>CM052448.1:29923745-30015454 GCA_028533085.1 Varecia variegata | reverse complement strand
GACTACAGGCATGCGCCACCATGCCCGGCTAATTTTTTCTATATATATTTTTAGTTGGCCAGATCATTTCTTTCTATTTTTAGTAGAGACGGGGTCTCGCTCTTGCTCAGGCTGGTCTCGAACTCCCAACCTCGAGCGATCCACCCGCCTCGGCCTCCCAGAGTGCTAGGATTACAGGCGTGAGCCACCGCGCCCGGCCTAAGATTTTCTTAACATTTGTCAGATGTCATTTTTTCCTTATTGAGAACTTTGGATCAATGCTTTAGTGCTATTTGATTCTTATACACTGTAGTATTCAAAATGGTACATTTGCCTCAAAAGCAATTTTTTAAAATATTAATTTTAATTGACATATTTGTCTCAATGTGACATACAGTGGGGTACAATGTAATATTTTGATACATGTATACAATATATAATGATGAAATCAGGGTAATCAGCATGTCCATCACATCAAATGTTTATCATTTCTTTGTACTGGGAACATTCAGAATCCTCTCTTCTACCTATTTGAAAATACACTATAAATTGTTTACTGTAGTCACCCTTCAGTGCTATAGGACACTAGAACTTATTCCTCTTATCTAGTTTTGTATCCCTTTACCAACTCTCCCCATCCCTCCCTTCCCCCACCCTTTCCATCCCGTAATAACAACTATTTTCCTCTCCACTTCTGTGAGATGAATTTTTTAGCTTCCACTTACGAGTAAGAACATGTGGTATTTGTCTTTCTGTGCCTGGCTTATTTCACTTAACATAGTGTTTTTCAGGCTCACCCATATTGCTGCAAATGACAGAATTTCATTCTTTTTTATGGCTGAATAATATTCCATCGTGTATATATACCACATTTTATTTATCCATTTATCCATTGCTGTACACTCAGGTTGATTCCATATCTTGGCTATTATGAATAGTGCTGCAGTAAACATGGGAGTGCAGATGTCTCTTCAACATACTGATTTCCTTTTATTTGAATGTATACCCAACAGTGATTGCTGGATTACATGGTAGTTCTATATTTAGTTTTTTGAGGAACCTCCGTACTGTTATCCATAATGGCTGTGCATTCCCATCAGCAGTATATAAGAGTTCTGCTTTCTCCGCATCCTCACCAGCATTTGTTTTTTGATAATGGCCATTCTAACTGAAGTAAGATGAAATCTCATTGTGGTTTTGATTTGTATTTCCCTCATGATTAGTGATGTTCAGCATTTCTTTATATATCTGTTTGGTACTTATATATATACTGTTTTGATAAATGTCTATTCAGATCATTTGCCCATTTTTAAATCAGATCATATATGAATTTTTTTCTCCTGAGTTGTTTGAGTTTCTTGTATATTCTAGTACCTCATCATATGAATAGTTTAGAAATATTAATATTTTCTCCCATCTGCAGGCAGTCTCTTTACTCTGTTGATTGTTTCCTTGCTATACAGAAGCTTTTTAGTTTGATATACTGATTATGGCCAGGCATGGTGGCTTATACCCATAATTCCAACACTTTGGGAGGCTGAGGCAGGGGGATCGCATGAGGCCGGGAGTTTGAGACCAGCTTGGGAAACATACGGGGCCCTGTCTCTACAAAAAATAAAAAAAAATTAGCCGGGCATGGTGGCGTGCACCTGTATTCCCAACTATGCAGGAGGCTGAGGCAGAAGGATCGCTCGAACCCAGGAGTTTGTGTTGGCAGTGAGCTGTGATTGCACCACTGCACTCTAGCCTGGGCGACAGGGTGAGAGTCTGTCTCTAAATTAAAGAAAAAAGAAAAGAAAAGAAATACTACTGATTTTTGTGTTTTGAATTTGTATCCTGCAATGAATTCATTTATCAGTTCCAAGAGTTTTTTAGGTTTTTTTGTACAGAAGATCATGACATCTGCAAATAGGGACAATATGCCTTTCTCGTTTCCAATCTGGATGCCTTTTATTTCTTTTTCTTGCCTAATTACTATGGCTAGGACTTCCAGTATTGTGTCGAATAAAAGTGGTAAAAGTGGCATCCTGTTTTGTTTCAGTTCTTAGAGCAAAAGCTTCCAACTTTCTACCATTCAGTATAATATTAGCTGTGAGTTTGTCATATATGACTTTTATTTCTTGAGTGATGTTCCTTCTATGCCTAATTTGTTGAGAGTTTTTATCATGAAGGGAGTTGAATTTTACTAAATGCTTCCTCTGTGTCTATTGAGATCATCATATGTTTTTTGTCTTATCATTCCATTGATGTGATGTATCATGTTAATGATTTGTATGTATTAAATCATCTTTGCATCCCTGGGATAAATTGTGCTTGACTATAGTGTGTAATTTTTTTTTTTTTTTTTGGAAACAGTGTCTTGCTGTGTTGCCTGGGCTAGAGTGCAGTGGTGTCATCATAGTTCACTGCAACCTCAAATTCCTGAGCTCAAGTGATCCTTCTGCCTCAGCTTCTAGAGCAGCTGAAACTAAGACATGTACCACCATGCCTGGCTAATTTTTAAATTTTTGTTTTTGTAGAAATGTGGTCTTGCCATGTTGCCCAGGTTGCTCTCAACTCCTGGCCTCAAGCAGTACTCCTGCCTCAGCCTGTGTCATATGAGTTTAGTTCTATTTGTTACTTTGTCTATTGGAATTGTGTTATTTTTCTTGCCTTTTTGCAAGCCTCATAATTTTTTTTTTTTTAATGCTGTACATGCAGTTTAGGGCATTAGAGACCGAAGTGGAGTTTTGTTTGTGTGTTTGGAAATGGGCACCCCTTTCCCTCTGTTGGGCATTTATTGGCATTTGAGTAAATCTAGTCAGGAGCTGGGCTCCAGTTGAGGTTTGTTGTCTCTGTGCTTATTCTTAGTACCATGGGCTTCAAATTCCCCCTGCGTATAGCATGGAGGCTGGGTTGCCACAGGCTTTTTTCCAATTCCCTCACAGATAAAGGCTTTTTTTCCATAAAGGATATAGGAGAGTAGCTTCCAAGTGGTATCTCTTGTCCCTTTCCCAGGCCTGCACTAGGAGGCAGGCCACTTTCTCTGGCCTTGCCAGTGTGAGAGGGAATATTTTGCCCTCCTTACCAATACTGAGTATTGTCAAGCTTTTAAATCCTTTCCTAGCTGTTAAATGAACATGTTATTTGGTTATCTTGTAAGTTGTTAATTTTGAGCAAGTTAATGTATTTTATGATATAACACTAGAAACATTTTTTTTTTTTTTTTTGAGACAGAGTCTCACTGTGCTGCCCGGGCTAGAGTGCCGTGGCGTCAGCCTAGCTCACAGCAACCTCAAACTCCTGGGCTCAAGCGATCCTACTGCCTCAGCCTCCCGAGTAGCTGGGACTACAGGCATGCACCACCATGCCCGGCTAATTTTTTCTATATATTTTTAGCTGTCCAAATCATTTCTTTCTATTTTTAGTAGAGACAGGGTCTCGCTCTTGCTCAGGCTGGTCTCGAACTCCTGAGCTCAAACGATCCGCCCGCCTTGGCCTCCCAGAGTGCTAGGATTACAGGCATGAGCCACCGCGCCCGGCCTAGAAACATTTTTATTGAATGTTAAAATCTAACCAGCGTGACAGATTTCATCACTGTTATTTAATGTATTTGTGGATGTCCTGGCTAATGTAAGGAGACATGAAATAAAAATGTAATAAAAATATTGTAAAAGAGGAACTATATCATAATATATGACTACATACCTAGGTGATCTAAGAAAAATAACTGGAAAAGTCTTACAGTTTATAAGAGAATTTAAGAAAGTGACTAGACACAGGGTAATGACACAGAAATATAGTTTCTTTAACTGGTAATACCCAGATAAAATGAATAATAGGAAATATTCATTCATAATAAGGAAGTAAAAACATGTAAGATCAAAAATAATCTAAGAGGATTCTGATTCTCCAGGATAATGGATAATGTAGAATGCAGCTCTTAGAAATTTCGCACCCCTTTGTTTTGTGTAGCATCATTTAGAACAAACCTTGGGAAATGTTGGAATAAGACACACCAAGTCACCTCAAGGAGATCCAGTGACTGGTCAACCTCCCAGATTTGACTGATGAGATATATAGTATTAATAACATAACAAGAGAATGATGCATCATTATGAGTGGAACTCAAACAACCACAAAAATGTATAAAAAAGGAGAGTTATAGAAATAACCATCATTCTTTGTCTAAGCATACTGATTTAGGATGTGACTAATTGCAAAACGTATATGGTTGGGGCTATGGCTGCAGTTTTCTCCTGCTGAACAGGGTGGAAGAAAATGTCCACACTCATGATCTCATTGAAAGTTGATCTCTCCCTACTTTTGTTCCGTAAGGGATATAGGAGAGAAGGTTCCAGGAGTTTCTTGCCTTTTCTCAGGCCTGCATCAACAAGTGCTCTTTCTCTGGCCCTCCCAGTGTCATTTCCAAACCTAAGTGTTCCAGCTTTCCTCACTCACTTTATGAAATGTTGATATAGTTGGTAACAACATGATGGCAACATGTTGCCTTGTTTATGTATGTACATAGTTAACATGACTAAAAGCAAAAAAGAGTGTTTTGTCAATTTGTAACTGGAGTTGACTCAATTAGGACCAGGGGCTGGGCAGAGATGTTGAGTGACTTCTCTATTCCCTCCTCTCTGCTAGGTGTCATGACTTAAAACAAGTTGGAAAATACTGCTATAAACAGTTGAGCTCTTAGGAGGAAACCAATCCTAATTTTGTGATTTTTGTGGACTACTTCATACCAAATGACTAGCCAAGATCTCATTACAAGGAGTCCTTCAGAACAGTGGTCCCCAACCTTTTTGGCACCAGGGACCGTTTTCATGGAAGACACTTTTTCCATGGACTGGGGTGGGGGGTGGGGGAATGGTTTCAGGATGATTCAGGTGCATTGCATTTATTACATTTGCAGCCACTCTCCCGTGCTAGCATCACTGCCTCAGCTCTACCTGCGATCATCAGGCATCAGATTCTCATAAGGAGCACACAACCTAGATCCCTCGCATGTGCAGTTTACAGTAGGGTTCACACTTCTATGAGAATAATGCTGCTAATCTGACAGGAGTCAGAGCTCAGACGGTGATGTGAGCGATGGGGAGTGGCTGTAAATACAGATAAAGCTTTGCTTGCTCACCTGCTGCTCACTTCCTGCTGTGCAGCCCAGTTCCTAAGAGGCCACTATTAGGTCTAATAGACGGGTACCAGGCCTTGGCCCAGGGGCTGGGGACCTCAGCTCTAGAACTTTGCATCTTGTTCCTAGGCACCACACCAATCCGGTGGGCACTGAATGGCGGTGGAAGATGGACCAGCCTGAAATGATCTTAAAGGAAGCCATCGAAAACCATCAGAACATGATTAAGCAGTTTAAAGGTATTTATCTTCCCTCTACAAAGAAATGTTATTACCTATTAATAGCCTGAATCAGATTGGCAGAGGAATTGCTTCTTTGGTAGGATTTTGTCCCCACTGGCAAATTTTCCTATAAGGAAGTGAAACGTTTGTAGAAATATTATATCTATTGGGGCCTTTTTAGCTTTTATATCTCATGTGATGGAGGAATTAAAAATTTAATCCAAAGCATAGCAACTTACAGTGTGGTGCACTTGATCTGTAAGTTTTGCTGGGAATGTATCATCATCCTTTTTAAAAACCTTTGCTATTGTCCTGTCTTGGTGAGCTTAAGCAGCCTTATGCATGGATTGGAAATTTTAGGTCATTGAAAAATTCTTAAATAATGTCAGTTAGTGTTGGGAAAGCAGTTTTGAATGAATACCCTATAAAAAAAGGAGGAATGATATTAATAAAAACTTCTTCCTCATGATCCATAGTGATGCAGTAAAAATTCTGCCACTCAATTTCTAGAATTCCCTGATTCAATTCTGTCTCATACTTAAAAATACTTGACTTTACTGGAGATCACTGGTTCTCAAACCAGTGAGATCACACATCAGAATCATCTGGCGTGCTTGTTAAAACACAGATTGTTGGTTTCCTTTCCCAGAGATTGATTCATTAAACCTGAGGTGGAGCCTGAGAATGTGTATTTCTGACAGGTTCTGGGTGTTGTTGAACGGAGGACCACACTTTGAGAACCATTACTATAGCTAGATATAGTGGACTTATAAAGTAATGGCTTTGAAAGCAACAGCTGTAGCCGATGAATTGAAATTTGTTAGGTTCCCTGTTAACTTTGTAGGCTCCTGTCTCCACCTACCACTGGTGACTCCTCTCCTGTAGTCTCCTTTACTTTTACATGCAGCAATAAAAACAATTCCAGCCAAGGCTGTTTTGATATGGACACTCTATGGTGTTAACAGCATATACAGGAATCTTTATAAACCCCAGTAATTAGCATTCTCAAGGTCAGGCAATTCTTTTATGTAATGAAATTTGTTCTGTTCAGATCACTCATTCTTAAGATTATAGTACTTCTTATTACTGTTCTTATTTCTTATGAGAAATGGAGAAAAGTCATACAAATAATGGTTCAAAATCAGTAGTAATATACAAAAGACAAATAGTCAATAATTATATTTTTATTTTATTCTTCATGAGTTTTCTAGGGAAAGTTGACCTGTATGTAATTTTTCACCTTGAGTTTTAGTTTCAAGCACTTTTTGGGGGGTTGGGGGAACAAATCACTTTCTCTTATTTGGGTAAAGCAATGTCTCTTAGCAGTCTTTTGGAAAATTAATGAAACTATTGGTAAAGAACTAGTAAGCCCCACATCTGGAATTGGACTAGTTTTTCTTAGACTCGCTGTTGGTTTAGTTACTATTATTGATTGTTGATCGTCATAGAAGCTATATATCCTTTTAATAAATTTCAAGGTAATCTTCCTTTTTTTGGATAGTGTATTAGGGCTTTCTAGAAAACCAGAACTGAGTGTGTGTGTGTCTTTATGTGTGGAGAGCAAGAGAGATTTCGTCCGTTCGTTTTGAGGAATTGGCTCACGTAACCGTGGAGGCTCGGTGGGTATGAAATCTGGTGGAGTTCACTGGCAGGTTGGAGACGTAGGGTGGGGTGCTGGTTCAAGCCCAAAGGCACTCTGCTGGCAGAATTCGTTCTTGCTTGGAGGAGGTCAGCCTTTGTTATATTAAGATAATCTGACCAATTGGATGAGGTCCATCCACATTATGGAGGGTAATCTGCTGTACTCAGAGTCTACCAATTTAAATGTTAATCTCATCTAAAAAACACCATCACACAAATATCCAGAATAATGTTTGGCCAAATATCTGGGCACGTGGCCCAGCCAAATTGACACATAAAATCAAGAATCACAGAGAGTAGTACTAGAAGTAGGAAATGTCAGTAATTTTATCTTTATATTCCATTAATAATAAATTTATTTTTAGTTAGTGCTTGAAGAGCCAATTGAACCTTTAAATAATGGGATGATGGTTGAGGATGTGTGTTTCCTGGACATACTGGAATCTCCCTAAATGCAGTCTGTATGGGGAGGAAGCAGCCCTGAAAAGTAGACATTCATTTCTCCATTTGAGATGTCCTTGATACAGAATGACGATCTGAGTTTTGATAGTAATTTTTCTGACAGGAGCGTTTTGGCAAATGTACTTTAAATGGAAATAAGTAATGAATAAGTCATGAGGTAGACTTTGTTGACATTAATAAAATGTGTTAGGTGAGTTCAGTGAGCATATGTTCTTTGTTGTCTGCCAAGCTTGTTTGAGGGCTTGTCCTGAGCAGAAAGTTGTATTGGTAGTCACCTTGGGCTTACTTTAATCAGTAGGCATCTCAAATGGTTTGTCTTTGGGTTCCCATGGTGTAAGAAACTGGAGTTTTAAAATGTGTCTTGTCTTGTAGGGGGATGGTTGGATACAGGATGGCAGGGAGAAAGAGTAGAGCCTATCTATGGACAAGTTAATCCTGAGCAGGGGTTAGAATGCATAAGAGGGAGGAGTGATCCCCAGAAATTCAACAACTGCCACCAATTTCATTCATAAAAACAGCATTTATATGGTATCTATTTTACCCTGGTAATTCCCATAAAGGATTCTTTTTATACCTTGATTGACTTGATAAAATGTGACCATGTCAGCAAAATATTTAATCAGCAGTAGATTTGCTAGAGAGATAGATTTTCAAAGTGGAACTGGTTGATATTTGTACACCAACACTCTTCAGGTTAGCAAAGCAGTTTTTCTTCAAACCAGAAGAAAACAGGTATGTGTTTGGAGGTGTGTTGGGTGTAGGTATGCCAGCACAAGGGTGGGGAACCTTTTTGTGTTGGAAGGCTGCATTAATTTAGCTGTAATCAAATAAGGCCTCATTCAAGAAACTTCAATTAGATATACTTAAAAATGTACATTATTTTGCAAAAATCTAACTACTATGTACTTAATAATTTTAAAAAAAGAAAACCATTAACTTTAAAGTTAACTAATCTTTTAATGACTTTGTTGTGTCTGCTTTTTGTTGGAAAGCACTCGAATATTTGGTTGCAACATGGAGGTCCTCAGTGTCAGCTGATCCTCTAGATGGGTATCAGTCATTTGTGACCTTAAGGGCACCTGGATTTGGGTTAGGTAGGAGAATGTAGATTCTCAGCAATAAGTGGTTGAAAAGCAAGAAAACATTTTTTGGGCATGTTGCTGAAGGTGTGGGTATTCTGCATTTTTCCATATTTCACTTGGATCTTTCCTAGCATCAAACAATGACTTTAAAATGTCATCTACTGTGAGCTCAATCAATTCCATCTGTAGTTCTTTAGGTGCCTTGGTGATATCAACTAGTTGAGGCTGAAATGCTAACTTGAGTGTGATGTCATGATTCTCAAAGTCAGTGAATCTTTTGTTGTATTCGCCAATAAATAGATCTGTAACAGCTGCGTATTCTTCAAATGACTTGCATATACCATCCTGCTCATCAACGACCTTTGCTAACTGGGGAAAAGGTTCATCCAAAATTTCCTTTTGAAGAAGTGTTTTTTAAAAAGATAGCTTTTTTGAAATGCTTGGATTTTTTTGCCTCATGTTAATATATAGACTTAGTTTTACCTTGCGAAGAAATATTCAAGTTGTTTTGATTTGACATGATAGCACACAGAAATGCTGCATTCCTGTAGAAATCTTCTTTTGATAATTCACATTGCTGATTCTGTTCTTCATAAAATTTAACTATCTGTTCTCACAGAGATAAAATTTTGGCTAACACCTGTCCCTGCGATAGCCAAGGTACTTTAGAATGATATGTCAAATCTAAACTGAATATCTCATCATTCAACAGACGATGCCGATGCCATGTTGCATTTACACAAATATAGTTAACAATACTTATGACTTGTTGCAAAGTGTCACTTGAAATAGTAGCTTTAGCACAGAGATTTTGGTGATGCAAGATAGAATGAAAAGAAATGAGAGCATCTGGATCTGTTAATAATTTTTTTATCTGTGCAATAAACCCTTCATGTTTTCCTGTCATGAAAGGTACACTATCTATACATACACTCACTAAATTTACCAAATTCAGTCCAACTTCATGACATTTATCTTGAAAGTTGTTGAAGATATCTATTCCCTGTGTTCTGTTCGCAGGGGTGCCCAAAGCCAATAACTCTTCATAGCAAAGAAAACCTTCTGTTACGACCCAAATGAAGTATAAAACCTGCGCCAAGTCAGTAGTACCAGTCGATTTATCCAAAGCGATTGAATAGTATATATTTCCCTTTTGAAGTATTGCATGAAGTTTTTCTGTTAAGTTGAAGGCTAATTCATGCTGCCCATCAGTTATGGTTCTCCTTGAAAGAGGCAGTTGTTTGTACTTTGAAACGTTATCAGGGTCTAAGCATCCTCCAACTTTGACAATGCATTCTTTCACAATTTCTACATCCCTGAATGGCTTCCCTTTTTTCCCAGTTTATATAAGCTACTTTATAAGTTGCTTCAGTGGCATTATTTCCAGGTCTTATTGCTGCTTGAAAGAATTGTCTTTGCTTTTTCTTTTCGTCTTTTAATTTCTGCAATACGACCTTTCGTGCCTCTCCCCCAATTTAAAATATTTGTGGTCTTTATGAGTGTTATAATGCTGATGAGCACTGAATTTCTTTAATGTTGATATTGCGGTATCACAAAGCAAGCAAATCATCTTATCTTTAGCAGAAACAAGATAATATTGCAATTCCCAATCCTCATTAAAAAATCTTCCTTCAGTGTTCTCTTGGTCTTCTTTGACATGATGGGCTGTTAAGCAGACAGAATTAAAAAATACTGTTAAGCTGTGCATCTGCTCTCAAATTCCACTTCAAACATAAACAGGTGCACTGTTGTCAAAAGCTGATAACAGACTGCTGTACTCAACCCCCATAAACTCTCACCAACCAGCCAATGGTGCCAGTCAGGCAGGGGAAGTTAGAACTAAACCATGAGCGTAGCAGCCGTCACTTTATCCCTTATGGCTTTTGGTGTAGCCTTCTGGTTCTAATTGTGCCAGTCAATCTTAGAGGATTATTTCGTTGAAACTTATTTTATTCTTTGGTATTTTAAATACGTTCATTTAAAAAGTAAAAACGATGGGCCGGGCACGGTGGCTCACGCCTGTAATCCTAGCACTCTGGGAGGCCGAGGCAGGTGGATCGCTCAAGGTCAGGAGTTCGAGACCAGCCTGAGCAAGAGCCGAGACCCCGTCTCTACTAAAAATAGAAAGAAATTATCTGGCCAACTAAAATGTATATAGAAAAAATTAGCCGGGCATGGTGGCGCATGCCTGTAGTCCCAGCTACTCGGGAGGCTGAGGCAGTAGGATCGCTTAAGCCCAGGAGTTTGAGGTTGCTGTGAGCTAGGCTGACGCCATGGCACTCACTCTAGCCCGGGCAAAGCGAGACTCTGTCTCAAAAAAAAAAAAAAAGTAAAAACGATGAACAAAAATGTATTAATAAAAACAAAAGGTTTTGTTCCACAAAATTTGGATTGAGTCAAAAGGTCGCACGTAAGGACCTATTATAGAAGGCTACATGTGACCTTAAGGCTGAAGGTTTCCTACCCCTGGGCCAGCATGTGGGCATAAAGGAATTCTTTTTGTTTTATATTTTCACAATGAGTAAGAGCTCCCTTAATTTTTAATTTTTGGGCTGTGGTGACTATTTAATGTTTTTACTTCATCCTGAGCTTCAACAAGCCATTACTTTTTGAAAATCTGTCTTGTTGCTATAGTAGGCATAGTAAATCTTGCTCAGAAACTATAGTATTAGAAAAGAAAAAAACCCTAATTACTAAAGGGTAAAATACGTAATTTGTAAGAATCCAGAGCTCTTCTGGAAAATTAGTGGTAGTCTGTAAGATTTAAAAGAAAAAAATATTATATGTGTTCTTTTAAAACAATGCTCTTCTGGCAATGTTATAGAAGTTTAGTATTTCAGAACATTGGTTGTGTTTTCCATTCTCTTGGCTCTTGGCAGAAAGTAATCTAAACTGTTCTAATTGGTGGTTGTTGATTTTATTGTAGACATTCACTAGGCAATGAGATTTTATGACTTCACTAAATTACTTATACTAGGCTTTATAATGGTTATAGTCTAAAGTTTTCTTTTTTACAATCCTGAATTCTTCCTGCACTAAGTAAAATCTCTATGTTCTTTCATTCATCCTTAGGGGATAGGTACAAATAAAACAGTTCACCCTGCTTTCTGGCTAGGTCAGCCTCAGAATAAGGTTGGTGAGGCTGATGGTTACAGACTGTGGGTGAGTCACCCTACCTCTTCTGAACCCAGTGTCCCCTTGTCTGAACCTGGCATGGATCCTACTCTTGAACTCTAAAAATGCAGACATGTACCTCCAGATCTTGTTTTGGGGCCCCTGATGGAGGATCTACTGTCTACCTTCCTCAAATCTCAACTCCTCACTAGAGATTGGCCTGGAGAAGGGACTCATCTCAAGTGATGTAGAGATAAGCCCACCTACAGATGCCCTGTGGGAATCAACTTCACCTTTCTCTTCTTTGACACTCATATTGGAGTTTCTCTGTTGGAGCCCCCATACTATTACCTTGTGTCCCCTGTGGCTTAAAAACAAAGAGACAAACAAACAAAAAACCAGAAAGAAATATGATTTCTGATTTCCTTGTTTGGAACTTAGAATACATTTTCCTATAGGAAAAAATACTTGAATTAGATTAGGTGATATTGAAATTGATTTATTAGCACTGTAATTTAGGTATATTACAGATTAATTAGGTGTTTAGGAGTTTGCACGGTCACTTAATTTTCATTTTAATAATATTATATCTATGGTAATACACATTTCAGGCTTAAACAGAAATGCTTAGGAACAGCATCCTTATAAATTGGAAATTATAGGCAATTTTCAAAGCCTCGAAGCTGTTTTTTTCTTAGTTTATTATATTCTAGATCTCTCCACTTCAGCCACTTTTTAGAGTTCCACTCTGTTGCTCACTAATAATTTCCCTTACTCCGGCTTGGAGTCCTTTGTTTTCTCGTTTGCTTTCCCACCCCGTGATGAACACCTGTTCTCTCCCCTGGGTCTGGTCCAATCTGTGATTTTATTTCTGTGTAGGGTGGGAACTGGTTGTGGCTATTGTTGCCTATTGTCTCTGAGTTTCCAACTTTAGCTAAGTGGCCAGCCTTGAGCAGATTTTGAAGATAATTCTCTGATTTTTCAAGTACTTCTCTTTTGTGCTGCTATTCTCAATTCTGAGGGCAATCATTGTCTTTTCACTTATTTCACTGAGTCATTAAAATATCTTTGTTTTCATGACCTTTATTAGCTTTCTCTTTATACACTTGCAAAATTAACTTTATGTTGATTAAAAGTGGGTCAGAATTTCAGCGCAACTCAGCATCTTTTCAAAATGCTGCCTGCCCTCTTACCACTGTGGCAGGGAGAAACAGATCCTGGAGAATGGGGTTGAGGTTTCTTTAGCTCAGTTTTTCATTAATTCAGCAAACATCAAGTGACTGAGCATTCTTTGTCAGAAATGTCCTCAGTGCTAAAGATGCAAATATGAAAAAGACATCATTTGTTGCTAGGTGTTTTTTATCTATACTTTAAACTAGAAATGAAATAGTGCAAAAAACAAAAGCTCCTTAGCAGATGGTTCTCACAAAGTAGGTATGCTAAAGTGCACATCATAAAGAAATGTGGAGGTGGGGAAGAGAACACCACCTGCTAATTGTTTTCTGAAAACTTATTTATGAAAAACTTCACAGTGAAATGTCTGTATCAAGCAGTTATTATTTTTGACTTTAAGCCAGGAAAGGTTCTTGGGAAGATCTTTGACTAAGAACTACGTTGCTATGGGAAGAAAGAAGAGAATGTTTTATTTCTGATTGGCCCAAACCTTAGACATAGGAATACTGTATGCTGAGCAATGTATCACCTTTTCTTTTGGGGTGTGTTATTTGGTTTATCATCATGACATTAGGATAAAAATTCTGGAATCTTAAATTCTTGCTTTGAGGTCTTTCAGTGAGATAAAGTATGCTTCTTAGTTATTCTGCTGACTGTAGTTGTGATTATCCAAGATCAGGAAGCTGTACAGGATAACAGAAATGTCAGAAAACTTGCTTAACAACAACAACAAAAAACCCATAAAAAATAGAGTAACTAAGCATCAGAGTTTAGTTGTGAAAGGGTTAAAGTTTGGGAACCATGAGGAGAACAGAGAGAGAGAGAGAGAGAGAGAGAGAGTGTGTGTGTGTGTGCGTGTGTGTGTGTGTGTGTGTGTGTGTGTGTATCACAGTGGGGAATAGCAGTATAGATTGCTACTGAAATTATAGTGTTTCCTGTTGCCTGACTGTTTCTTTCTTCTCCAGGAGTTCTTTCCATTAGAAGTTTGGAGGCTGTTTTATTTTTTTGAGGACAGTGAAAGAAGACATGATGTTGATTCCTTGAGGCCTTGTTTTTGGAAGGACCACTGTAATAGCCTCTGGCAGTGAGCATGCAATAGAAATGTGCTTTTATGAAGGAGAGAACCAAGGTTTTGCTTATCTTTCTCAACACCTTCCTTACCTTTGAAAGAATCAGGATGATTTTTAAATCTCAGAATCCATTACTTTAAAAAGTTTACCCATGGGGATTTGGGAGATTTTTTTTGGTCATGTTTTTTGTTTGTTTGTGGGTTTTAGATTGTCTAAATGGGCAAGTATGTTTATGAAAATTTGAGTTGCAGCTCTACAGAAAAGATAGCAGTTGGTCTCTTTGCTTTTAGGTTTTTCCGCTTCCTCCCTGGCTGCTCCTTGGTAGTGTCCTTTGTTGATCCCTCCTCCTCTCCTGAGAATTGTGAGTGTCCTAGGACTCAGTCCCTGGCCCCCTTCTCTGTCCTATTACACCTAAGGCTTTCTTTGTCTGAGTTGATGGCGACTGGTTGCTCAGGCCCAACACTTGGTGGAGGTCCTCGACACCTCTCATTCTCTCATACCCTCCATCCAGTCCATTCCAGAATCCTCTTGACTAAACTGTCAACACAGATCCAGCTGATAATCCCTTTGTGCCACCTTGGTACAAGCCACCATCATTTCTTGCTCAGTTCTGGACAGATTAGCTTCTGTCCTTGCCCCTGTGTTCTCAATATGGAACCCAATCTGATACATTTAAAACAAAAATTAGTTCACGTCATCCTTCTTCTCAAAACCTGCAGTGAATACCGTTGTTCCTCAGATTTCTTGAACACATTAGACAGGCTCCCACCTGTGTCTTCCTCTCTTTGCTCTCTTGGCCCACGCCTGCATCTCCACGTCAGATCTCGCCTTTTCAGTGAGGCTCATCCTGCCCACGCTGTATAGCAGGGCGGCCTGCCTTTGTTTCCTCTTGGCACTGCACATCTTCTTTACCCTGCTCTACCTTTTTTCCCCAAATGCTTATCACCTTCTAACATATTATAGAAGTGTACATCCGTTAGCCACACATGGCTCTTTTAAATTAGTACAAATTAAATAAAATTAAAAATTCACTTCCTCCTTGACACTAGCCACATTTCAAGTGCTCGATAGTCATGTGTGACTAGTGTCTACTGTTTTAGATAGAGAAAAAAAGAGAATATTTCCATCATCGCAGAAAGTTCCATTGGACTGTTCTGCTATAGAATTTACTGAGTCACTATATTTTATGCCTCTATCTCGTTTGCTAGAATATAAACTCCACAAAGGCACAGACCTTTCTCTGTTTTATTTACTGATAGAAAAATCTTCTAAAACAGTGCTTGGCACATAGTAGGTGATCAATACATACATTTAATTGAAAAGAATTACCATTTTAAGTAATTAAAATACTTGTATTTCTGTTTCAGTTCACAAAATAAAAATATTTGCAGCTAACATGTTTTGAACACTTAGGTGCTAGGCCTGGCACCCCACTAAGTATTTCATGTAGCTCATTTCATTTAATAATGTGGTGTGTGTGTGTGTGCGTGCGCGTGCATGTGTAAAATTCCCATTATAAGGGAATGGGCTTGGAGAGAGTGAGAGGCCTGACCAAGGACACAAAACTAGCTTAGTGGTAGAGCCAGAATTTGGACCCAGTACATCTGACTCCCAGTTGCCAGGACTTCTACTTTCTGAGTTTTAGGTTAATTCTGGAGTTGAGGTTAAGTCTACCTTCTACTCAGCTGCTCCTGTGGGGATTAAAGTTAATGATACATTTTTTGAAAAAGGAAATGTTATACTTAATGCTGAGTTGTCTTGGCAGCACAGAATGAGTTTAAGGATCAAGTTTTCTTTAAAACTTTGATTCACTTGAGTTAAGATCTTAGATTTCAATAACCTAAAAAATTATTCATCCATCCAAAAATACTGACATGAAATATATTCTTAGGATTGCAGTTAGTCATAAAAGAAGATATCACCTGTCACTTTTAGAGTATTCTCATTTTAATCTCTGTTCTGTTGGTTTGACCTTTTGGTAAAATGTGCTTGCACTTGCTTATTTCCAAGTAGATTGTATTTGTGTGTATAAAATAAAGTCAATTCTTAAACATGAAGGCACAATTGAGCAATGCAAGTTAACTTTATTTTCCACAGGTTCTTTGTTGTTGTTGTATTAAGGTGACAGTTACTGGGATTTCATCAGTTTAATAAACCAGGATAAAAGTGATAATAGTAAATCCTTAATGAATGTTTCTTGTGTGCCAGGTGCTCTGCTAAGACCTTTAAAGATGCATCATCTCATTTAATCCTAACAAAAATTTTTTGAAGGCCGGGCGCGGTGGCTCATGCCTGTAATCCTAGCACTCTGGGAGGCTGAGGCGGGTGGATCACTCAAGGTCAGGAGTTCGAGACCAGCCCGAGCAAGAGCGAGACCCCGTCTCTACTAAAAATAGAAAGAAATTATATGGACAGCTAAAAATATATATATAGAAAAATTAGCCGGGCATGGTGGCGCATGCCTGTAGTCCCAGCTACTTGGGAGGCTGAGGCAGAAGGATTGCTTGAGCCCAGGAGTTTGAGGTTGCTGTGAGCGAGGCTGATGCCACGGCACTCACTCTAGCCCGGGCAACAGAGTGAGACTCTGTCTCAAAAAAAAAAGAAAAAAAAAATTTTGTTGAAATAGGTACATAGCTAAGAAAATTAAGTTTGAAAGATGGCTAATAAGTGACTGGAAAGAGCATATGGGCATGCTTCTCCCCACCCCCAATCTTCACGAGGAATCTGTATCCTTCAGAGAGAATATAGTCTTCAAAAAGATCCTAGAGATAATTGATTTAGAAATATCTACAGTAAAGGAGATATATTTTTATTTGCCTGTGCACATTCTTTCCAAGTCTTTCACATTCTTAGATTGTGGGACTTTTAGGACAGCTGTCTCTGAATGCCTTCTACATTTGAGTCAAGAGCAGTGCTTGTCAAAACGAGCTTTAAACTCCAATTACATGAGGAGCACTTAAAAATCCTGATGCCTGAGTCCTGTCCCCAGAGACTGTGATTTAATTGGTTTGGAATACTGCCTGGACGCTGGGATTTTAAAAGTTCTTTGGGTAATTCCAATGTCCCTCTTGGGTTGAGAATGAGTGGTGTGTGGCAGTGGTTACCAAACTTGTCTGCATGTTGGACTCATTGGGGAGCCTCAAAAATGACTGATGCCTATGCCATTCCCCAGAGAGTGTGATTTATTTGGTCTGAGCTTCAGCCTGGGTTTTGGAAGTTACAGATACACAGCCGATTCCAAGGTTTGGGGTCCTCTGGTTTCATGCAGTGGTTTTCAACCTTGGCTGTACATAAGAATCATTTGGGGAACTTTTAGAACTCTTGTTGTTCTGGCTTGCATGTGTTCCAATGAAGCAGACTCTTTGCAGGTAGACCTAGGTGACAGTAGTTTTTTAATCTCCCAGGTCATTCCAATGTGAAACCAAATGTGAGAACTATAGATATCTTCTTTTTCTCTTCTCTATGCCTCTGGACCAACTACATTTAGTTTCCCAATTCAGGGTACTGGCGGAATGCATAGGGAGATGATTGCTCTAGAAGAGGCTTTTCCTTATGTGGATGTATTGAGTTGATTTTCTTAGACCAACATGAAAGAAGGCAGAGCTAAGCAAATTATGGAAAGTGATGTATTCTGCATTCCAAATAATTATTAATAGCTAACACAGTTAGTTTTGCCTGCTTGTATTGATGTAGTTTAATCAGCGCCAAAACTAAGGATGAGATTGCTGACTTCTGATTTAGTAATTCTAGTTTTTTCCCCCACTCTGACTCTTGTTTTGTATTTTTTGACTGAATGAATTTGCCCTGAAAAATCAAAGAATCACTAAGAAAAATGTAAGTGACATCCTCTATCTGTGTCTTATTTAGCTTGTTCCTTTTCACTTCAGGAGTACCAGGTGTCCAAGCAGAGCGCTTTGAAGAAGGAATGGCGGTAAAGCACTGTGCATTGTCCCTTGTGGGGGAACCAATAATGTACCCAGAGATCAACAGGTTTTTGAAGCTACTCCACCATTGTAAAATCTCCAGTTTCCTGGTCACAAATGCACAATTCCCCATGGAAATCAGGTGAGTAATTCAGCCTATTGAGATATGCTGCTGGAATCTATGTTTGTCTGCAGAGTAAAACTAATAGGCACTAGTACATTCAAAGAGGATTTGTTGATTACTTGCTACATATAAATGTTGGGCTTTGGGAGATGAAGATATTCCTGCTCTTCAAGAATCCATTCTATTAGTAAAATCCATTCACGTAATAAAAAGAATAGAGACACAGATAAATTGCTAGGGGAATTAAAAGAATGCAATATTTTCCAGATGGGAGAAACATAAAACGGTTGGGAATAGATTGTAGGGGACTTCAATCTTCTACTCCTTAGCAAGATGTTGCTTCCTGCAGAGTGATCTGCCAGTATGGTAGAAATGGGAGTGAAGCAGCGGAACCTGGATAGGACATTATGATGTTTGTTTAGGTCAGAGTTATAAGGATGGAATTAAGATAGAGAGAACGAGGAGTGTTAAGAAAGATATTGTTGAGGCATAGCAGATAAGATTGGCAAACTGACTGTGTGGCTCTGAGAGGCCAGCGTAGAGGAGGACGGAATAATTATGCTGAGGGTTCCAGTTGTGTTGATCATCAGGATTAAGGGGCCCCGGCAGTAGAGAGATCATGTAGGGAAGGATCAGGCTTAGGTGGTAGGATGGTGACTCAAGGGAGGACTCTCCAGATGAGGATGACCAGAGGTATCCCTTGAGGCCTGGAAATGATCTGTTTTGCATTGTACTTGGACTGTGCACATATTATAGCGCCAAAAGTGTTAAATTTTACTTAGCTGTTATTCATCTGTGCTTTTCCCATTAGACTGTAAGTTCCTTGAGGTCAGGACCCCTGCTTATTTATCTTTGTGCCACTAGTACAGTGCCTGGCACACTGTAGGTGCTCAGTAAAGGATAGTGAAATATTGGGGAAATAGGAATAAAAATCAACAATCTTTTTGAATTCATATTTGTATTCCAAATACTGGCTGGTAAGGTGTGACATGAAAAAAAGGTGAAAATAATTGTAAAAAATAAAAAAACCCCTTATTTCTAGAAAGAATGATCACACATACACACACAGTTTAAAATTTAGAAAATAAAAGAGTTGATTAAAATTATTAGCTACCGGACAATAATATGTAAATTGGTACGTTGTCACAAAGATAGCTATAATATTACTTTTTGAAGTTATATAAAAAGGTTAAGGTTGAAAAGAAAAAGGTTTTAAAAAGTCAATGTGCATATTCTACATATGGTCACCACTCCTTTTTAAAAAGTTTTGTTAAATTTAAAATCTTTGAATTTTCACATGGCTCATGGGGGAGACATTGGGATAGAGGGTGGGATATATGTATAAAAGGGGGGGTCTATCTCAAATTTAAGGGATAAATTTCTAAAAAGAATTGAATTTGCTAGGAGCAGGATGTAGGTAATCCTTTGCAAAATGATAACCAGAGAGGATAATTCATTGTTTGATCATGCATGAAATCCCTTGTGAATGACATCATAGACTGAGAACAATTATAGAGCATGAATTAAGATATTTACTTGAAGCAAAGCATCAGCACATGGTAAACATTTAGTAAATGTTACTGAGTCTCCTCCTCTCTTGTTGGTGAGCTTTCTTGTGCCTGCAGGGGATCATGGTATGACAAGATGTTGGTACTAGTTTTGATTGACATCTTCAGCCAACCAAGGACATATGATTCCAAAGAAATATTTCTTTATTGACCAGCCCAGTCTTTTAGGGTGGGTACTGACTGGTAAATTGGAATGGAGACAAAAAGGAAGAAGTGAGGTGGCAGGATTGGGGAAATAGGAAGATGAAAAAATCTCTCAGATCTTGAAAACAAGAGTTCATTCTCTATTCTGTGAGGAATAATTGAGAAAGAAGGGATTCTTAGGAAAGGGAAGTTCCTCTTTTGGATTTTTAAAGCATTCTTAAAACTCCTAATATTAAGGGTGACATGGTTCAGGGAACAGGCATAGAAGTTGTGTTGCATCTCTTTTTAAGTTATATCCTTCTCTGGGCACAAGAAAGAATATGTAGAAAGTAGCCATTCTAGGTTTGGACCTCGAAAAGTCGACATGTCTTTGTTACCCATTGAAATACCCATCTAGATATAGAGAAGTACAAAACCAAAGCTGAGATCTACAGATTATTGCTAGAATCTGGGAAGGATTTCTGATAATGAGTGTCTGACAGAGGTGGATTGAGGAACAAACTTAATCTTTAGGTGTATCTTTCTCTGAAACAGAGCATTCCTACTGGCTGGGGAATAATGTATGTGCCCAAATGTTAGGAGGTCCTAAATATAAGACAACCTACCTACCCCACATTTTCCCAATGAAAGATGTGAATTGTTCAGAAAAAACTTAAAAAGAAGAGTGATGAGAGTTGCCCTGCCAGATACTATGATGTGTCAAAAAACTACATACTCTGGACCATAGAGTAGTGAAACAAGATAGTCCTGAGACTGCCCCTGCTTTTATACTAATTTTCATGACTTGACCACCTCCCTGAGTTTTGCTGAGGGCTCTCCCACCCCAACTCCAATGGCCCAAGAGAACACGGAAAGCAAAACCATTCTCTAAGTGCAGATAATATTGCTTATTTCTGTGAATTAGGAGAAATCTAAATGCCAGTTGTCTCTGGTATCGTAGTTTCTTTCAGAAAAACAAGGCTATAGATTGACTAATACAACTCAGAGGTCATGAATTTTGGAAGTTTCCCCTAATGTTTATAGTGCTAATTCTACACAACAAGTCATGCCATGCAATTCAGCCCTTAGGTGAACCTCCTGCAACCATTTTATCTTTGAGCATACACTTGGAAGTAATAATGCTCTCTGGGTGGTTGGGTGGCTTACTAAGTTTTTATTTTTTATTTATTTTTAATGAAAAAAATTTTTTTCTTAGTAACTGCAATATTACCTATATTCTGGTATCTTTTGTGGAGAATCTTGGCTTTGTTGACTGGTCTTCCCTTGGCCCCTGTGCAAGCTCTCTGTCAGGCTAGTGGCCTTTTCAGAGTACTTAACTTTTCCCTAACAGGGTTTCAGTCCCCGCTTCAGCTTCAGAACACATGGCTGTTAACTGACAGTTCTCCCACCAAGGGGCCTTTCCATAGTGCGTGGTCCTCCAGGATTTATGGGAGGACCCATAAATGATTGCGGTTTGCAAGCAAGCACCTTAGGCAAATGAGAAAGCTGTTGCTCTCTGTTTGAGTAGCTTTGGGATTTTATTTGTCAAAACAGAGGTTAGTAAAAGTGACAGGAATATATATAAGACACTTAGTGTTAATAATAGGCCTGGTGGTCTGGTGGTGATTGGATAAGAAAAAAGCCATTTTTCAATAGGAATGTACTGATATATTTTAACAGGCACCAGTTATCTTTTGCTGTAACCATCCACCTCAAACTGCGTGGCTCAAACTAACAATCATTTATTTAGCTCATAATTCTGCGAATCGGCTTAGAGTTCCTTTGGTCCTGGTCAGCTTTGCTAGTCTCGGTGTTGCTGGTGTTGCTCCTGTGTCTCGTCAGTTGGTGGATCTGCAGGGGCTGGCTGGTTTATGGTGGCCTTGGCTGGGACACTGGATCCTCCAGCAGGCTGCTCTGGACTTCGTCACATGGTGGCAGGGTTTCAAGGAGCAGCAAGCCTCAGTGCACAAGCCTCTTTTAAGCCTCTGATTGTATCACATTTGCTCACTTCCCATGGGCCAAGGCAAGTCACATGGCTGAGCTCAGTGCCAGTGAGACATGAGCACTCAAGGCTGCAGGGCAAGGGGACATGGATACACGGAGAGGAGGAATTTATGACTGTGTTCGCAGTCTACAGGCTGTACTTGTCAAGAAGTGTAACCTTGAACCCACTGGGACTCAGTATTTTTCAGGAACTCAGTTGAAAAAAAATTATAATTATGTGGATGGCCCAAGGATATGTAATTCATCTAATCCTTAAGGCCAGAGACCTCGTACCAGCAACTGGTAAGAAGTAGGTTTTGTATTTCCTGTAGCATGTTTCAGAATTTTTTTTTTTTTTGAGCCAGCATTTAAAATCAAGAGGTTTTGCATAGAATCTGGGTTTCTGACTTTTGAAAAAAAGATGATCTGGCAAAAATTGTCAAGAGCCAAGTAATAGTCATCTTTTCCATGAAGCCTGTGCTTTTCAGTTTGCCACACTCCTCCCCATCTCGCCATCCTCAGCCCTGAGGCTGAGTGTCATCTGCCACTTGTCAGAGGAATTGCACTGCTGATTTTCCCATAGCAGAGAAATTTCTGTCACTATTTCTAACAAAAGTGAAATAATAAAAGGTAGACTGAGAATGCCACATAGTCCAAGAAAAATGGAAGAAAGCATGTCACTTTGAGTAAGGAAAGAATATCCTTGTGTGTTTCATATGTGATCTGCATTTTGGTGGACAAAGAACTTTCCCCCCCATAAGTTGACTCACATTATGTCCTTGGCCCCTATAGACATGTAAGTTTGGAACTTTGTTGTAGATACTGTACAGTCTGTGGTTGCATCTAGCTCTGTGACCAGAGCTGTGGATCACAGCTGAGGACATTGTAGCAAACTCTGAAGAATTTCTTCCCTCTGAGGAACCTTGGGGACCTGGTTTCTTCTTATCTTGTGGACATTTGAATGCTATAACAGTGTCTCCTTCTTTGTCAGTGGGCTAGAGAGTTTAGAGTCAGATTTATAGTCATTTGTAGACTCACTGTTAGCTTCATCTTTAGTCCACCTTTATTTTTATCATAATTTTCTTTTCTATTTATTTTATATTATTTTTAAATTTTTATTTAAAATCTTGTCTTTTTTTTTTTTTTGGTAAATACTGTAAATCTTTAGCTTTCTAGCTGCTAGCAGGTTTATCATAAGAAGGCAGAGCTGTGTTCAACATTTGACTATGACTTATGATTAACATTTAACTTCCCAGACCTGCCCCCCACCAGATTTCATCGCTGTGTATATTTACATTTGAGTACCTTCTTCACTGACACTGTGTATGAGCCTCACCTCTTTCTTCTGCTTCTTTGGTATTTCTGTTATTTTGTTTGCTTTGTGTTTTGTTTTGTTTAGTTTTTGCTAAGATATTCACCACGTCTTTTGCAGCGGTGCCCAACCTTTTTGGCACCAGGGATTGTTTTCGTGGAAGACAGTTTTTCCACGGATGGGGCTGGGGTGGGGGGTGGTTTGGGGATGATTCAAGTGCATTACATTTATTGTGCAGTTTATTTTTATTATTATTAGATTGTAATATATAATGAAATAATTATACAACTCACCATAGGTTGGGAACCTTGTTTTAGAGAACTTCTATAAATTGGACAGCTCTTCACATATTAGATGCTTAGTAAATGTTTGAAGAGTGGATAAATTTTAATGAAAACAAAGTTTTCATATATGTGTTAGCTTAAAGTGGTTACAGAAAATAGCTACAATGAAATGAAAATTGACTATAAATACCATCTGATCCTGTCAATGGAAGTCCCCCGCCCAGCCTATCTTGTTTATACTAAATGTGTTGTTTAAAATATCGTCTTCTCTTGTGTCTGTGAATTGATGGAACACTTTTCAGAAACGTGCATGTCTAGATGCACTTAGGAAAAAGAGAGGCAGTGCAGCAAGGTGGTGAAGAGCTTGGACTCTAGGCTAGAAAAGGTTTGAATCTTGACTGGATCTCCTGCTGTCTTTCCGACGTTGGAGGATAACTTTTCAGTTTCCTCATCTGGAAAATAATAATAATAATAATAATGACCACCTTATGGTGGTATTGTGAGTGTATGAGACAATACCTGAAAAACACTTAGAAGTTTTACCTTTGCAAAGGCAGGCTAAATAATATTGGTCAGAATATACTTTAAGGAAAGACCCATTACTTGAGTTAAGATGGACATTTCTTAATAATAAAATATTAAGCCCACCAGGAACATAAAGCCATGTAGCAACTCGAAATTTGTAACACTCAATGACATAGTCTCAAAATTGACAGACTACAAGGAGAAATAGGTTTTTAACTCACTTCTCTCAAACCGACAAAACAAGCAAATCAAAATCAATAGCAGTGTTGAAGATTTGAACAACAGAATTAACAAATTTAACCTATGTTACAGAAATAGAGCATGGCAACCAAAAACTTTGGAATATAAATTCTTTTTAAGAGCACAGAACTTGTTCACAGAATCATTACCAAATAGCCTATGGTGAACATTATAGCAAGTTTCAACAGAGTATCGAAATCATATAGAGCATGATATCTGAACACAACAGAATTAAACTAGAAATCAGTACAAAAAGATAACTAAAGTATTCCAATATTTTGGAATTTAGGCTACACACTTCCTATTTACTTATGGGTCAAAGAAGAAATTATAGTGGGCATACAACATATTTTGATGAATGGTGTTGAGTGTGATGGAAATAAAAATCAAACATGTGGGTTAGATATCAGCAGGAATAGCAGAGTATAGACCTTAAAAAAAGCTGATCCTCTATGAAAACAGTGAGAACACTGGCAAAAATTATCAGAATCAACTTTTTCTTAACTATGAAAACCAAAAGCATGCAAGAATCAAGAAAAATGGCTGAATCTCTCAGTAAGAACAGTGAGTTTTATGATATTGACATGTCCTATTCCATCCGACTTCCCCAGCTCTTGCAGTAGCCTTGAAAACCAATAGCCCACAACCGCAGGAAAGGCCAGCGGCCTAGCAGCCATGGGGAGGGGGCAAAACAAAGTTAGATCTCCTTCAACAGCGCATTCCCAGAAAATTGTCATCATATAGCTTGTGTGGTATATCTGGAAACCTTCACTCACAGGGCTTATCTTTATTTGAAGTTACTTAGGTTTGTCAGATGCAAAAAGCATTTCTCTGGGGTGTTTCTCATAAACATTATAGGCAGTTGTTTAACTTCATAGCTACCTGAGGTAGCAATAACAAGGCAAACAAGAAGTTAACCAAAAAATTTAAAAGGAAAAGCTAGGGAATGAGATGTCATAGGGGACTTTGAAAAATTCCAGCATATTCCTGGGAATCTACACTACTACACACATGAGCAGGGTTGTGGGCATGCCAGTGAAGACTTGAGAAGGCCCTCTGCTTTCTTCTCGTGTCCTGAACAGGCAGGCAGTGAAAACCAAGGCAGAGTTGCAGACTGCCTGTCTGGGTGATGAAGCATGCCTGACACACATACATAGACCCTAGACAAAGGCTGGGAGACTTATTGGTTGGAAACATTTGACACGTTGACTGCCAGTCAAAAAACCAAACTTTTTCCATGGGGCTATGGTGTTTTATTACAAAAATGGAATAAAAACTTAGAAAACAAAATGATCCTTTCTAAGTTAATGAAAAATTTCTGCAGGATTTTGCCCAGGGGCCCACCCGGCAGGTAGGGTGTATGCTGCAGCATGGCAGCATCAGTTTCCTGCACACCACGAGGCCCCCAAGGTCTGTGAGTTATGTATGCTTCATGAGGCTCTGGGGCCAAAACTAGAGTGAGTTAAATACAACTCATATGGCAGCTAATGTGTTAAGGATATCTCTGTCCAGTCATTAGCTGACCACTAAGGTAATGGAACAGAGACTTCAGTGGCCAAACACAACAAAGAATACAGAATTTACAAAAATGAGTTCAGTAACAACAAAAACAGCAACAAACAGGGGAAGAAAAAAAAAAAAAACCCAAAGCACAAAACCAAAACAAGACACCCAAACAAACAAAACCTGGGTTGAGACGTATCTGATTTCTAGAGTTGCCACATAATATTATTTAAAATGTTCAATTTTCATTGAGGAAAAAAAAAATCACAAAATATACAAAGAAACGAGAATATGGCTAATACACAGGGAAGAAAACAGCTAATAGAATCTGTCCTTGAGGAAGCCTCGATGTTGGACTTACTAGACAAAAACTTTAAATTAGCTATTTTAAATATGTTAAAAGAACTGCAGTAAAGTATTTCCAAAGAACCGAAGAAAAGTACGAGAATGATGACTCATCAATATCAGTAAAGAGCCGCAGAGACCCGTGGGGCACCTCAGGCATGCCAACATACTTACATTGGGAGTTCTAGAAGGAGAGCAGAGAGAGAAGGGGGAAGAAAGAGTAAAAAAGTAAAAAAACCCTTTACGTATTGATATGGAATGATTTCCATGAGGTAATGTTCACAGTCTCTTATCCCTTGTACCCAAAATTGTTTCTGAATTTGAGAAAGGCAATACTATACATACAGCATGTTTTATGTAACACTTCCAGCACCTTAGAGCCACACACATATAATTAGTTTTGCAATAAAGTATGCTTATTCTCATAAATGGAAAAATTAAGAATACAAACAGCTTCATGAGTCAAATTTTGTTTCCAAGTGAGTTTGGCTCCAAACTTATAAAAACAACCTTTTGGTTTGTAGAGCTTTTTGGATTTTGGAATTGTTGGGTAAGAGGTTGGTGGGTTGGCAGTAAGGGTGGCGAGGAGGCCAGGTGCAGAACAGTGCTGTGTGTGCTGCCATTTTAGTCCGTCCTTCACCCTGAATCCACTTTCCTTTCTTCAGCACTGATCTGATTGTGTTCTTGGCTACTTAAGTCTTCAGTGAGCCAAGCCTAACCTTGGCAAGACATGAGACTTGGCCACAGGGCATCTCCAGTCCTGTTTGCCTGGTTAGAGCCACTGGGGATAATCTGTGATTCCTTTGTCCTGATGCATCTTATGGTCTGAGCCTTTGCTTGCTGTCCTCCTTTGGTCATCCCCAGAAATGATCTTCTCATTATCTCCCTGATGAACTCTGTATCCTTCAAAGGTCAGCTTTGACTTTGACCTTATTTGTTGTGCCTTTTGTATAATTTTGCGAGGCAAAATCAACTTGCTCCTTCATGTGGTCCCACTGCACTTTACCCACCTTAGACATGGCCCTGAGCACTTGGTAGGATGCTCATCCACCTCTCATTGCCCACTGCACGTACTAAGTATTGAGAGCTGAGCCTTTTGTGCCCAGTGTCCAGTTCATGGCAGGCCCAAAATAAATGTTGAATGAAGTACATAAGCCTGTGAAAAGGAATTAATGAAGTTTAGCATTTGTTTCTGAAGACTCGTAGTTTTGGCTTCTCTTATGACTACAATCATAATATGCCTTCCCTAAATCATCTGTATTCTCTTAGATTTTTCATTTTATGGAATAATGTTTGTTACATTAAACTGCAGTGATTTGAATACTGAGCCACGCCGTCAATTTTGCTATTGTGACACAGAGTTAGGAGAACAGGCCCCGGAGTTATTCCTGGGCTTGAATCTCATTGTTGACACTTCCTCTTTGTGGATCCTTGCACAAGTTACTTAACCTGCTTGAACCTCAGCTTTATCATCTCTAAAATGGACGTAAGTAGCAACTGTCTCGTTGTTTTATTGTGAGGATTCAGTGAACTGACCGAAAAGGGTAAAGCACATAGCACAGGGCATGATGAATACTCAGTGAATGGTAAATACTTTTTTCCTTCTTCTTCATCTTCCTCCTCCTCCTTTCTTCCTCATGAGTTGTTTACCCCAATCTGACAGCCCCAGATTGTCTTAGAGATTCGGGTTTGAATAATATTGGATGTTTGGGCCACTCTCTTGGTTATTTTTTTTAATCTCAAGAGGAGCATCAGAGTTACTATTTACTTGGATTTCTTACAAACAAATCTCTCTCCTTTTTTTTTTTTTTTTCCTTTCTGTGGCTGTTGTTAGACTTCATTATACCTTCCGAGCTACATTCTTTGGAAGGTAGAATTAGGCCTAATAATCTCTATGGAAAGGAAAAAAGGGAGAGGGATTTTTATGTTCAATTGACAGTACATTTCTATGATCATTTTCAATTCAGTTTTAAAATGAAAACAAAGGTTCATCGCAATAATCATACCAAGAGTCATTGGGCGTTTTTGCTGGGGATTGAGCTTAAGGTTGCATAATGTAATCTTTATGTTGTCCTTTTTAATTGTTCTCAGCAGTGATGGAGGTTCTCAGACACAGGAATTATTAGGATGATTTTAAGATATACCATTCTCTTATTTTGGGGGAACTAAATTATTATCTCTGTATAGAATGGAGACAAAAATGACCATGCTGGGAGCCTAATTGCCTGTTCTGGTTGAATAGAGGCCAGTAGTGGGCAGAAATAAGATCCCAAGGATCAGAAAATTTCTCCAAGGTCCCTTTGCTGCTTTTGGGCTCCTTAGAAATGAGCTCTGTGATTCCTAGGGACCTGTTCTCTTTTCCATTCTTCCTTTGCTCCCTGGCAAGAGATCTGTAAACTTCCCTGATTGTAGCCTCTCAGACATTTTGTATTGACTAGAATTCATTGCTGGTACTATCAGTGTCCAGGGCTTCCTTTTTTATAAACATTAGAGATTTATGAAATAAGTATGGCCTTTGGAATTTACTTTGGAATTTCATAATCTTAAGTAGTTATGGAGTTATACTGAAAAGGTCAGGCCAGTTCCCATTTTGCATCAGGAAGCTTACTGACAAAGTCTGTAAGTATCAGGTGATGATAGCCAGCAGTAACCATTAAGACAATCTTAAGATTGTCTTAAGACCAAGTAAGACAGCATAGTTTGTCATTGTTAAAGAGGCTTCCAACAAAGAGGCGATGAGACAGAATGTTGACATTACTGATGCTTTTGTTTTTTATTTTCACTGATTTTTGTGCTTTGCTCTGTAGTGACTCATTACTCAACTGTGAAGGATTCCCTTTGTATATCAGTATCGAAGGGTTTAAAATAACGAGAGTCTGCCAATATTTTAATCGCCTCTTTCCTTTGCTCGGAACCTCTCTAGTTTTATAACTTTGGGTTTAGATACTTCTGATTTTCCCGTGTGTCACTAAGCCATATTGTCGCAAGCATTTGTTTGGCCTACACTCCCTTAAAAGTTCTGTTTCCTGATAACAACAATATCTACTAAATGGTAGCTTTAATATCTGCCTGTGTGTCTGGATAAGAAGAAAAATATGGTTCCTGTCCTTCAGGGTCTTACATTCAAAGATTGATAAAGCTGATACTGATATATATAAAAGACACATAAACCACTTTAAAATGGCAAATTTTATGGCATGTGAATTATATCTTCATTTTTAGAAATGCATGGACTTTGAAATAGAAATGCATAAAATTCTACAGGTAAATGTGGACTAAACTGTGGATTAGTTATAGAAAATTAATAGTGGGAGAATTTGACCAGAGGATTATTAAGGGGGAATTTCTTCTCTTCTAGTTATTTCTAAATTCACTGAAGAGAATGAATTATGAAATGCGTGAAGGGAGAAGAGGAGAGTCTGGAAGTGGTACAGTCTAGGTGTAAAGCAAAAAATCTAGTAGATAGGAAGAAAATTATGAAATGAGTTAATGAATTTGAAAGAAGTGGAGAATGAATGGGATTCATGGAAACTGATTGAAAAAGTAAAGAAATAAAAGAATCTGCAACATCCATTTTTCTTGTGGGTTGTGGTGTTCTGGCTTTGCGTTGCTTAAAGCTCCCCGAACAGGTCATTGTTTGACTTGACTTTTAACCCAGTCCCACTTTTGGGAGCATAGATGTGGCTCTGTGCCCTTCAAATAAGGCTTGAGCTTTTGGGGTTCTTTCTGGTGCCTTAGAAGACTTCTGTCAGTGAATTGATGATGGGAAGTAGCCCATCAACACGGGGCCCACATGATTGTGAAGTTTCACTTGTGCAAGTCTTGAGTGGTAGAGTATATGGGGAAAGTTAGCTCTGAGAAACCCTCTAATTGTGCTGGGTTGACACAGCCAGGCCTAAAGGTGGATCTTATTTTGTTTATTATCCATTAAAACCTAATGTTTGAAGAAGGATCAATTTTAAGTAAGTGAATGTTTTCAGTTTATTGGGGGTGGTATGCAGTCATTTGTAAAATAACCAGAGGACATCCCATTTTGTTACATTATAAAAATCATTTGTTCAATTTTCTGGGAGAAGCAGAAGCCTCTAGACCCAGTGAAATGTTTAATTACCACATCTATTATAGATTGTAAATTTTACATCATAGAAAGCCTGATATAGGCATAATTTTCTTTTTCTTTCTTTTTTTTTTCCTTTTTAAAAAATTACCAAGAAACCTCAAGCCAGTTACTCAGCTGTATGTCAGTGTGGATGCTAGCACCAAAGATAGCCTGAAGAAGATTGATCGCCCACTCTTCAAGGATTTCTGGCAAAGATTTCTTGACAGTTTAAAAGCCTTGGCAGCAAAGGTAAGAATTATGACATCTTAAAAATAAATCAATAAATAAATAAGAAGGAAAAAAAGAGAGAGATACTTTTTTCTCTTTTCTCTTTAAAATTAAAAAAAACACTACAGCCTACAACTTTTTAAAGACTTCCTCTTTTGAGGAACATGGAATATTTACTATTCAATAAATATTTATTGAATTCCTCTTAAGTTTACAGCACTATGCCTAATATATATCACTTGCCTTTAATTTATTTAAGGAGAGAGAGACATATATTCCTGAAGTTAATTAATAAGACATGGTTAGGTAGCAGTACAGTTAGTTGTCCCTTGGTGTCCCGGGAGGACTGGTTCCAGGTTCTCCTCGCCTCACCCCCCTGCAGGTACCAGGATCTACGGCTGCTCAAGTCCCTTATATAGAATGGCATAGTATTTGCATATAATCTACATACATACATATACTTTAAATTATCTCTAGATTACTTATGTTACCTAACACAATGTAAATGCCATGTGAATAGTCGTTCTACAGTTTGTATTATTTTTTAGTTGTGTATTGTTATTTTGTCCATTTTTTTTTTGTCCAAATGTTTTTGTTCTGTAGTCAGTTGAATCCGTGGGTGTGGAACCTGTGGATAAGGAGGGTGACTGTACATAGCAAACTGAGAAGAGGGATCAGCAATATGTTTGTTTAAATGTGAAGTTAATTTTACTGAATTTCTAGAACCAAATCTCCTGCACCATAAGTAACTCGACCTCAGAATGTCCAAATTTAATGTCTTTTTCTGCAAACATTTGGGCCTTCTTGTGTTTTCTCCTGTGGTATACCTTCATTCCTGATCTTCTTGACCTAAGTAGTCCTCTGATTCTTCTTTTCCATTAGCTGCACATCTCAGTAGTTGGTACTTTCTGTTAGTTCTGCCTCTATATTTCTCTTGTAATCATTTCTTCTTTGTGTGTGTCTCTGCCTCTACCCTGTCATTTTTTGCCTAGATTGGTTCAGTAGTCTCCAAATGTAACTCCTTCCTTGCTTTCTGTCACTTTTCTAAGTAGTTCTTGGTGCTCTGCCCACATCTGACTGATAATGATAATTACCACAGGTGCTTAAAATATTACAATTTTCTGTTCCTGGTGGCATCTGAGAATCTGCATGTTAAACATCCCCGGTGGCATTTGATGTACAGCTAGATATGGGAGTCACTGTCCCAGAAAACCTCCCTTTCTCCTTTGCCCAGCACTGACGTTGACATTCCTAACCCATCACTGCCTGGTTGCAGTGTACATTTCTGAGAATCATTGTTCGCTGCATTCCCCAGAGTGCCGTATGTCTCTGCTTACATTGCTGTTTCTGCACATGTGCCCAGCACACGCGTGCGCGCGCGCGCGCGCTCGCGCTCTCTCTCTCTCTCTCTCTCTCTCTCTCTCATCTTTGGTTATTTTTTCTCCAGATCTTTGGTTACGTTCTCTCCAGTCCTTCCAGTTCATTCTTTGACTTGTAGAAATTCTACGCACCCTTCTAGATTCAGCTTCATTATTACCTCTACTATGAAGCCTTTCCCAGTGGTAACTAGCTGCCCTTTCTCCCTTCCCAAGTTTTTTTTAATCTATAAAAATAATTTTTTTCTTTTGTTTTATCCTAGCTGCTCTCTCCTGAACTGTATTCCTTACTCATGTCTGAATTCCACACAATGTCGTCTACCACAGCACATTTTATGATAATTGATAAATGTTTCTTAAAAGTATGAATGAGTAGAAACTCAAACAGATTTGTAGTTTACACCGCATGCATTTTCCTGACTGTTCAGCTGATTAAATCTTTTGGGGGGGGGGTTTGCTATTTTATGTTTGAGAAGTTAAATCAATGCCTTTTTTGGTCATTAACACTGAGGTCATTTAAGAAATGCACATAGGCATTACTTTGGTTTCTAAGCTGCCTTGGATTATTTATAAAGCTAGCAGGCTAAGTGCTTTTCAAGTTCCTAAAATCACTGTTTTTGGACTTTACCTTACAGCCATATTGTCTTCACTTCTTGCTGAAACGGGAGATACATAGCATAAAAATCAGAATAGATTTAAATGGGAGTAAACAGCAGGAGCTGGCAATATCAGACAAATCTGAGATTGTTACCTAGGCTGTGTTCTGAGTCAGCGTGCAAGATGACAAGCAGGCATTAGTTGAATAGCATAATAGCTTGCTTTTTTTCTTTGGCCAAAATTTTCCACAAACTGAAATCTTATTTTAAAGTTACTGTCTAGCAGGCTAAGTGCTTTTGGGATTTTCTAAAATCACTTTGTTGCCTTTGGACATCTGATTCAATTGTAATTACTCTGGGTTGACTCATTGATAGTAATACAGTCATTTAAAATTCTATAATATTTTCTAACCCATGAGCATCTTAAATATAAGTCACTATTGTCTTCATGTAATTCTAGTTGGAAAAGTTTCCTTGGGCAATTGAAACTATTTGCTTACACATTAGGGTAATTGCTTTGTAAGCATTTTGTAGCAATTACAGTTTGTTTCTCATTCTTATGTTCTTTATGTTGCCATTTAAGAAAGAAGAACTGTGGCAGGAAGCTGCTTTTAAAAAAGTTTTCCTTAAATTAATGCAAGCTATTATTTTCTTCTGAATATTTGGTATTATTAATATAAGATATAGTAGATGCTATCAAGAAAGGTTTGTTTTGTTTCTGTTTAACACCCAAAAATAAAGCATATATGTATGTTGTAACTATATTTATTAATTTGGGTCAAACATGTAAAAACTCAAATGATGTCAGATTACTATAACATAGGTATTTTTAAATAGCACATATCAGGTATTTTAATTAGACCATCCATACTATTATCTTCTATTATTTGTTAAAGCTTATAGTATGCCTGAACAAGGAAGGCATTTGAAGAGAGAGAATTTCTTCAACTTTATAAACAAAGAAATTTAAGATATTCAGCCTATTTCTGAGCTAGTGCTACCCAAAGTAGAAGGTGGCATATTTTGTTTTTTAACTCTTGGCAAGTATAATGTTTACCTTTCCAGATCTTTATCTTTTGTCAAAATGTTCCACTTCAATATGAGGAGAGAGGCCGGGCGCGGTGGCTCACACCTGTAATCCTAGCAGTCTGGGAGGCCAAGGCGGGTGGATCGCTTGAGGTCAGGAGTTCGAGACCAGCCTGAGCAAGAGCGAGACCCTGTCTCTACTAAAAATAGAAAGAAATTATCTGGCCAACTAAAAATATATATAGAAAAAATTTGCCAGGCATGGTGGCGCATGCCTGTAGTCCCAGCTACTCGGGAGGCTGAGGCAGTAGGATCACTTGAGCCCAGGAGTTTGAGGTTGCTGTGAGCTAGGCTGACGCCATGGCACTCGCTCTAGCCCGCGCAACAAAGCGAGACTCTGTTTCAAAAAACAAAAAACAAAAAAACAAAACAAAATGAGGAGAGAAATATATTGTTACTTGAGTATGTGGGCTACAAAACAATCCCGTCAAGATAACAGAACAGAAATTCGTTACTTCAGTTTCCGTCTACAACAGCTACTTGTCAAACAGTCCTTTTTTTTTAAAAAAAAAAAAAAAAGGAGAAGTACATCTTGTATAAGACAACACTACCTACCTTTAGCATAGACTTTTATCAGCAGTGTGACCAGATGTATTTCTGCCGCCCCATTATTATGTCAAGGTCAAGCTCTAGTAAGAAATTGAAGTATTTAATACTTTTCTAAATTTAAGTAGTAACATTGACATTCTTAAAATCTCATATTTAAAAAGAAAAAGACAAAAATAATTTCTTGCATTACACATTCTTAGATATCAAAAATAAACATTAGCCTTCTTGCTACAGGTGTTAGGATGCTCTGACCTGACATCATTATTTGAGTAATGGTTGTTCCATTGTTCAGAAAGGCTTTTTGTACATTAATGAGGTAGCTATGTCTAATATTTAAATAAACTGATGTATGCATGTGGCCCACAATTTGCAAATTAAAAAACAAATATTTAATATGGGATCTTTTTATCTCTGATTATAAAAATGTTATGTGCTGATTATGGAAATTTGGGGAAAGTAAAGGGAAATATTAAGAAACAAGGAAAAAATGACTTATAATTCTAGCACTTTTAGACAATAACTATTAACATTTAAAGTGCTCATATTTAATCCTTTTTATGGAAGAAGTGTTTTTTTGCATATATGATTCCATTTTGCATGTTATTTTCATTGTTGTTAACATCATGTCATAATCATTTTTCTATGTCATTTAAATTCCTCTATGACCATCATTTTAAAGACAGCTTAGTCTTTCATCTTGCTCAGTTTTCTACTTGTGGACCAGTAGCAGGGAGCAGCAAGAGTGTATGATGTTCCTGCACGCTTCTTCCCGTCCTGAGGGACTGATAGGTTTCCTGTCCTTAGCACATTTGAGAGGGAGTCTCAGCCCCTCTGCTGCTCCTGAGTTTCAAAGTGCACACTTTGTCACTTTTGAACATTTCTAAAATCAGATGCAGTCAGAGATGGCATGTCCTATTTAATTGGTAGAATTACTGCTTTCATTAAAGGAGAGACATAAATGAATGGTACATAAAATCATGGTATATCATAATCTAGAGTATCTTAGAGTCAGTGAAATATTATATCTTCTTCTCTCTTTTTAAAGATTAACTAATCTCTCTTTCATGGTTCTGACAGTTCCCCTTCTTATTGACCTATTTTGTTTATTTCCACCTCCCATCATTGATGCCAGTCTGTTCTTGAGCCTTAACCCATCTGGCTGGTCTGGATCTCTGTTTCTTATCACCTTTTTGAAAGCTTTATCTTGGCCTTTTCTTTCATGCAACCTATGGGACCCCTTTCCATAGGCCTAGATCTCTCAAGGTTGATCCCATCCAGCTTACACTTAATGCCATTTTACTATGCTCTGCTTTGCTAAAATGATATTCTGGTTTTAGCCCTTCTGAAATCAGACCAAGACTGCTATGCTTGATCTGTCATGGGTATCACCAAAACCAGTGTCTGCAAGGTGGTTATTTCTCTCCAGTCTTAGGAAATTTCCTAGTAAGTTGGTTTCCTCCATACCTGACTGCTATGTCATCTTGTTTTAGGAAAATATGAATATATTGCACTGTAGGTTCATGTTTAGGCATCAGGTTATGTCTAGTAGATAGTTGTTTATATGAGCAGGAGACTCAGGAATGTTGGGGTATGAATACTGAAAGTAGATTTGAAATTCATCTCTTTAGCAATAGATTGTAGTTGAAGGCAAGGAAGTGGATGGAATTACTCAAGAAGTGCTTAAAGAGGGCGAAGGAAGGAGCCTTTGGGAACAAAAATGTTGAAGCTTTCAATGTGAAGAGCATATGGACAGTGAGTCTGGGAAGAATTGGATAAAGATACTGGTTTAACTCCATGCAAGTTCAGTTTCATACAGTTCAAGGAAACAGTGAGTTTCCAGAAAGATAATGAGGTAAAGGTCAAGCTACTATGAAAAAGAAACTTGATATATTAGTTGGTCTTTAATGAGTATTAAAAAGAAGTGTTTGCCGTGTTTAGGAGCCATTGTGTATGTAGTGGAATGAATGGGAAGAATGGAAGTGGGAAGAGTGACCAATATATTTGAATGCAATGAGTATTAACCTTTTGAACCCTGAGTACTAATATTATTTAATGAAGAAGTCAAAGGTATTTCCTTTTATCAGCGTAAAAAATTACTAAAGGCCACCTAGAAAATAAATATTATCATAATGAAGAAAATAGGATGACTCATACTTTATCAGAATTCAAAAATAAAGTTACTGTATTGCTATATATATCTCATAGCTTTTATGCATGTTCATAAATATATGTATTTCACTTCTAAAAGAGATCATATTGTACAGTTTTGCAACTGCATTTTTTATATAAAATATGCTAACTTTTAACATCCTAGATTAATTTTGCCTATTACTAAACTTTTAAATTTATTTTTGTTTTGCCTAATTTTGATCTTTATATAAGTGAAACCATTTATTAGTATTATGTATGCTTTTGCATCTGATTTTGCAATATTATAGCAACACTCAGTGTTGTGTTTTAAGAGTCCCCCATGATGTTGCAAGTAATATTTCTGGATACAAGTCCTTTTATCAGATACAGGTACTGAATATATCTTCTTCCAGTCTGTCTGGCCAGTTTAAACTCTTAATAATATTTTTTGTTAAACTGAAGCTCTTCATTTCAACAAAGTTTAGCTTATCAATTTTTAAAAATTGTATGTTTAGTACTTTTCATGTTCGATTTATGAAATCTTTGCCTGCCTCAAGGTCATGAAGATAATTTCTTATGTTTTCCTCTTTCAGGAGCATTATTATTTTTTCTTTCATATTTGGGTCTGTGAACCATCTCTAATTTTTTGTGTATGGTGTAAGGTAGGGGGTCAGGGTTAATTTTTTTTAATGGACTTTACTTTTTAGAGCAGTTTTAGGTTCACAGCAAAATTGAGGAGAAGGTACAGAGACTTCCCATATACCTCCTACCCCACACATGCATTATCCACATCCCCCACCAGAGCGGTGCGTTTGTTATAATCGGTGAGCCTGTCATCCACAGCCTGCATTTTACATTAGCGTTCATTGTTGGGGTTGACATTCTGTAAGTTTGGACAAATGCATAATGACATGTATCCACAATTATAGTATCATACAGAGTATTTTCACTGCACTAAGAATCCTCTGTGCTTTATTATCCCTCCCTCCTCTGTAAGCCCTGGCAACCACCGATCTTTTGACTGTCCTTACAGTTTTGTGTTTTCCAGAATGTCATATAGTTGGAATCATATATGTAGCCTTTTCAGATTCACTTCTTTCACTTAACAATATGCATTTAAGTTTTCTCCATGTCTTTTCATGGCCTGATAGCTCATTTCTTTTTAGTGCTAAATAATATGCCATTGGCTGTCTGTACTACAGTTTATTTATCCTTTTACCTACTGACGGACATCTTCATTCCACGTCTTGTCAATTATGAATAAAACTGGTACAAACATTGGTGTGCAGGTTTTTGTGTGGACATAAGTTTTCAACCCCTTTGGGAAGATACCAAGGAGTGCAGTTGCTGTATCATTCGGTAAGAATATGTTTAGTTTTGTAAGAAACCACCTAAGTGTTTTCCAAAGTGGCTGTATCATTTTGCATTCCCACCAGCAATGAATGAGAGTTTCCGCTGCTCCACATCCTCACCGGCACTTTATTTTGTCAGTGTTCTGAATTTTTGGCCAATCTAATAGGTATGTAGTGGTATCTCACTGTTGTTTTATTTTTTATTTCCCTGACAAAATGTGATGTGGAGCATTTTTTCATTTGTTTTATTTTGCATTTTCCTGAGAACATGTGATGTGGTACATTTTCCATATGCTTATTTGCCATTTGTGTATCTTCTTTGATGAGATGTTGTTAAGGTCTTTGGCCTATTTTTAATTGGGTTGTTCATTTTCTTATTGTTGAGATTTAAGAGTTCTTTGTATATTTTGGAGAATGGTCCTTCATCAGATACGTCTTTAGCAAATATTTTCTCCCAGTCTGTGGCTTGTCTTTTCATGTGTTGAAAGTGTCATTTGCCAACAGAAAATTTTAATATTAATGAAGTCCAGCTTACCAATTCTTTCTTTCATGGATCATACCTTTGGTATCCTATCTAAAAAGTTATCACCAAACCAAAGGTCATCTGGACTTTCTCCTATGTTATCTTCTAGAACTCTTACAGTTTTCCCTTTTATATTTATTTCTGTGATCCATTTAGGAGACCAATGCCTTATCCATTAGGCAACTGGGTCTGTGATCCATTTAAAGTTAATTTTTGTGAAGGATATAAAGTCTGTGTCTAGGGTCTCTTTCTTCCCTTCCCTGCCCTGCCCTGCCCTTCGTTCCTATGGATTTACAGTTATTCCAGCACTACTTGTTGAAAAAATGATCTTTTCTCTACTGTATTGTTTTTGCTCCTTTGTTAAAGATCAGTTGACTATATTTACGTGGGTCTAATTCTGGGTTCTCTTTTCTCTTCCATTGGTCTCTTCGTCTGTTCTTACAACAGTACCACAAAAATTTAAGTACCACAACTATACCATGATTCTTGATATAATTGGGTTAATATCTACCATATTTGTTACTGTTTTCTATTTGTTGCCCTTGTTCTTTGTCCCTGTTTTTGTCTTTAACACTTTTTCTGTGTTTTGTGGTTTTAATCTAGCATTTCACATGATTTGATTTTCTCTCCATTCTTAGCATCTCAATCATAGTTCTTTTGCTATGTTTTTTAGTGGCTTCCCAGAGTTTGCAACATACATTTATAATTAATCCAAGTCCATATTCAAATAACACTACTTCATGAGTAGTGCAACCTAATACTTCCCTCCCATCCCTTGCATTGCTGCCATTCATTTCAGTTATATATAAGCATACATAATTGAGTACATTGTTGGTATTGTTATTGTTTTGAACAGTTATCTGTTAGATTTATTAAGAGTAAGAAAAATAAAGTTTTTATTTTATCTTATTCCTTCTCTGATGTAATTCTTTCTTTCTGTAGTCCTGAGTTCCTGACCTATATCATTTTCCTTTTCTCTGAAGAATTTCTTTTAATCTTTCTCTCAAGGCAAATCTTCTGGCAACAAATTACCTCCATTTCTGTTCGTCTGAGAAAGTCTTTATTTCTCCTTCTGTTTTCGAAGGATAATTTCTTAGGGTACAACATTCCAGATAGTGGTTTTTTTTCTTTTAACACTTTAAATATTTCATTCCACTCTCTTCTTACTTGCATGGTTTCTGAGGAGAAGTCAAAGTAATTCTTATGTTTGCTTTTTTGTCTTCTATCTTCTCTCTTCTTTCTAGATTTTTTGTTTATCCCTGTAGTTTGAAAATTATGTACTTACGTGTAGTTTTTCCGGCATTTATCCTACTTCGTGTTCTCTGAGCCTCCAGGACTGTGATTTGGTGTCTTGTTTCAAATACTGCTTTTGTTCTTATCTCTGTTGATTTTCCTTCTGATATTTCCATTACATGTACATTACATCTTTTATAGTTGTCCTGCAGTTCTTGGGTATTCTGGTTTATTTCAGTTTTCTCTCTTTGCTTTTCAGTTTTAGAGGTTTCTGTTGAGATATCCTTAAACTTAGAGATTCTTTCCTTAGCCATGTCTAATCTCAAAGACATTCTTCATTTCTGTTACAGTGTTTTTGTGCTCTGGCATTTCTTTTTGGCTCTTTCTTAGGATATCTCTCTGCTTGCTTTGCCCATCTGTTCTTACATTCTGTCTACTATCCATTAGAGGCCTTTGCATGTTAATCATAGTTGTTTTAAATTCCTGGTCTGACAATCCCAACATCCCTGCATGTCTGAGTCTGGTTTCAATGCTTATTTTGTCCTTCTAAACTTTGTTTTTTGCTTTTTTTTCTTTTTTTTTCCTGAGACAGAGTTTTGCTCTGTCACCCCAGCTAGAGTGCAGTGGTGTCATCATACCTCACAGCAACCTCAAACTCCTGGGCTCAAACAATCCTCCTGTCTTAGCCTCCCGAGTAGCTGGGACTACAGGCAAGTGCCATGATGCCCAGCTAATTTTTCTATTTTTAGTAAATATGGGGTCTCGCTCTTGCTCAGCTGGTCTTGAACTCCTGACCTCAAGTGATGTTCCTGCCTCGGCCTCCCAAAGTGCTAAGATTACAGGCATGAGCCACCATGCCCAGCCTTGTTTTTTGGTTTTTAGTATACCTTGTAACTTTCTATTGTTAGCTAGACATGATATACTGGAACTGCTGTAATTAGGAACTGCTGTAATTAGGCCTTTAGTATTGTGTTGGTAAGGTGTCGGGGGAGGGGAAGCCCTCTGTAGTTGTGTGATTAGTTCTCAGTCTTTTAGTGAGCCTGTACCTCTGGACTGTGAACTTCACAAGTATTTCTCAGTTTTTTTCTGTCCCCTAGGCAGGACAGGATGGATATAGTAAGCTGGAGGTGGATATTCCCGTTTTCTTTTGTGGAAGGCTGCTGCCGGCTGGAGTTGGGTGTTTCCCTTTCCTCCTGGCAGCTGGGCTCTGATAAAACCCCAGCAGGTTCGGTTCTGGTTAAATAGTTTCTCCTGAGAGCAGATCTTGTTAAGAACAGAATGCTCTGGCATATTTCAAAATGGTTCCTTTTCCCCTCCCCTTTCTGGAAGCTTAAGGGGGTTTTTTTCCTGTGTACACTGTGAGAATCTGGTAGAGCTCCAGGAGGTAGAACTCACGGAAGTATGGGGCCCCTATGACTGTGTCCACCTGGAGCTTTATGTCTCAGACTTGCCCACACTGAGGCTCCAGTGATTGCCGATTACGGTTTGGGTTTCCCTGTCCTGGCACTGGTTCCTGCAGAAGTGTCTGCTCATGGGTTTCTGCTTCTGTAAGTCATGATGCTCTGTACTTGCCTCTCTCTCCAATTTTGAGGGCTGCAGGTTTTCCCTGTGACCCCACTTCTCTGCTGGATCTAATAAGAATTGTTGATTTTTCAGTTTCTTAAGCCTTTTACTTGTTGTTAGGACAGGGTGGTGACTTGAAAGCTTCTTACCTGCTGGACTAGAAACCAGAAGTCTCATCAGGGTTAATTTCAAGTTTTGAAATCTAATAGTGTAAGTCTTCCAACTTTTTTCTTCAAGATCTAGTAATCTTTGTCTTTGTGAATTCTACTTTTTTTTCTTAAATTTGTATTATGTTTATTGTATTATTGTTTATTTTTTAAATTAATTATTTTTTTTATTTCAGAATATTACAGGGGTATGAATATTTAGGTTACATATATTGCCTTTGCCCTGCCTGAGTCAGAGCTACAAGTATGCCCATCCCCCAGACAGTGCGCACGGCACCCATTAGGTATATTTTCCTGTTCTTTTTTAGCCTAATTGTTGAAATCTCAGTTCTTTAATCTAGTCAGGATAGGATTTAGTATTCAGCTTTGTTTTGTTTTCTGAAACCATTTATTTAATGAACTATCTTTTATGTACTGATTTGATAAGCTACCATTATTATATATTTAAACTTGATATCTGTGTTGGTCCAATCGAAGAAGATGCTATGTGTGTTGATTTTTAACTTTTTTTCTATTAACAGTGCATCACTTCTTTCTAGAGTAGTAAATATAACTCTACAACACTGTTCTTATTGTCTGGATAATATTTAATTATATGGATAAAACAGTTAGCCTTACAGGTGTTGTTCTGGCAATCTTCCCTGACTCCCCTTCCCTTCCCACAGTCTGTATTTGGCACTTATGGTGGTGCGTGTGCTTTCTTTTGCCACCCCATAGCAGCAGGGTTGGTTGTAATTGCTTAGTTAATTGTCCTTGTTATGAACCAAAAGGTCCCTGAGGGAAGGCACATTGTGTGTTATGTTTTTTGTTTACTGTGGCATTCAAAGCCCTTATTCCAGTGACTGACATGCAGTTGCCACATTTTGACAATATTTGGTCAGTGAGCAAATGAAATTTATCCATTCCCTTCTTTTTTTTTGAGACAGAGTCTAGCTTTGTTGCCCGGGCTAGAGTGAGTGCCATGGCGTCAGCCTAGCTCACAGCAACCTCAAACTCCTGGGCTTAAGCAATCCTCCTGCCTCAGCCCCCTGAGTAGCTGGGACTACAGGCATGCGCCACCATGCCCGGCTAATTTTTTCTATATATATTTTTAGTTGGCCAGATAATTTGTTTCTATTTTTTAGTAGAGACGGGGTCTCGCTCTCGCTCAGGCTGATCTTGAACTCCTGACCTTGAGCGATCCACCCGCCTCGGCCTCCCAGAGTGCTAGGTCCATTCCCTTCTTGATGTATATTTACCTGTCTCCCAATAGCCTGCTTTGTGTAGCAGTTGAAAGCTTGGGACTCTGAAATAAGACCACCAAGGTGTGAATCCTGGCTCTTCCACTCATTGTCTGTGTCACATTGGGCAAGAGACTCAGTTTTCTTACCTGTGAAATGAGGTAAATAACCGTGCCTGCCTCATAGGTCTGGACAGAAACATCAAAAAACATTGTAGAAAGTAATTGTGTTTAGATTTTTTTAAAGTAGGCTGGCCATGGTGGCTCATGCCTGTAATCCCAGCAGTTTGGGAGGCTGAGGTGGGAGGATCACTTGAGGCCAGGAGTTTGAGACCAGCCTGGGCAACATAACGAGACCCTGTCTCCTTTTTTTTTTTTTGAGACAGACTCTCTACTCTGTTGTCTGTTGCCCAGACTAGAGTGCAGTGGCATCATCATAGCTCACTGCAACCTCAAGCTCCTGGTCTCAAGTGATCCTCCTACCTCAGCCTCCTGAGTAGCTGGGACCACAGGTATACGCCACATTGCCTGGCTAATTTTTCTATTTTTAGTAGAGATGGGGTCTTACTCATGCACAGGCTGGTCTTAAACTCCTGAGTTCAAGTGATCCTCCCGCCTTGGCCTCCCAGAGTGCTAAGGTTACAGGCGTGAGCCACCGCACCCAGCCTCTACAAAAAATTTTAAAAAATTAGCTGAGCACAGTGGTGCACACTTGTATTCCAGCTACTTGGGAGGCTGAGGTGGTAGGATCATTTGAATTCAGGAGTTTGAGGTTGCAGTGAGCTGTGATCACGCCACTGCACTCTAGCCTGGGCAGTAGAATGAGACTCTGACTCTTAAAAAAAATGCTCTCTATCACAATTTTTGTGTACATGATTAAATATTTTATATACATGAAAAGATATAGTGAATAAGATGATAAATGCCAATATAAATAACTGCCATCTAGATTAAGAAATAAAATATTATAAATTCAGTTGTAGTCCCTGTGAACCTCTTTTCTATCATATTTCCTTTCTTTCCTTTTCTTTCAGAGGGAATAAGTATCCTATATTTGGCATTATCATTCCATATTGTTTTTATACTTCACTCTATATGTATAACTCCGTAAACAAGAGAGCATATTGCTTTCCATATTTTACAACTTTGTATGATAGCATAATCCTATATGTATATGTATCCTTTTGCAACTTGATTTATTTCTTGACTATATTTAGAAAATAAAAATTAGCATTTTAACTGTTTTTAAGTGTACAGTTCAGTGGCATTACATACAATCACATTATTGTGCAACAACCGTCACCACCACCATCTACAGAACTTTTTTTTCTTCCAAACTGAAACTTAGTACCCATTAAACATACCCACTCCATTTCCTCCTCCCTGTAACTTGTTTTTTGTTTGATATTATGTGTGAGTTATATATGCTGATACATTTATCTTTTGCAACTTTGTAACTGCTATGTGTCCTAGCATTCCATCCATTCTCCTACAGATGGGATTGGGTTGTTCCGCAGTTTTCAGCCCTGCAGTGAACATTATTGAGAGTGTCTCTATGTGTACATGGACAATAGTTTCTTTAGGGTCCATACTTATGCTTAGAGATTGCTGATCATAGAATATACGCATCTTCAGCTTGACTAGATTTTGACAAACTACTTTCCTACATGATTGTACTTTGGAGACTAGTATATTAGAGTTTCCGTTTTCTGTCCTCTTGAATACTTGGTATTATCAGTTTTTTACAGTTTTCAAATGTGATTTGAGGTTTTGTTTTGTATTTCTCTGATGAATGGGTGATCATTGTTTCATGTTTTTAGCCATTTTTAAAATAACCTTTCTATACCTTGTGTGTTTCTCCATTGGTTGTTTGCCTTTGTCTAGATTTTTAGAATTCATTATTTCTATCTGTAATGGTATTTTCCTAACATTGATATGGTTTGTTTTCTCATTTCCTTTAGGACTCCACTCAAATATCACCTTATCAGAGTTATTCCCTGAGCATCCTATGTAAAATAACGCCCCTCCTCAGCAGCATTTCCCATCCCTCTTCCCTGCTTGTTTTTTCCATAGCATGCGTGCATCACCATCAGACTTGTGTTTTTATTGTTTTCCCCTCAACTAGAATGTAAGCTTGTGAAAGAAGGGACATTGTCTCATTCTCTGCTATATCCTCCATGCCTAGAATAGTGCTTTGCCTGCAGCATGTGTTTAATAAATATTTATGGAATTAATGTAAGAATGCATGCATCCTGGTATTCAGGTTTCCAGAATGATTGTCTCCACCTTGGGCCAAATAGAATAAACAAGAGGTCATGGTGGTATACTCCTGTAGTCCCAGCTACTTGGGAGGCTGAGGCAGGAGGATCACTTGAGCCCAGGAGTTCGAGGCTGCAGTGAGCTATGATGGCACCACTGCACTCCAGCCTGAGCAACATAGTGAGACCTTTTCTCTGGGGTGGCGGAACAGGGGGCGGGTGAATAAAAAGTGCTAAAAGGTAATGAAAGGATACATATTGCCAAATAACGCTGTGAGCCTCAGCAGGGTGCATGCCTTCACCGTGTCCAAGAACCCAGGGAGAAGCAGAAAAGATTTCTGCTAGGCCAGGCAACTGAAGTCGACACACATACAGGTAGCCATTCTTAATTCTGCCAAGCACCCTGCCCCACCAGAACTGGGTAAAACCTCAGAATCATAGGAATGGAGAGGCAAGTGTACTTTGTCTATGTTTCTTTTTCTTTTTCATTGCGATATAATTTATATATCATAAATTTTATTTTTCTAAAGTATGATTTTTATTATATTCACAAAGTTGTATAACCATCACTGCTATCTAATTCTGTAACATTTTCATCACCCCAACCAAATTTCTTTTTGAATATAATGTTAAAACATTTTTTTAAAAGCCTTTATGGTTCATGCTGAGGTCTGCAACTAACTGGGTTGCTCTGTCAAGGGCATGATACATAAACAGGGCTGCTGCTGCTCCAAGATCTGGCCAGCAAACCTGCCCAGCCCAGGTGCCACAGCCCCACCAGTTCCTGGAGTATCTGTCCCTGTAAGCCCAGGTCACGGTGCCACCCAAGGCTGCCATGCAGACCGTAGGCCAACAATTTCAGTATGGAACTAAATGCAAGGCAGACGTTTGGTCCTGCAGAGAGCATTATTACTATAAGTTCTTATATTTAATAATAATAACTCTAATAAGTAACATATTTAGATGTCTCTTACTAAATTCTAGTACTGCTAATCTTTTATATGTATCATTTATTTTTTCATCACACCTTTTGTATGAGGTAGATATTGTTGTTACCCTTATTTTACAGATGAGGAAGTTGAAGGTCGCAGAGTTGTTTGGTTTTATGGTATTCTTTTATTATCTTTTAGCATTTGTTTATGCCACATAGCCCAAGGTGGAGGTAATCCTTTCTGGAAACCTGAATACTAGCCACTAAAACCAAATGGGTATTTAATATTTGAACCCTTATTTAGCCCCAGAATGCTTCAGTTTGTTAATCATTACTCTGTTTCCAGAAGATTGAAGTTAGTCCTGCTAACTAAAGTTATCATTTTTCCCTATCTTCTTCGTTTTTTGAACCAGAACAGTACAACGCATTTCTGTTACATAATGTGATATAAAGATTTTCATAGGTTAGCATGAGTTTATGAAAATATTACAATTATGTAATTCTGTAATGATCCATTGCGAAGATATTATTAGTACTAGGGGAGATTTCATCTGATCTGAATATTAGTATATGTGACTATATACTGATCACTGTATTTAGTGAAGTCAGCATGAAAACTTAAAACAGTTGACTGTCAAAACTAATAAGTATATTCGTCCTTTTCCTGTTGACTTAGTGATTGAAAAAATTGCAAGTTTTCTTATTTTCTTTTTTTGTTTGTTCATATTCTATTTTTTTTTAATTTTGATAGATTTAGGAGATCCAATTGTTTTTCATTACATGGATGAATTTTATGGTGGTGAAGTCAGGGCTTTTAGTGTACTGTCTCCCGAGTAGTGTGTATCATACTCAATAAGTAATTCCTGTTTTCTTATTTTCTTAAAGGTTTTTGGTTAAGAATTGGTTGATTCAAGCAAACTCCTTCCACCACCACTTTCTAGAAAGAAAGGAGCTAGAACTAAAGGTTATTATTCTAAGCAGTCCTCAGAATTCCCACTTACTTGCAGTTCATCCCTCATTCATTGGTACTCTTTTTCTTCTAAGACTGGATATCCCTTTCTAAGGAGAATTACAGAAGATTTCTATCTGTGCTTTTTCAAGATTATGTTTGCTAGCCCTACCTAACAGGAAACAATTACATTGGGTGAGATGCTGCTGAACACAAGGAATTCAACCTCAGTTGGAGTGGAATGATGGCAGTGCTATGTTGCCAGGGTAAGCAAGCCCTCTGGGAGGCACTGTTGGGTGACAGTCTGCATGGCTGAACATTTCAGCTTCTCCATCTCCTTATGTGTAGAGGTTGGATTGAGACCTGGCCTTAAAAAAATAAATCTTTGAGGTGGAATCTATAGGAGGAATCCATGAAGACTCCCTGCATCCTGTCAAAAGGGCCTGGTGTTTTCCTCTCTGTGCTGCTCAGTAAGTGCTCCCCTAAAGAGGCATCACGGCCGCTGCTGAAAACAGCCTTGTCTTAGCAGCAGAGAGAGAGGCCCCCACTCTTGCATCATGCACCTTTTCCTCTTGATCTCGGGGTATCGAGAAATACTTTTGGACTAAGAAACCTGGGAGATGGCTGCTGACCTGGACTAGGCCTTGTGTTTCTGTTAAGTGGCTAACATAGCTTCCTGAGAATGGCACCGGGCAGCTACCTCATTGTGGCTGAGAGCTCGCTTTGCCGACATTCTGTACTTTATAGAGAAGAAAAGGGGGTTCCCTCCCATATGAACCCTAGGAAATGTACTGTATTTAACCAAGCCATCCATATGGTGCCAAACAGGGAAGGTGGATATTAAAGTGGTAACTCTTCTGGGCAGTCAGGGACATCCAGTGATTTCTGAAAATCTCTGGATACTGCTGACAGCTCATCTTACGTTCATCTGTACTGAACACTTTGGGAGAGTATATCTGTAGTAGATAAACTTCCCTAGTGCCTTACTTCAAAGTATGTAGTTATTAGTGGATCCTTTTTTTATCTTGAGTTTTAAAATGGAACAAATATTTGTTATACTTGAAACAAGTATATACATGCACCTGTACATACATATGTGTATACACATGTATGCATATATATGCACATACATAAATATGTATATACAGTCATCCCTTAAAATCCACAGGGACTGGTTTTAAATAAAGACCTATAAACCAATAGAAAAGTAAGCAAAAACTATAAATTTTTAATTGAAAACAAAATACAAATGGCCCCTAAATATGAATGAATATATTAATAAGGAAGTAAGTATTCTCATACATCTCTGATAAGAATATAAATTGCTAGAATCTCACCTGTGAAGGTCACTTTTGTGGTCTCTATTGAAAAAAAAAATGTGTGTGTACTTTGAGGGAGCGGTTCTTACCTAGTAATTTATGCTGTGACATACTCATATCCACATAAAGTAAACTATATACAAGATTCATCATGGCTTTTTTTTTTTTTTTTAAAGACAGATTCTCACTCTTTTGCCTGGGCTAGAGTGCCGTGGCATCAGCCTAGCTCACAGCAACCTCAAACTCCTGGGCTCAAGGGATCCTCCTGCTTTAGCCTCCAAGGTAGCTGGGACTACAGGCATGTGCTACGGTACCCGGCTAATTTTTTCTATTTTTAGTAGAGACCAGGTCTCTCTCTTGCTTAGGGCTTGGACTGGTCTCGAAGTCCTAAACTCAAGTAGTCCTCCCGTCTTGGCCTCCCAGAGTGCTAGAATTACAGGCGTGAGCCACTGCGCGCAGCCATGACAGCATTATTTATAATAGCAAAAGACTGGAAGCAAACAAAATATCCATCAGTAGGAAACCAGTTAAGTAAATTACAGTACACTCACACATTGAATTCTTTTTGACCTTGGGATGGAGAGAGACCTTTGTCTGTATTCTTCTGGTACCTTTTCAGTGTGTTACTTATTTTTAGAAAGGACAGCTCTCAGGAGCTGTCCCCAAGATAGCTTTTCTAGGGAAAAGAATCGCCAATTTTATAGTGATCTTTCTAGTATTAAAAATTGTTACTGGAGCTTGAGCAAAGCACAAAAGGTATTATAGAAGCTAAAAAGCTGCTACCAGAGAGCAGAAATATGATATAAATCAGATCATAGTGGGTTATAAATAGGATATGTTAATTGTCTCATGTACAAAAATTTTCATTTTGAGTTCTTATTTCTTCAACATTGCATATATTTGTTTTTTCTAAATATTCTAACCAACACATAAAATGACTTCCCAAGATTTCTACTAGTTATTGCTCATCTTGAATGTGTGGTTTGACCACTGTTTTGGCACAGTGGTTACTGGAAAACATTGATTTTTTTCCTTTCATATTCCATCTCCAGTTGTTTTTTGTTTTCCCCTCTGGAAGCTTTCAAGCAGAGATTGATTTTAGAGTTGGTGTTTATCTAGTCAAAGTATTTGACTGGAACCCCAGCGGGGTCTTTCTACTCCTCAGAAAGTGAGCAGAGTGGAGGTATTGGACTCCACCATGGCATCACACCAGCCACGTGGTCTTGGCCAATCTACTGAGTCTCTTAAGGCCTTTGTTTCCTCTCCCATAAAGTACTTTCTAACTGGCCGGATTGTATTTTAGAATTAAATGATAACGTGTAAGATGTAAGACTCTTAGTACAATGGTTGGCACATGAACTCAATAATGTTAGTGCTCTTATTAATAAAATCAGCTCACACTTAAATAGTGGCCTCTTACAATAATTTTTGGTTACAGGTGACTCTCAATATTTTGGAGACTTTGGAATCATTACTTTTTTCTTTTCTTTTTTTTTTTTTTTTTAAGACTAGTCAAGTGCAGTAGCAAGAAGAGGGGAAAGTAGTAGAACAAGGAGTTCAGTCTGTAACCGATTGAACAATCAAGTGAGATAACTCACCACCTTCGGACCAGCCTGGAATCATCATTTCAGCCAATTCTTACGTCAGGCTTGTTATGTTTCAAGTCCTGTGCCAGGCAGGGGGATATATTAATAATTACAACTAGGATGTGATCTGCCTTAGAGGAACTGTAGTCTTTTGGGGACCAATAGACAATTTAACACATGGTTAATGTGTTAAACTGAGTTATTGGTATGCGCAAGGGCTACAAAGAGTATAAGGAGAGATGCCGGGATCAGAAAAGGCTTCCTGCAAGAGGTGATAGCTGGACTGATACTTAAAAATCAGTGGTTATTTGGTGCACGATTCATTCACTTGGTTTAAACTTTAAATGTGATAGAATGCTATGGAGCTGGTCCCCTAGCTGCTCAGTGCCCCTCGAGAGCCACCACTGATTCCTAAGGCACCTTCCCAGTTGAGGAAACAAGAACAGAGCTTGGAGATTTGGAAGAGCACATGTGGCTTGTTCAGCAGTTCAGCTGTGCTGGAATCCGAGAGCACCGGGGTAGAGTAGGGTACGGAGTGGAATGACAGCAGATACAGCTGGAGTGTTGGGAGGGAGGCTTGTTGGCTTTCATGGTAAAAAACAAATCTACACTAATCCAAAAGGAGAAATGGTTTTAAAGATCTAGCTCTCCACAAGTTGATAGTGCCTGGCATACCAACAGAGGTTTTAAAAATCCATTGAAATAATTCTGGGATTCCAAAAACATTCAGTCATTTGACAAAAGCTGGAAAAGCACTTTTTGATGTGTATGCTAATTAGATAATGTTTTTAAATTGAAAACTATCTTGAACAAAAACATTTCTAATAAATGTGTAACTATTGAGTCATGGATAATGTTTTCTCGTGTTTTCCAGTTTCTGTCAAAAACAAACAAAACCTATGATAATGTTACAGAAAAACAATTTATATTTTATCTTTAAAAGTTTGCTGAAATTTTGTATAGGTCACTAATGTAGCAGTATACAATTTATTCAGTAGAAATTTTTAGAACTCGATGGTCTAGATGACCGAATGCACAGACTAGTATTGTGTTTTGGGAGGGTGACTTTCAGGGCCAAAGCGTAGTTTTCATTTGAGAAAAGTATCTTTTATATGAAGCTAATGTGTATCAAGGTCGGCCCTAAGTAGACTGTGGCTTGAGTAGCAGTGACACAGCCACTCAAAAAAAAAAAAAATGAGAAACAGTTTTAAAGATGTGGCTATCCACAAGTTAATAGAATTTTTTTCTACCCTTTGACTTTTGATTCATATATAATCAGATTGTCTGAAGGGTATGGGAACAGCCTTCTCTTCCAAATACAGACATACCCTATAGATCATCTCCCTGTAAGTTGTTGGTTGTCCAGTAGAACACCATTTTGTCTTTAATATCTAAACTTTATGCAGCACAGAAATCTTTCAATGCAATGTTTTCAATTGATATTTACAAAGGCAAAATTTATATTTATTTTCCAAAAATGTAATACAGCATTTTAAACAAAATGATATGCAGGAAAAGTCTTGAATGCCATTACAAATATAATCATCAGAGTCAGATGTGGACAATTCGTAAAGCCTAAATGTCACCGAGGGGGATTTGCTTCTTGGTGGTGCCAGCAGCGAGAGAGGCCACTTTCCTGTATTGAGCAGTTGCTGTTAACCTTGTTTGTTTGTTTTCAGTTGCTAGATCAAGATGCAGTTTTACCTAGTTAGAGACTAACACAATAGTTATTACACATAAGCATTTTACCCTGTTTTATTTTCATTTTAAGAAACTCTTTGGAGGTTTTGAGATTATGTATAACAAATTTTAATTTTTCCCATTTAAAATAAAGGCAAATATGCTTCATTTAGCATTTATATACATAATGTCAAATTTCAAGAACAGATTATTGCTCTTGACTAGGAGATGACTGTAATATTGTTTCATCATTTTTAATTAACTGGTGACATGATGGTTCCTGAAATGTGTTGGGTATGTGTTTCCTATGGTCATTTTTTCTGAATGTTTTCCTGTTGCCCATTAGATTTTCAATCACATTTTTTAAATTTATAGTATTTAGTGCAGCATTTTTATGTTCTCTTTTATTATCTTTATATTACTTAGGCATAAGTTTGAATTTGGAGCACATAGTTGTAATCATACTATATGTGTAACTTTATCTCCTTTGTAACGTGAGTATTTTTCCACCCTATGACATAGTCTTATTCTGTTATTTCTTTATAATGATGGATTGCCTTTCTCTAAAACTTAACAGTTTTCCCTTATACTTTTAACTTTATGATGCTATCTTATTTTTGCTTAAAATTTAATATACTGGACCATGAACAAATGTTCAAAATATCTAAACTACACAAACTGTATTCATTCACTCAACAAATATTTATTGAGTGCTTAGTATCTGGTAAAGATTATTCTAGCCCCTGGGGACCAGTGAATAAGGCAGATAAGACCCCTGTTCTCTGGTAGGAGAGACAGAAAAGAAACAAATAAAGCTGTAACATTTATAGGCTGCTGCCACTGAGCACAATGTGGCAAGACCGACAAAAGTATAAACAAAGCCTAACCACTTAGCATTCAGAAGAGTAACTTTTAATTTTCATTAGATGAAATGAAGTCAAAACTATAATTATAGATACTTACAAAATAGTGAAAATAAGAATAATCCAGAATTGAACCAAAGGTGAATTGTATCACTTGGGATTCAGATTAGCTACATGTATTAATAATAGAGATCCCCAAAAAGTGAGTGGGTTTATCAGGTTAGAAAGTCTTTTCTTCTAACATCACAGAAGCCTGAATGTAGGTGAACCAGGGGCTGATGTGGTAGCTTCCCAGTGTCATCAAAGACGCAGATTCCTTTCTGCTTTGACGTTCAATGTATGACTTTCATTCTGAAGTTAACTTAATGGTTCATGGTGGTTGCTAGAGCTCCAGCCATCATGTTGGCATTCTAGCCTTCATTGTGAGTAGGCAGTGCAAGGATGGGTACAAGAAGGGCACATCTCCTTTCTTTTAAGATGATTTGCATAACTCTTTTGTTTACTCTTTTTGGCTAGAAGTTAGTTCCTTAGCCACAGCCTGCTAGGGAGCTGAGAAATGTACTCTTTTAGCAGAGTACAGTCAGCCCTCTGTATCTACGAGTTCCATATCTGCAAATTCAAACAACCACAGATTGAAAATATTTGGTGGGGGTGGGACGATAAAATACCAATACAACAATAAAAATATACAAATGAAAACAGTACGGTATAATGACTACATAGCATTTATATTGTATATAGATGTACATGTATAGAGATGGTTTAAAGTATATGGGAGGGTGTGTGTAGGTTATATGCAAATACTACACAATTTTATTTAAGGGCCTTGAGCATTTTGCGGTCTGGTGTCTGTGAGGGTCCTGGAACCAATCCCCTGCAGATACCAAGGGATGACTGTATATTACTGCACCAAGCAGCTCAGGCATTTTGCTTATAAAGAAGAAGGGAGAATAGGGATTGCTAGGTGACTAGCAATCTATCTTCAGAGAACTAAGCATTCAATGCAAAAGTTAAACAAGTGACAGCAAAGTAAGCCTACAGAAATTAGAAAGAAGGAGCTAATGAAGATAAAAGAAGGGCTCAATTAATTTGGACAAAAAAAAAAAAAAAAAGAAACCCAAATATTTGACATGTATAGGAGGTTACTGTTCCCAGAGTAATCTCAATGGTTTGGTGGTGATGGAAGGCAGATGGCAATAACGTTTGCAAGAAAGAGAACAAATGGCATCTTGGGAGGGAGACAGAAGGCTTCGAGGTTTGTTTGGGCCTGGGGGTGGTTATTTGTCAGTCGGTTTGAAGTGGGGAAGATGTGAACGTGGATGTATAGGTAATACAGATGAAAATGTAAGAGTTGATTTTTATCTTAGTAGAGGTATGTTTTGTTTTTAATTTCTGGAATAATGGTTTTACTGCTGCCTCAGGATTCTTGGGTTATTGTGACGTATGTGTATATTCTTTATACTCATTCAGCAGAATGTTGCTAGTAAGACTTAAAAAAAAAAATTAGTCTTGGTCCTAGACCCCAAGTTGGAACTAAGTTTACCTAACAAGGTTTATTTGAGAGGTAGAGTTATTTTTATTTGTTCTAGTTTGCCTAGATCATGGATTTTTCACTTGGCAGACCATTGGGGTGGGACACTCAAAGGGTACCCAGGTGGTTTAAACAGATATTTTCAAAAATAACCATTGCTCTCAATTTATTTTAAATGATATTTACTTTGAAATTTCAAATAATGTTAAAGGAAAAAGTTTCATGTTTATCAAAAGTGATTTGGGGTTTAAAATGATTGAGACCCATTGCCACGAATGGGTAACAAAGAAGTCATCAGCTCCCTGTCACTGGGAGACCAATGCCATTTTTTCCTGTCACCTGGGAGATTTCTTCCAAATGGAATCATTCAAGGCCATTCATCTCATGGCTTCTGTTAAAATTTTTAGCTTAGCTATTGCCATTTTGGAGATTAGAATTGAACCCTTTTATGAGAATCATTGTGTTTGATTTATGAAAAGAAGAGTTTGAAGGAAAGCGAAATTAAAGAAAATGATCAGAAGCTAATTTCTTTGGCTCATTGAAACTAGAAAGAAGGGAGCACTTTCTCAAATTGACATTTGAAAACCTTTATTAGTGCATTTGGGAAATGAAGATAGTAGGAACTGTTTATGGGCTCTGTTTGATTTATGGCAACGTGAAGATAACTTGCTCCTCTGACCTGAGCCCATAAGAAGATAGTATATGTGACAAAAACTCATTTGCTACCTTTATAGGAATAAAAAAAATTATGTCATTAGTTCCTTCATGGTCTGAGATATTAGATTGAAATAAATACGATTTATATTCAGCCATTTGCACCTTCCCTTTCTCCAGCCACCCTGTAGGGGAAAAAATGTTTTACGTGTTAGAAATGTTAAAAATCATGTAAATAAATTTTGAGCAACTCTTGGAGTTTGTTAGCTTTATCTTTACCGGTTTTAGAGTCTTTCTATTGAGATATTTTTCTAGTTCTGAAGCTTGTAAAAAAAAAATTAAAAGGAAGAGATATCTATATGTATTTGTCTGTGTTAAAAACCTGAAGGGGATATGCCAGGCATCTTGTCACAAGATGTAGGGAGACTCCGACCTGGTCTAGGGGCTCAAGGAAGCCTTTGCTTCATTTTTACTCACCCTTGTCTGTTGACTCCATAGACTTTCAAAGCTAACTATTTAAAGATTTATTTTACCATGAAGAACATTTCTTTTCTTTTCTGTTCCTGGCTCATGATAGAAAATTGCTATCTTTTGACTTTATATACTTTGAAAATATCTGGTAAACACTGGGGAATACTGGAGAATTTCTAAGTATTCATATATTTATAAATGTATATTTATATATTTATAACTCATTACAATTTAAGTATATTTCATCATTTTTCCCAGGGTAAAGGTGATGATTATTTTGGATTCCCAGTTGCTAATTTCTGGGTGTAGGATTGAGGACAGGAATTGAAGGAAAGATAGAGAACACCTAATTTTCTAGAACTTCCTCCTCTCTAAGAGGGAAGTAGAGGAGTCCACAAAACTACCACCTGCCCATCTCTTCAGAGGTTCCCATTGAGTGGAATTGCAATTTGAACACAGTGGTTTTGTTTTTTCATTAAAAGTAAGCATTATATCCTACAAAATCTATGTGGTAGGAGAAGTCAAGTTTGAAGAATTTAGCACCTTAAAGGAAAATTTAGATCAAAGTTGGGAATTGTAGTGAATCAATGAAAGCCCTTCTAAATATTATAGTCATTAAATAAAAGGACTAAAGAAGTCATATTGAATAGAGAATATTAGTAATGTGTTACAAATCTTTAATTAGTAATGGGCACTATTTAATTAATTTCTACTTTTCTTTTTCTTCCTTGCAGTTAAATTTTCAGATTCCCCTACAGTATGCGCATGATAATTGTAAATTTGTTTTGTTCTGTGTTTGTGCATAATAAATAAAGTGTTTGCTTTTCTTCCCACCCCCTCCCTGTCCGACCCATGACTAAATTGTTGGCTTTCAGGGTCCACTGGGTTTAAGAAACCTGGAGAATTTAATGCTTGAATTAAAAACCTGTGAATAAACTTTTTAAATCCAATTAATTCGTCCTATTTCAAACTCACTCCCTAACACACACAGTTAGGTATCTGTAGCTCCACCCATGGTGACTTTATAGCACACCTCACACCAGAATTCAGCAGTTCTGCGCTAATCCAGCTTGGTCTTTTCCTCCTAATAGATTCTAAAGTGCATTTTAAGGCCTGGGTTTGTTTTGTCTTTTATTTCTTACTCAGGACTGTAACCCAAAACCTTCCACTGCTCTAACTTTTGTTTTATGTCCATTTTTCTCTTACCAGTACCTAGGTCTTTCTTTTTTATATTGTCTCCATTAGTAGTGATTCAAAATGCGGGTACATTTGCATTTAAATCTTTACAGTTAAGGAAAATACATACAGGAGTACATCAAAATGCAGTAGTAGACTTTGGCAAACAAAACTAGTGATCTAACAAGGATTACAGTATCTGGTGGCTGAATCTGAAAGTAATTATTTCCCAGCAGGTTAGAAAACTGCAGACTAGACCGTGGCCGAAATCTGGCTTGACCTGTTTTTGTAAATAAAGTTTTATTGGAACATAGCCATGCTTCTCATTTACATATTGTCTAAGGTGCTTTCCTGCCACACTGGCAGAGTGGAGTAGTTGCCACAGAGACCAGTTGGCCCTCAGTGCCTGAAGTACTTACTGTCTGGCTCTTTACAAAACGTTGGCTGGTCCCTGGATTAGACTCACTGTTAGGATGCTTGAAAACTGCTCTACTGGAGGCTTTGGTCCTGAATTGCCTGTCTGCAACTGCGTCCTAGTTTACCCTCCTGAACTCAGTACTGGTCCACCTTCCTTAGCACCAGTTCACTCCTGAAAATCTCTCCTTCGGTACCTGGGGAGGTGTGCACAGGTGGCATCGAGCAGATGCGGTGGGCCTGTTTTTAGGTCCCCTGAAGGTGGGTGCAGGTGTGTGGTGGCCATGCCACCGTCAGCAACCCCAGGCAGGTGGCTCCCGGGCTCCGTTTGTTCTGGGGGCAGCCTTCCTGGTGCGCTGTTCCCCAGGGTGTAGGACACTGTGTGGGCTAGAGTGCTGGGAACCCGGCCACACCACTGGGTCCAGCAGTTGTCACCATGCTGCAGCCCTCTGGGAGGACAGGAGGGATGCCAGCAGGGGCTCCAGGGATGTGGAGGTACAGGGGTGGTGGGCGCCAGGGCAGGTTGTAATCTGGTGGGGACTGGTCTCTCAAAATGGTGCTGTGCAGCAGCTGCATGGGGCTTGGGGCGAGAATGGGACCCGATGTGAATCCCTCTCTGCAACAGTGCAGTCGCGTGGACCCAGGCAGCTAGCTCCCTCTGCTAGGCTCAGGGCCTGTGCTGCTCTTCTGCAGCTAGGAGTACGGGGGTCTGTGGTGGGAGTGTAGACCCCTGGGGGCTCTTGCTTACCTTTCCTCAGCAGTTGGGAGTCCCTTCTGGCTCTGATTGGATCTGTTAACAAAAACACAAGTTGGATGGTGATTTTTTTAGTGTTGTATCTATAAGCTCATCAAACCCAAGGTCACATGGGTTTTCTTTTGTGTTTTCTGCTGGAAGTTTTTATAGTTTCACATTTTACCCTTTTAGTTCTGTCATCCCTCTTGAGTTAATTTTTGTGAGCAATGTAAGGTCTCTCAGTTCATTTTTTTCTTAATGGGCTCCCAATATTTTCTAGCACTGTTTGTTGACAGGACTGTCTTTTCTCTTTTGAATTGCCTTTACTTTTTTGTCAAAGATCAGTTGACTATATTTGTGTGGGTTCATTTTTTGACTATTCTGTTGATCTATGTGTTGTTGCCTTTTACCAAAACCATACTGTCTTAATTACTTTAGCTTTATAGTAAGTCTTGAAATTGGGTGGTATGAGTTCTCCAATGTTGTTCTTCTATAGTATTGCATTGGCTATTATAGGTTTTTTATCTTCCTGTATATGCTTTAGAATCAGTTTACCAATATCTACAAAATAGCTTTATGGGATTTTGTTTGAGATTGTGTTGAATCTATAAATCACATTGGGAAGAAGTGATCCATGAACATAGGAATCTTCCTCCATTTATTTAGCTGATCTTTGATTTCTTTAGTTTTATAGTTTTCCACATATAGATTCTGCACGTAGTTTTGTTATATTTATATGTAAAATTTTTTGGGTGCTATTATAAATGCTTTTTTCCCCAAATTTTGATTGTTCATTGCTGTTGTATAGGAAGGCAATTGACTTTTGTATATTAACCTGGTATCTTGCAACCTTTCTATACTTCATTATTAATTCTAGGAGTTTATTTGTCCATTCTGTGGGATTTCCTATGTAGGCAGTCACAAATAAAGACAGTTTTATTTCTTCTTTTCCAATCGGTATACTTTTTATTTCCTTATCTTGTCTTATTACATTAGCTAGATCTACCAGGATGATATTGAATGGGAGTGGTAAGAGGGGACAGCCTTGCGGTATTCCCAGTCTCAGAAGGATAGTGTCCAGTTTCTCACTGTTAATTTTGATATTAGCTGTAGGTTTCTTGTAGATACTCTTTTTATGTTGAGGAAAGTCCTCTTAATTCCTAGTTTGCTGACAATTTTATTATGAGTAGATATTGGCTTCTGTCAAATGCTTTTCTTCATCAATTGATATGATCATATGATTTTTCCATACTAGCCTGTTTACATGTGATTTTGAATGATTTTTTGAATGTTGAACCAGCCTTGCATACCTGGAATAAATCCCCACTGGTCAGCAGGTTTAATATTATTTTCATACATTGTTGGATTCAATTTGCTAATATTTGGTTGAGGATTTTTGTATCTGTGTTCATGAGAGATACTAATCTCTAATTTTCCTTTTTTAAAATCCTTTATCTGATTTTGGTATTAGGGCAATAGTAACCTCATAGAAATGAGTTGAGAAATGTTCCCTCTGCTTTTATTTTCTGGAAGAGATTTTGTTGGATTGATATATCATTTCATTCCTAAATGTTTGGTAGAATTCAGCAGTCTATCTGTCTGGGCCTGGTGGTTTCTATTGTGGAAGGTTATTAATTCTTGATTTATTTTCTTTAAGCTGTATAGGCCTATTCAGATTATTTGCTGCTTCTTGTGTGTTTTGGTAGTTTGTATTCAAGGAACCTGTCCATTTTGTGTTTATTATCAAATTTGTAGGAATACTGTTTGTAGTATTCCTTTATTTTTTTATTATCCACTAGATCAGCAGTCATGATCCCTCTTTTCATTTTTGGTATTGGTAATTTGTGTCTTCTCTCTTTTTTATTTTGCACAATTAGCCTGGCCAGAGGTTTATTAATTTTATTGATTGTTTTCCCCCCTAAGAACCAGATTTTGGTCTTGTTGATTTTTCTCTTATTACTTTTCTATTATCAGTTTCATTGATTTCTACTCTTTTATCATTCTTCTGCTTGCTTTAGCTTAAATTGCTCTTCCTTTTCTACTTTCCTAAAGTAGAGACTTCAGTTATTGATTTTTTTCACTTAGGAATATATCATGATCCTTTGTCCAAGTCTTCTGTTATACCCAGTTTAATTGCTGCATAGTCATTCATCAAGTGGGTTTGTCATGATTGTCTTAACCCACCCACTATTAAATATCACTGTGAAAATGTATATATTCCTTTGTACATATTTCTGATTATTTACTTAAAATAAATTCTTGAAAGGAAATTCCTGGGGCACGAGGCTATGGTTATAAAGGTTTATGACAGGTATTACTAAATTTGCCCTTACTAGAAGTTGTGTCACACGGTCTTGTCATTTCTGTACATTCTTACCAACTCTAGACATTAATATCCATTATTGTCAGCTTTATAAACAATAACTTATACCTAAGTCTAATTTTTAATGTTAATTTTTTAATTTATGATATATAACATATATCACTAAAATATACAAATCTTAAGTGTACAGCTTGATGAATTTTGATAGTCAATTCGCCTGTGTAACTAGCACCCCAAAAGCATTTTCCTGTCCCTTCCCTGTCATCCCCCACTCCCAAAGGTAGCCCCTGTTCTGAATCATTCAGTGTACTCTCTTGGTTTGTCTACTTTCTTTAGTAGCATTATGTCTATCAAATTGTTGTATATAGCAATAGGTAATTTTTTTCATTGTTCTCTAGAATTCCATTGTAAAAATATCACAGAAATGTTTAAATTAATTCAACTGTTGAACATTGAAATTGTTTTCAATTTGTGTGTATGATGAACATTATGACTCTGAATATATTTTTTACAAGCGATTATTGTTTTAGTGTGTATTTATTTATGAAATTAAAAATAATTTGTGATATTTTTGTTAACAATTTCTACTTTTTTTTTGAAATGCCTGTTTTGGTTCTTCACCATTTTTCTTTGAGATGTTTTTGATTTTTATTGACTTGCAAATGCTTTTTATTTATTAATGACTTAAGATCTGTATATATACACACATATGCATATATATATATATATACACACACACACACATATATGTGCTTATCTATATATATGAATTTTTTTTTTTTTTTTTTTTTTTTTTTTTTGAGACAGAGTCTCGCTCTATTAGCCGGGCTAGAGTGAGTGCCGTGGCATCAGGCTAGCTCACAGCAACCTCAAACTCCTGGGCTTAAGCAATCCTACTGCCTCAGCCTCCCGAGTCGCTGGGACTACAGGCATGCACCACCATGCCTGGCTAATTTTTTCTATATATGTATTTAGTTGTCCATATAATTTCTTTCTATTTTTAGTAGAGACGGGGTCTCGCTCTTGCTCAGGCTGGTCTCGAACTCCTGAGTTCAAACAATCCGTCCGCCTCGGCCTCCCAGAGTGCTAGGATTACAGGCGTGAGCCACCGCACCCGGCCTATATATGAATTATTTTAAGTACGGTGTGAGACAAATTTTTCTGCCCTTCCCCAATGTAGATAGTTGATTGAACCACCATGATTTGTTGAATATTTCATTCTCTACCTCAATGATTTGTAATGGTTACCTGTCATAATCAAGTTTCCATATATTCATGGATCTGCTTCTGAGCTTTCTACTGTGTTATATTGGTTAATATTTCTATCCTGTCACATTACCACACTGTTAGTATAGCTTTATAATGTATTGATGTCTAGCGTAAATGACACACTATCTTCTTCAAAATTGCTTTTCTACAAAATTGCCTTTCCTATTCTTAGCCCTTTACTGCATTTTCATATTTATTTTGGAATTCACTTTTCTGTTTTCACACACACAATTTTGGGATATTGATTAGAATGCATTGAATTTGCAGGTTAATTGGGAAAGTTACAATCTTTATGAAGTCATGTCTTCCACTTATCTCTTATTTTAAAGTTGCCTGTCCCTTATCACTTTAATTTTCTTTCAGTAAAATTTGTGTTCTAATTATAGATTATGTTGGCTCTCTTTGTGAAATGTTAGGTTACCACATATCTTTTGGAATTTTGGTTTGCAGGCTCTTCTGGAGTGGGAGTTATTCTTGCTCACATGTGTGCTCTAACAGAAAACCAGTTCCAATTCCTGGTCATGAGGCTGTTTCATTATAATTTTTAGTCAGTTTTATCTATTTAATTTTCATTTTTCATTTCATCTATGTTGCAGTGGGATAGCTCAAAAGATGAATTTATAGCACTCTTTTACCAAGTGTCCATTATATGCATGATTTAGTAAATAATACAAATTAGATAAAGAGGGATTTTGGGTGAAAGACTTTTTGGTACTTTAGTGTTTGTATAGTAAGTACCATCTTCCCTTCTATCCAGGCTTATCTTGCTATCATTCCAGATTCACTTTCTTATGCATCAGACATGAAGCAGACACCAAGCACATCTTGCCACTAATAAGCTTTCTGTGGAGGAAACTTTATAGACTTACTTCAGGGACTGAGTCACCTTCTAATGAGTCTGGTTGTTTTTTTTTTTTTTTTTTTTTTTGTGGAGCCACGCTTAGACACAGGAAGGTTAATTGATAGGTTAAAAACAATCTGAATGTTCTTGGACTATAATGTTTTTGCATTTGAACAATTAATTTCCCAGGAAGGGAGTCTTTACTATACTATTTGGTACTTGAACTTGTGGATCGGTACAAGTAATATTTCTGGAGAGACAGACCTGCCGTAGGGTTTATTGGTTTTTGGGAGGTATGGTTTTTGGCTGTCCCATATTCCTTTCAAATTTATCTTGTCTCAGTAGTTTTGTGAGATGTATTTTGGCTATCTTGAGATATCTTTCTCACACCTTGTCTTCCGCACACTTTGCGTCCAATTGTTTCTATTCATTTATGTCTGCTTCAGGAATGATGGATGAACTTTGCCTGCAGGCACACTGCCAGAGATTTTACTTTTTTGTCAATAGCCTCAGACATCCAGGTCGATATGTTGCTTTAAGTGATGGGAGTCTGTGTTGGCATCCTGGTTTAGGCTGTAACAGGATCTCTTACTCATTGATTTTTATGACATTGTTTCTTTGACTTCTATTTACTATTCTGTAGATAGGGCACCTCTCTTGTTTATCTTGTGGTGGTAGTCTTAGATTTTTCATATAGATCTCCTGAATGGGAAGTATATAGAGTAGCCCTTACAATTTTATAGTTGGATCATTCTTCCTCTGGAAACTGTATCATTTATGTATTCTCTTTCAGTTATTTTGATTTTATCTTTAGCTCTTTACATTTTGTTTTCCTTAATAGTTATCCTAGTTTGAGTATTCTCATTTTTTGTCCCTTTCCTTGGGATTCCTGTGTTGTAAATTTTCTGTATTAGTGGTTCTCAGGGCACAGGTCATTTTCACACTGTGGACTGTCTTGTTCCAAATGTCAATAAAGCAACCCATTCTAATCTCTTCCAACCTCCAAAAGATGGGGAAGTACTGCTCTATATTGTTCATTTGATTTTTTAGAAGTGAAAATACTACTCCCCACCCCCACCCCCTTTTTGGTCTCTGCTGGGGATTTTACTTCTTCTATTGCATGGGATTTCCTTGTAATCCCTCTTTATCACATCCTGCCGCCCGTGCTCTTAGCTCTTTTATCTTTGCATCTTGTGCTTCTTAGCTTTCTTGTGCTCATCTCTTTTTGTGGTTTCACTCTCCTCTTACTCCTTCACCCAGGTAACATCTTCCTTCCTGCATACTAACCAAGTTGCCAGGTGGATGTTAGCTTCTCCTTTTCTGTTTTCTATTTGCAGTAACTGGTAGAGGTAAATGACTCTTCAAACTCTGGCCACATTGTCCTACGTTCCAGTTGATGTGCCCGGATCTTTAGGCCTTACTAAATGAACCCAAGGCAAATCTTTTCTACTCCCTTTACCAAATTTCTGGTCCTTGAGCAGGAGAATTTTGTTTAGGGTATCTGCTACGATGGGTACCTGAGATCAGACATAGCAGGAGACTGCTAAACCGATGCAATCTCAGCTCAAGAGTTAATATTATTAAAGTGCGTAGACGTGTTTTCTGATCCCATAACTTTTGTTGTATTTCCTTCTAAGCCTTCTTTTCTGTGCATATATATTTAAGCCATTAATGTCATGATGCTGCATGCACAGTTTTGTTTTTAGCTTTAAAAAAATTCAGCATTGTAACATAAAAATTACCACTTATTATTAAACCCTCTTCTAAAATGTTATTCTCAGTGAGAACAAGGGGACAAAAAAAACAGGTTTTCTTCTCCCTTTCCTTCCCTTTTCAGAGAATCACATCTACGTATAGCTTGGTTGTTAGGATTATGTTCCTCAAATATGTTGGGTTTTGTAACAACTGTTCTGAACTGTCACCTTTCGTGTTAGTTAAATGGCTGTATCATAAATCATCTAGCCATTCCTTGGGATTGAACATTATAAATAAATTCTTATTCATGTCTTCGTTCACAATTTTTATCATTTTCATAGCCTAAATTTTTAGAAATGCAATTACCAGGTCAACAGATTTGAATATTTTTCAGATTCCTTAATCATGTTGCCATGTTACTTTGCTAAATGTTTGGACCAAATTATACTCCTACCATCAGTGAATGAGTATGCCTGTCTTGCTAAACTCTAGGCAGCATTGAATATTGCTATTTTAAAAAATCTTTGCCAATTTGATAAGCCAAAATGGTACCTCATTACTGCTTCAATTTGCATTTCTTTGATTACTAGTAAGTCAGTACCATATTTTCGGAGACCGTTTTATCTTGTTTTGACACAACCTCAGCTAGAGTTTGCCTTGAATTGCAACTGTCAAGATAAATCATTGAAATTAAGAGCTGTAGTCCTGGAATATACTAACCTCATCCACAGTATGTAGCACTGAGAGATGCCTAATTAGAAGCAACAGAATTCTAACTTATAATTATATATTTTAAACTTTTTATTATAGATTTTTACAATATCCAAGAGAAGAGAGAATAATATAGCAAATTCCTGTACCCATCATCTTAGCATTGACAACTGTGAGCATTCTGTGGTTCTTGTTTTTTGTGTCTCCGTACTTTTGGGGGTGGAGGAGGCATTGGAATATATTAAATCCAGTAACAGACATAATGTCTTTTTATCCATAGGTACTTCTGTATATACAGACTTTTTAAAATTTGAATGCCTCCTCCCAGCACTTTACATACATATTTTTTATTTTTATTAATAATAGGCTTTAATAGGCTTTAATATTGGAGTATATTACACATACAGAAAAGTGTACAGATTTTACATTAACAGCTGAGTGAACTATTACAAAATTAATACATCCAGCAAACAGTTGAAGAAATAGACTATTACTAGCACCCTCAAAATCTCCTCCTGATCATTCTTGTCCTCTCTAAGAATAATAACAATTTAATTCTTTTGTGAAAAGTGTTATTTTTTCCTTTATGTATGTTTGTGAGATATATAGCTATAATTCATTCATTTTCATTGCCCTTTGTCAAAATATGAATATGCTACAATTTATCCATTCTACTATTGAAGAATATTCACATTATTTCCAGTTTTGGCTATTATGAATAATTCTAATACTATCCCTGTACCTGTTTTTTGGTGTACATCTGTGTTCATCTACGTTCACTATCTATCTAGGAGAGGAACTGCTGGGTTATTTGGTGTGCAGCATTCACTTACCTTTAGTAGATAGGGCCACACAAGTTTTAAAGTTGTGTGTGAATTTATACTCCTGACAGCCGTGTGTGTGTGTGTGTGTGTGTGTGTGTGTGTGTGTGTGTTCTGGTTAATTTGCACCCTGGCTGCTACCTGGTTTTTTTAGTCTTTGTGGTGGTCGGGAAGTAATATTTTTTGTAGATTTAATTTGCATTTCTGTTGATTGGTCATTTGGATACCCTCTTATAAGGGAAGGTATACTTTGCTAATTGCTTCAAAGTTAAGGTTCAGCGTCATCCAGTTGATTGTAGTTGTTCATCTGTAAAAAGCATTCCTACTCAAAGCAGTATAAGAACATTCAAGACTTTGTCAATTTTTCTTTAGCATTGTCTTTTTCTTGTTGATTTGTAGGATTTCTTTACATATTCTAACTAAGAATAAATGTCTCTTTACAGTCTGTGCCTTGTCTTTCTGTTGTTGCATGTCTTTTGATAAAAAGTAGTGAATTTTAACGTAGTCCAGTTTATCAGTTATCCTTTTCTGTTGAGTACATTTTATCCTTTTTAAGAAAGTCATGAACAGATTCTCTTATGTAATTTCCTAGACATTTTGTTATTTTTCCTTTCACATTTTTAAGTCTGTAATCCACTAATAAAAAAAAAAGTCATTAAAGTGAGAATTTTTTTCCCTGCATGGGTATTCATTTGATCCCAAACTGTTTATTTTTCAAAAAAACATCCTCTCGCTCCCTGTTCTACAGTGCCCAATTTTGTCAGGAATTAAGTACCCATACCTGTTTGGTTCTGTTTTTAGGCTATTTTGTTCCACTGCTCTACTTAGGCCAATACCTAATTATTGTAGCTTTATTAAGTCTTGATATCCAGCCGGGCACAGTGGTTCTCGCCTATAGTCCTAGCACTTTGGGAGGCTGAGGCAGGAGGATCACCTGAGGTTAGGAGTTCAAGACCAGCATGAGCAAGAATGAGACCCCATCTCTATAAAAAATAGAAAAATTAGGTGGGCGTGGTGGTACATGCCTGTAGTCCCAGCTACTCAGGGGGCTGAGGCAGGAGGATTGCTGGAGCCCAGGAATTTGAGGTTGCAGTGAGCTATGATGACATCCCTGCACTCTAGCCCAGGCAACAGAACGAGACTCTGTCTTCAAAAAAAAAAAAAAAAATTTAAAAAAAGTCTTGACACCCCAATAGTCTTAAGTCCTTCAACTTTGTTCCTTTTTAAGAGTAATTTGTCTATGTTACACCCTTAATATTTCCATATAGATTTTAACATCATCTTGTTAATTAAAATAATCTAACATTTAGATTGAGATTGTACTGACTCTGTATCCAATATAGGGAGAGATTACATCTTTATGTTAGGGATACGCAAATATTTTAGACTTTGAATGCTAGGAGGCAAATGGAAGGATATTATGTAGATACTGCTATCGTGAGAGAAAACACATTTTTACAAATTTGTATTCACAGAATTCAAAATATAATAATAATGATTGAGTACAATTTTTTATTATACAGGTCTACTAAAGAGATGAATGTATTGAAATATCTTGGGGGGTTGTAATATTTTGCTTAACTGGGCTTTACAATTACTGTTCTGTTTTACCAAATCATTTAGAATTGCTCATTCTTAAAAACAATTCTTAGCTCAAGGCCATACAAGAACAGGCAGAGGGCCTGATTTAGCCTGTGGGCCATAATTTACTGACCCTTGTATTATAATATTAACAAAAATCTATAAACATTTCATATTCTTCCGTTTGCTTAGGTATACTTTAATTTCTTAAAGTGACATTTCATAGTTTTCTCTATAGAGGTCATGCATATGTTTTGTTAGATTTATTCCCAGATATGTAATAATACCGGATGGCACTGGCAAATGATATCCTTAAAATTTCATTTTGTAATTACTACAGATAGAAATAAAATTGATTTTTGTATATTTACCTTGTATTTAGAGACCTTTAAAAATGGCATTAATATTTTATGTATAGATTTTTTTTAGAATCATGTAATGTCTTTTATTTTTTATGTTATAGCACTGGCTTTGCCCTCTGATACCACGTAGAATAAAACTTGTGAGAACTGACATTCTTGTCTTTTCTCAAGATTGGGAGAAAGTTTTCACTATTCCACCACAAGTATGAATTTTGCTGTTGATTTTTCATAAATGGTCTTCATCAGACAGACTGAGGCCTCCTCTCCTTTTATTCCTGGCTTTCTATAACTTTTTATTATGAATGGCTTTTGAGTTTTCATCAAATGCTTTTCCTGCATCTATTGAGATTATATGATATTTTTCCTTTATTCTGCTAATATGATGAATTACATTGATTTTCAAATACTAAACCACATTCTGTTCCTGAAGTAAACCCAACATGTTCATTATGTTTTATTTATTTTATGTATCATTGAGGTTCTTTTGTATATTATTATTTTGAAAATGTTTCCATTTCTGTTCATGAGAAATGCTGAACTGTAATTTTCTTTCTTTTAATGACTTGTAAAGTTTTGGTGTTAGTATTAAGCTGACCTCATGAAATAAGTAAGGGGGAATGGTCCCTCTATTTCTGTTCTCTGGAAGAATTTAATATTGCAGATTAAACTCCATTAATGTTTATAAAGCCATTTAGATTTTCTGTTCTTTTATCAATTTTATTAAGTTGTATTTTCCTAGGACTTTATTCGTTTCATTTCAGTTTTCAAAATGGCTGTGTATAGTGGCTCATCATATTCTCATGTCATCTCTGTACTTTTTTCAGGATCTGTAGTGTTGTTCCCTCCTCATTCCTAATAATAGTTTTAGTCATGCTTTTATTTTGTATCAGTCTTTCTATTAATTTGTCCATTTTATTAAATTTTTCTACAAATAACTTTTGGAAATTATTGCTCATCTTTATTTTATGGTTATTTCTTCTATTAATTTCTGCTTTTTTATTTCTTTTTTTTCCTGTATTACTGTTCACTTTCTAACATCTTATGGTGCATATTAAATTATAGATGTTCAGTCTTTATTTACATGTTAAATTGAGATATAATTTATGTAACATAAAATTTACCTTTTAAAGTATATAATTCAGTGGCTTTTAGTTTACTTACAAAACTGTACAACCATGTGGATTATCTAATTTCAGAACATTTTAGTAGTGTCCAGCTTCTTACAGTTAGCATGTTGTTTTCAAAGTTCATCCATGTTATAGCATGAGTGAGAACTTCATCTTTTTTTTTTTTTTGCTGAATAATTTCTCATTGTATGGTTATACCACATTTTGTTTATCTCTTCTTCAGCTGATGGACGTTTGCATTGTTTCCAGCTTTGTGCTATTATGACTAATACTTCTGTGAATGTTCATGTGCCAGTTTTAGTGTGAATATGTTTTCACTTCTCTTGGGTATATACCTAGGAGTGGAATTACTGGGTCATATAGTAATTTTACATTTAACTTTTTGAGGAACTGCCAAACTGAAGCACAAAAGTTTTTAATTTGGATAAAGTCCAATTTATCTATTTTTTTCTTCTGTTGCTTGTGCTGTTGGTGTCATAGCTAAGTGCCTAATCCAAGGTCACAAAGGTTTACCTTGTGCTTTCTTTCAAGAGTTTTTATTGTTTTAGCTCTTACATACAGATCTGTGGTCAATTTTGAGTTAATTTTTGTGTACAATATGAGGTAAGAGTCCCACTTCTTTCATTTGCATGTGGATAGCTAAGTTGTCTCAGTACCATGTGTTGAAGAGACTATTCTTTCCCCACTGAATTGTGTTGACACCCTTGTTGAAGTCACTTGACCATAAATGTGTGGGTTGAAGTTATATTCAGTTTAATAGTTCTTGCTGTGTTTATTTCCAAAAGCATTAATCAAGTGGTATACAACATCTGGTTGTTAAGATTGATTAGTGGATTTTCTATGTAATGATCAGGTTATCTGCAAAGACAGTTTTCTTTCTTCTAAATTTGTTTTCCTTTTATTTCCTTTTCTTGTTTAATTGTGTTAAGTAGGACTTCCAGTATGATTTTGATAAGCAGTGGTGAGAGAGGGCATCCTTTGCCTTGTTCCTGATCTTTTCAGGAAAGCTCCAAGGTTGTTACCATTAAGTATGACATTAGCTGAGGGTTTTTGGTAGATATTCTTTATTAAGTTGAGAAAGTTCTCCTCTGTTCCTAATTTGCTGAGAGTTTTTATTATGAATGGGTGTTGAATGTTGTTAAAAGCTTTTTCTGCATCTATCAATATGATCATGTGATTTTTCTTCTTTATGTTGTTGATGTGATGGGTTACATTAACTGATTTTCAAATGTCGAATCAGCCTTACATACCTGGGACAAATCACAATTGGTTGTGGTGTATAATTCTTTTTATAAATTGTTGAATTAGATGGTTAATATTTTGTTGAAGATTTTTGCATCTATGTTCATGAGAGATGTTGGCCTTGTAGAATGAACTAAGAGGTATTCCCTCTTATTCTGTCTTCTGGAAGACATTGTAAAGAATTGGTATAATTTCTTCTTTAAATGATTGGTAGAATTCACCAGTGAACCAATCTCGGCCTAGTGTTTTCTGTTTTAGAAGGTCATTAATTATTGATTTAATTTCCTTAATAGATTTAGGCCTATTCACATTGTCTATTTCTTGTTTGAGTTTTGGCAAATTGTATCTCTTAAGGAATCAGTCCATTTCATCTACAAGGGATTGGTTCCTTTCATCTAGGATATCAGATTTTGGGCAAAGATTTGTTCATAATACTCCTTTATTATCTTTTTAAGGTCTATGGGATCTATAGCGATGTCTCCTCTTTTATGTATCATATTAGTAATTTGTGTCCTCTCTCTTTCTTAGTAAGCCTAACTAGAGGCTTATTGATTTTATTGATCTCTTCAAAGAACCAGCTTTTGGTTTTGTTGATTTTCTCTATTGATTTCTTGTTTTCAATATCATTGATTTCTGCTCTTATTTTTATTTATTTTTATTTTGCTTACTTTGGATTTAATTAGCTTTTTTTGTTTTAGTTTACTAACGTGGAAGCTTATTGATTTTAGATCTTTCCTTTTTTCTAATATATGTTTTCAATGCTATATAAATTTCCCTGTGTGCACTGCTTTCACTGCATCCCACAAATTTTGATAAGTTATATTTCATCTTCACTTAGTTTAAAATATTTTAAAATTGCTCTTGATTTTTTTTTTTGACCATGTGTTATTTAGGAGTGTGTTATTTAATCTCCAGGTATGTTAGGCCCAGTATGTGCCAGGCCAGTTTACTTGTTTTAGCTCATTTAATTTTGTAACCATCCTATGAAATATAGATGCTATTACTTTTCCAATTTTACAGAGGCACAGACAGCGTACATAAACTAACACAGCTGACTCCAGAGCCCAGTAGCTTCATTGCTACTGTGTATTCTTTTCCTCTCCTTCTTTTTCCTCTTTTCATCTATCCTTTCTTCCTACTCAGGCCTTTTCTACTTTATATTTACACCGTTTCTCCTTAGTTCCCTTTCGTAAGCATTTACCATTTATGTGGGCTTTTGACCTCAATGATCAGTCCATATATTGCTTCCCTCTAAGAAAAAAACATAAGCTAAAACCCAAATTGAAAATCTGTCACAAAGACCTGGTCTAAATTTTAGAGCTGAACATCCTGCTCTCTTAACATGCAGCCCACCTGCGAATTCGGTGTCATGTGACTTGCAGTTTCTCCCCTCCTCCCCATATTGTGTTTCTGTCCCCCACCCGGGCAGAAGTCCCAGGCTCTCATATGAAACAGAAACAAAAAATACATGAAATTATAACATACTGACTTGTTGACACTTTTTACAGATCTCATGGCTTGAAGCACAAGTGGTCAAACTATTTGCCTGGATTCAACACCTGCATACCCATTTTTATATTCCACAGTGTTGCACCACCTCTGTCCACTGGACAACATGCCATAGTCAGAAAGCCCCACAGTAAAAACCAATCTAGAATCCATGCAAATTAAAATTGCTAACTAAATAACTCTCCAAACTGAAAAAAAGTTTTAATTCAAATGAAATTGATGTAATCCAATTTGTACTAATTTTTTTCTTTTTTAGCAAAAAGAAATATGAAATAACAATGTTAAGTATTTCCTTTACAAAGGAAATTCCAGCTCTCACCTTCCAAGTACCAGCTATACCCAGTTATTGTTTTAATTTAATGTAACTGGAGTCTAGCATACTTTTCTTCTTCTTTACACATTAGGAACTGCTTTAATTTTAAACAGAGTTTAAATAAAGTCTCTGAAACTATTTCATTGAGCAAGCTCTCTACAGATACAGTGAAACTTAGAATGTGAAGTTGGTAATTTAAAATAAAATCTGATTTAATAAAACCTAGTAATATTCCTTTTCCAGTAACATCATCGTTCTTTTCTTTGTCCTTGGGATTCTGAACACGAGTGTGCTATAGATAAAAAGGTAAATTAACTACTGTGACTTTTGTTGAAAATAATCATTAATTATTAAGCCAAATATACCAAAGGAGAAGTTCACATTCAAAAGGAAATTAGCCCCTCTTACCTGCATTTAATTGTTAATTTCAAAACAATGTGGTCATGTATGTGTAGTCAAAAATTCTTTACAGTTTACATGATGAAAACTCGCTTCACAGCCAAGTAGTTTCAGTATTGTCTAAGGATAATCCTCAGACAATCCATGCTTGAAACTAAAGGGAGACTTTAAAATTTTTGTATTTGCAAAAATTTCTTCTTCCCCAGCGCAAACATACTTTACCAGAGAAAGTTTAACTCAAATTGGAACAGGGAAATTTGAATCTCTGTATACCTTTGAGGGAGACCTCTTTCCTTCTCTCCCCCTGGAGAAGGAAACTCTCGCTTCCCAAGGAAGCACTAGAGAGGAATCCTAAGATCTCCTTCCCACCCCTGCCTTTCTTCATTCCTCTGTTTGGGATGCTCATGCACTCGCTGAGCCTCTGGCCTCCCCTTAGCCTTATTACAAACGCCTGGGCAGACAGTGCCGCTCTTAACCCTCTTTGCTTTCTCCTACTTAATTGCCTGTGCTCAACACAGCACGATCTTCTCTGGGTTCAGTCCCCATGTATGTGCTCTGCCACCAGAGCCAGGCCTAACCCTGGCGAGGGGCCTGCCACCGTTCAGCCTCACGGGGGTGGGGGGGAATGGGAGGCCTGCCATGTCATCTGGCTGAGCTTTGTCATTTCTTGTATATTTGTACCTCATCTTCTCTTCTTTACCCTAAAGAAAGTGTACAACTGAGAGCTTAAATTGACAACTCAATAACAAGTAATTTATAGTTTACCCTTCATTCTTTCTACCACAGGCCTGAATCTCTAGGTTATGCTTCAGATTTGACTGCCTGTTCATTTCAGTGCCTCCCTTCCCCCATGTTAGGGTAATGCAAGCAGTCCTGACAGACAGGGACCCTGAACACAGAGACGAGTCCCTGACACACCTTGCCAGCAATGTAAACTTGCCACGAAAAGTATCATGTTTACTTTTATATTTAAAATTATTTTTAGTTCAGTTAACCAAAGAGAAAACACCAGCAAGGGTCTTTTCCAGCCATCTTTCTCCAACATTGAGGATAATGTAGCCAAACCTTCCGAGAACTTCATGCCAGAGTTGGGGAGGATGTGATATCAGCCCTGTCCCCAGAGGTCTTGATCCCACTCACTTGTTCTGACTTAGCGCTTTCTCCTCGATCCCCTCCACTCACTTTTCATCCAGTGCTTTTTTAAGCTGTTGCCTGTTTTTTCTTTTTGTGGGTTTTCTGAGAGTATTTTAGTGGGAAATTGTGAGAGGATGTATTATATATTGCTAGTCTTTTGTTTGATAGCCAAGATGCCTGTAGTTAGACTCTTTGAGACATCTGTCAGTTAGACTCCCCTCCTTGATGCTCATGGAATATCCTGTACTTACAACTTTTATGGTATTTATCAGATTAACATTTTTACATAGCATTTTTTTCCCATTACAAAACTTTTACCCATTTCTTATCGAAATTTTGGGCAATACAGGAAAACATAGTCAAGAAACCCAAACGGGATAAATAAAAAGAAACTATTTTAAGGAATTTCTAAAAGCAAGCAGAGGAAAGAAAGGATTACTTTCAAAACAACAACAATAGGCCAGTAGTTGATTTCACAAAAGAAATGAAGGCACAAACCGTGGAACTCCAAAGAACTGAAATCTGCCACAGGCTGCCAGTCTAGAATTCTGTTCACAATGAAAATATTCTCCAAGAGTGAAGGAGAAAAAAAATATGCTTTGAAGAAGACAAAATGACTATTTTAGGAAAGAAAATAGGCTAAAAATTAATAAGCTAAACACATACTAAGAAGTTAAGAAAAGAGTAGCCAATTAACACAGAGTAAATACTTCGGAGGAAATAACAAAAGTTAATGAAATACAAAGCATCCATAAAATAGAGAGGATTATAAAACCCAAATGTTGGGTCTTTGAAAAGTCTTATAAAATTGATAATTCCCTGGCAAATTCATTTAATAAAATGAGAGAAGATACAAATAAACAATTATTAGGGGCTGGGCGCGGTGGCTCACGCCTGTAATCCCAGCACTCTGGGAGGCCGAGGCGGGCGGATTGTTTGAGCTCAGGAGTTCAAGACCAGCCTGAGCAAGAGCGAGACCCCGTCTCTACTAAAAATAGAAAGAAATTATATGGACGGCTAAAAATATATATAGAAAAATTAGCCGGGCATGGTGGCACATGCCTGTAGTCCCAGCTACTCAGGAGGCTGAGGCAGTAGGATCGCTTGAGCCCAGGAGTTTGAGGTTGCTGTGAGCTAGGCTGACGCCATGGCACTCTAGCCCGGGCAACAGAGTGAGACTCTGTCTCAAAAAAAAAAAAAAAAAAAAAAAAAATTATTAGGAATAAAAAGCGGACATCACTATAGATCCTACAGATGTTAAAAAATAGGGCATTTTGAATGACTTTATACCAATTATACTAGTTTGGAAATTTAGATGAAATGTACAAATTCTTAGAAAATGAAGCTTAAGAAAATTAATACTAAAATTATCTATATGAGTTTATGATTATTTAAAAAATTGATTTTGTAATTTAAAAACTTGTCCAAAGAAAACTCCAGGCCCAGGTGGTTTCACTGTTGAATTATACCAATCATTCTTGGAAGAACTAACACTAACCTTACACAACTATTCCAGAGAGGAATAGTAGCACTCTCCAGATCGTTTTATTAGTTCAGGGTAATCTTTATAGTAAATTCTAACAAGAATAAGAAAAAAGTGATTTTTATTCATAACCATAGAAGCAAATATCCCAAAGAAAATATCAACAAACTGGATACAGCAGTATATAAAACCATGACAAATTGGCTTTATTCTAAGAATGCAAATTTTGTTTCATATTCAAACATAATTTATTACATAATGAAAAAGATGATAGAATAAGCTGAATATATACAAAGAATTTGATAGAATTCAATACCATATATGGTTAAAACCTGGTAGTAAACTAGGAATAGAAGGAAATTCCCTAATCTGATAAAGATATCTACAAAAAATGTCATATTTCCTGAATAAATGTTTAAAACTTTAGTATCCAGAATAAGACAAGGATACCCGCTGGCCACTTCTATTTACATCACCACTTCTATTTAAAATGGAGTCAGAAGTCCTAGCTAGTGCTAAATGGTAAGAAGCAGAGCAGGTGAGGGGAAAGTTATGACTGGAAAGGAAGATGTCATTCTGAGTCAGTATATATGTATATAGAAAATTCCCCCCCCAAATCTGTAGTTAAATTATTAGAATTAATAAGAAAATTTTACAAGGCCACTGGATAAATGGTTAGTTTACAAATTTAGTTATATTTTTGTATACCAGCAATGAAAATATCAGTTAAATACTAGTTAAAAGAGGAAAAATATAAATGATACCACCATAACAAAGCATCAATGGATATTATCCAGGAATAAATCTATGAAAAGAAGTTTGAGACCTCTATACAGAAAACTGTAAAATATTTTTGAGAGAAATTTTAAAGGACTTATGTAAAGGGCATTATTTTGGCAGATTCGGGATTGTAAAAGTATCATTTCTCCATCAACTGATTATATTCAGTTATGGTAGCCACTAGCTACATGTGGCTATTGAGCACTTGAAATGTGGCTGCTCTGAATTGAGCCGTGTTATATGTATGAAATGTACATTGGAATTCAAAGATTTAGTATAGGCAAAAGAATGTCCCAGTAATTTTTAAATGCTGATTAATTCTTTAGGTGGTAATAGTTTGGATATATATAATTAAAATATATTTTAAACATTAATTTCACCTGTTTACTTTTTCAATGTGACAATTAGAAAATTTAAAATTACACATGTGGCTCGCATTGGTGACTCACATTATATTTTTATTGGGCAACACTCTATTATAGATTCAATGCCAAATCAATAAAAATCACAAAGGATTGTATATGTTTGTGGAAGTTGATAAGCTGATTTTAATGTATATGGATGTGCTAAGGGCTAAGAATAGCCAAGATGCTTTTGCAGAAGGACACGACAAAAGGACTTGCTCTACCATAGGATTTTTCAACTTCAGCATTATTGACATTTTAGACTGACTGGATAGTTCTTCGTAGGGGAAGGGTAAGGGAGACTGTCCTATGTATTGTCCGATATTCAGCAGCAGCCCTGGCTTCTACCCACTAGATGTCAGTAGCACCTGGCCCATTTGTGAAAACCAAAAATTTTTTTCAAGATGTTGCCAAATGTCCCCTGCTGTGGTGCAAAATTGACCCGGTTGAGAACCACCATCTCTACTAGATATCAGTTCTTCTTATAAAACAATGGTAATTAAAACAGTGTGGTATTGGGGTAAGGATAAACCATTTGATTGATGGAACAGAATAGGAAAAAAAAACAGAAGTAGACCCTCACATGCATAGACACTGATTTTATCATATTTATTGCAATGGATTATCCATATGGAAAATAAATTTAACCTCTTAACACCATACACAAAAACCACCTTTGGTAGATTTTAGGAACAAAGGTGAATGACAAAACAATAAAGCTTCTAGAAAAGAATATAAGAGATTATCTTCATACTCTTCATGTATGGAAAGATTCTTTAAAAAGACACCAGAAGCACTAATAAAGAAAGAAAAGAATGATAAAGTGGAATGTACTAAAATTAGGAATTTTTGTTGATCAGAAGACATTGTGAAAAAGAAAGCCATAAAGTGGATAAAAATATTTCTAATACATTTATAACAGAGATAAGACTAGCGACACCAACTGTTGTTAAAGATGAGAAACAAACCTGTTACAGTGCAGGTAGAAGTGTGGCAGAATGACTTTGGAAGTCTGTTTGGCAATATCTGCTAAAGTCGAATGAAAACATATCCTATGACCAGGCATTTCCATATTTAGGTAGATCCTAGGAAATGTGTGCACTACTTACGCATCAAGAGACAAGTACATACTCATAGCAGTGGGTTTTTTTGTGTGTGTGTTTGTTTTTGAGATGGTGTCTCACTCTGTTGCCCAGGCTGGAGTGTAGTAGTACTATTGTAGCTCACTGCAGCCTAGGATTCCTGGGCTCAAGTGATCCTCCCACCTCAGCTGTGAGTACAGGCACTTACCATCACACCTGGCTAATATCTTAATTTTTTGTAGAGATGGGGGCCTCACTATGTTTTGCAGCCCGGTCTCGAACTTGCAGCCTCAAATGATCCTCCTTCCTTGGCCTCCAGAAGTGTTTGGATTACAGGCGTTAGCCACTGTGCCCAGCCAGCAATGTTATTTTTTAAGAGTCCCAAAGTGTGTGTGGGGGAGTCCCAGACATCCCTCACTAGCAGTATATTTATACAATGGAAGATGTTCATAAAGCTGTATCTATAGCTACGTATAAGTACCATGTGCTAACCAATTGCACCACTGGAGCTCCTACAGCTACATAGAACAGCATGAACGCATATCACAAACATCAAATTCATTGAAAGAGGCCAGATACAAAACAATATATGTCACAATAGCATTTCATATAATTTCCTTAAATAGACAAAACTAAAATCTGGTTTTATAAGCGATAACAGCATTGTTTTATACTAGCTAAAATCTGGAAATAATCCAAATGCCTGCCAACAGGGAATGGCTGAATAATTTGTTGTATATTCATGCAATGAAATACTAGATAACAAAAAAAAGGAATAAACCTCAAAATGCAGCAACATGGATGAATTTTATAAACACAGTGTTCAGTGATAGAAGCCAGACAAAAGAATATATGATTCCACTTACATAAATTTCAAACACAGGCAAAAACTAAGCTATAATGTTAAAGTCAGGACATGAGATACCCTTAGGGTGAAGAGAGTAGATAGTGACTGGGAGGAACAGGAGGGCATCTGGGTGATGGGCATTTTATGATGATCCCTTGGGCTATACTTTTAAGTTTTGTGTACATTTCTCTTTGTGTGTTTTAACTCACAAATTTAAAAGGCTTATTGAGGTCAGAGAGCCTGCTCTGGATTCCTGCTGCTTGGGTTCACATCCCAGCTTTGCTGCTTTCCAGCTGTGTAACTTTGGGCAATTTACTTAACAGCCGTGGGCCTCAACTTCATATCTGTAAAGTGCAGATAATAATCCAATCTATTTTGTAAGATTTGGCGTGAAGATTAGAGTAATATTGGAATCTTTGCCAAGATACAAAGCACTTTATAACAACAGCTGGCACATAGTAAATGCTGACTAATTGCTAACTCCTGCTGTTGTTTTTATTATTGGTACCATTGCCAATTTATTTGTTCAGAGGAATTATAAACTCCCATTGGAATTATGTTGCTTTTATAAATCCATTATGGCTCTCCATATAGATGAGTTTTTATTTAGGTCTCCTATAAAAGTTTATTTTATTAAACTGTCCTGCATGTTACTTCATGAATTATATACTAGGTATTTTATAGTTATATTTTATCATTATAAGTAGAATACTCTTTGCCTTGAATTTTGTCATTGGTCATTGCTGGCATATAATAGCTGACATGTGGTATGACATGCTACTGCCAGGCTTAGTTCTAAGTGCTACGTGGATTAACACTTTTCATCCTATGTACGACCCCCATTTTACACAAGTAGGAACTGAAAACAGAGAGGTAAAGATTCCTACTACATGGTGTGGGATTCAGTCTGGCCCCAGAGTCCACATTTAACACGCTACTCTATGCTAAGAAAACTGTTGATTTTTATATTTTTATTTGGTAACTGGCCACTTTTCCCTAACTGAATTTTTTAGCTGATTCTCTTAGGTTTCCAAGAAGACAGTTATGTTCTTTACAATTAATTATTTTTTGTATATTCTCCACTAGTTCTTGTCCTGGCCTTATTGCTTTGATTATAATTTGCAGGAAGTTGCTTTAAAAAGAAGAGTGGACATTCTTCTGTTAGTGTGACTAAATGGGAAGGCCTCTGTTTTTTTTCAACTAAGAATGATATTTACTCTTGATTGGAGAGTGGGTTTTTTTTAATTTACATTAAAGATGTGTTTTTTAATTTTTGAATTTACCAAATGGTCTTTGATTTGCTTATTTTGTTTTAAAATCGGGGATGGCTTTTAAACTATATCAAATGCTTTTGGGTATCTGTGAATATGATTGCATGATTTTTCTGTGTTAAACTATTAGTATGATGAATTCTATTATAATATAGTAATATTGAATCATCTTTGAATTCCTAAAATTTTTAACTGCTGAATTTTAGTGCTGAATTTTATTTGCTAAAATTTCTTTAAGATTTTTGCATATATATGTACAAGTGAGATTGATCTGCAGTTTTCTACTATTTTTGTTAGGTTTTGGCATTGGAAAAATTCTAACTATGTCAAGGGAATCTGGAAGATTTCTGTCTTGCATTATGTACTGCTTTTTAAAAGGAACTTTTGAGTATATATGAGTAAATATACTTGGAAAATACCAATTTCTGGTATGGCAGCCTAATACTCTTCATTAAAGATCTCTTAATTTTCTTCATTAAAGATCTCAATTGTTTCTTCTTTTTTATTAACGATGGAAGTTTTCACACGTAGAAAAAGATTGGTATAATTTTGTACATCTCTCACTTTTTTTCTCTCGAGTATTTTGATCCTTGCTACTTAAAATCTGGCTTGAGGTTTAGAAGCGTAGGTATTGTTACCTGGCACTTGCTACAGATGCATGTAATCTTGTGCACATAACCACATACAGCCCATCACCTTTGCCATATTCTGTTGCTTAAAGGCAAGTCACAGGTACTGCCCCTACTTAACAAGAAGGCCTTACTTCAGATTTTAAGGTATCATTACTAATGTTGCTCTGAGATTTTTTAATGTCTTTGAATTTTTAATCACTTATGTTGGGTCCTAGAATGGAACTACAAAGTCAAACCGTATAAGCTTTTTAAAGGCTTTCATGCCTTACTGCTTAATTGCTTTTGAGGAAGCCAGTAGCTTTTCTGGTTATATAACAACATTGACAGTCCATACCTGTGCCTTTTCTGCCAACAAGAAATGCCAAGAGATCATTAAATAATGACAACGCTGAAAAGAGGACAAGGGTAATTAACAATTCTTGCCATTAACAATTTGAGTGATTATTACTTGAAAGCTTAAAGGTTATTTGAATTAATTTTCCATAGCCTTAAACTATTCAATCAATTTACCATTCCTTACTAAATCTAATTCAATGTGTCTGTGTCAAGAAATCTTTAGACACTGTGAGGGAGAGAAAAGAAATCTGTCAAACTATCTCATGTGCCCTCCTAAGGCACCTGAGAATCTTATTACATTGTTTGGATTTTTTTCATCTTTCTCCAGAATGTAGCTTTAATTTACAAAAATTTATGCTGGGTATCACCAGACCTGGATTCTTTCTCTATGGGGTGAAAAAATTTGACAATCTCCTAGGTTAATATGGCTTCCACCAAGATAACAACAAAGTTGGCTTTTTGTTTGTTTTAGCAACAACGTACTGTCTACAGACTGACGCTCGTGAAAGCATGGAATGTAGATGAGCTCCAGGCCTACGCTCAGCTCGTGTCCCTGGGAAATCCTGACTTCATTGAAGTGAAGGTAAGCCCTGCTGGCTCTGTTGGCCACGTCTACCATGAATGACATGGTAGACTGTCATTCTACCATGGATCAAAATCTTTTAAACTCTAAAGGAGGTCCCAGGAGTTGTATTTACTTTTTCCTTTAGCAGTATTCATCAAGACACTGTCTAGGCATGGGGTTAATATCAGTAAAGAAGACAAAGCTCTTGATCTTGTAGCGCTGATATTTTAGTGGGCGGTAGACAATCAACACAGAATGAGTACTTAAAAACCATGTAGTGACATTAATGTGCTGAGAAATGAAATAGTGTTGTAGTGAGTAACTGGTTGGCTTTTAAATAAACCTTTATTATGGAAAATTTCAAACACAGACAGAAGCCGAGAGACTGGTCTAACTCGTGACCAGTCTTGTTTCAACCATACCCTGCTCATTTTCTCTGCTCTTAACCCAGATTATTTTCAAGCAACCCCCCCAAATTATATCTTTCACCCATAACTATTTCGGCATATATCTATCCTAAAAGGTAAGTACTGTTTTTAAACACTTATTCAGAGTACCAGACTCACACCTAAAAATTTTAACTGGAACATAGAGGCTTCAAATTTTACTATTTCTTTTTATTTAAACAGTATTTTAAAATCAGGATCCAAATAAGGTCTATACATTATAATTGAATTTTGTCTCTCTTAAATTTCTTTTAATCTATCAGTTCCTCTTCCATGTTTTCCCCTTGTAATTTATTTTGTTATAGAAAATGAATTATTTATTCTGTTTTTATATAAATAGAAAAATTTGTTATTTTTATTCTAGATTTTATTGATATTCCTCTTCCTTTATATTTCCTATGGATTGATGCCCGTAGATATATCAGAAGAAGATTGATTAGATACAGGACTGTGTGTGTGCGTGGGTGTGTTCGTTTGTATTCAAGAATGTTTCGTTGATGGTGTTGCACACCTCCATCACATTTCTGCCAATGTTGCTTTGGGATGGATTCCTTTAAGCAGATTGCTGGGTCAAAGGGTAAATGCATAGATTGTTTTGCTAGATATTGTGGTTGACTGTTTTAGGAAGGCTATTCTGAGCAGATAGATTTTTATTTTTTAATTAATACCTAAGTAGTAAGAAGCAGCCCAGCGGTATTCTGGGCCTGGCACAGCGAGTGCAGGAAGGCCCTGCGCCGTCCTGGTGCAGCGGCCGGGTTGGCAGGGGTGGGGGGCGCAAGATGAGTCAGACAGGCGGGCCAGGGGCAGGTTTTATTAGGCCTTTCAAACAAACATAAGGGACTTGGATTTTAAACCAAGTTTAATGGTAAGCTTTTTATATACTAGGTGCACCTAGTTTTAAGCTGGGGAGGAAGTGATCTGATTTGTGCTTTTAAAAGATCACCCTGCTGCTGTGTTGTAACTTGATTATCGATATAAAGGGCAGTAGCAGAAATAGGTAGACCAGTTACAAAGTCATTGCTTAATCTAAGCACGTGATACGATGGTTTGAGGAGTTTCACGGCTGCCTTATAATGAGTTCAGCTTTCTGTATTACTGTACTCGGGAGGGGTGGGGAGACGGGAACAGATGAAATACTGCTGTCTGAGTGTGAAGCATCTTGTCTCTGGGCAGGTCAAAGACACTCTTTTCTTTTGAAATTGCTCTTAATTTCAAAAGGCTACTCTTGGCAAGAACTTTAATGATGCAGAGATACAAACAACATCTGAAAACATACATGTCAGCTTAAGAAAACCTTGCCAACATCAGAGATTAGTGGCATTTTAATTTATGATTTAGCTATTAAAGAATGCTGCCTCAGATTATGTTGCAGTAAAGCCTCTGTTATTATAAAGCAACTTGGCTGAATCATACCTTTTTTCATTTCCTTCCTTCTTCCCTCCCTCCCTCCCTTCTTCTTGCAGTCATGTTTTCTATAAAGAACAAGGTACTTCACAATCTGTAAAAAATCAGTCAGCATTATTTTTTAAAGGAAGATGGCTACTTGGTAAACAGTGTAATTCTTGATGGATCTTTTTTAGTTTGGCAAACTATTAACATCATTAGGAAATAAATAAAGCCTTCTGTCTATAGCTGAGATGTTATAACAACAAAGTTTCCACTTTACTGTTTTATCCCTGCATTCCACAATATTTTTGAGCTCTCTCCATGTGCCAGTCCTCATTAAAGCACTGGAGATAAAAAATTTGATATGAATGTGTTATTTGGGAAATGAATGTTTTGTTGAATAGGCAAAATCTATAAAAGTAAAATGAGCTACTGTGAAAAATTGTATAATTAAAAATTCTTAGATAAATGTGTAATCTAATTACAATTAAAAATAATTTTTGAATGATAAAATATAATGTAATAGATAGTTTGTGTTATATCAGGGGAAAGCATGGTGATGTCTTGTCTCTTTTAGAAGACCTGCAGGAGAAATACCCTGCCTGCAACGCCAGGTACCTGGTCCACAGCAGGGTTAGATCGCATAGTTCATTAACTTCACCTCTCATTTGTCCAGCAGATTAATGAAGTGTTTTCCTTTTAAGTTGAAGTAGCAAAAGGGATGTTTATAGAATATAGTGTACTACTAAGAGGCAAAACAAATGGTAGAATAATATTTATTATTTGATTACATGTTCAACTGCTTATGTTTAGATGTATTTACACAAAAGTATGAGAGGATATATATAAAATTGTTAACCATGTTCTCTTTGGGAGAAAGGGAAGAAAAGGCTTATTAATTTTACTTTTCATAATTCTGTATTATATGAATTATTATAACAAGTATGCATTACTTTTGTAATTCAGAAGACTGAAGTGAAATCAGTAAATGGAGAAGGCATGCTTTCCTGTTCAGTAGGATTAAACCACTTAATGTCTGAAAAGGCATCTTTTTGTTGTTGTCTTATTAATTACAGTTAAAATTTTCTAAAACAGAGGAGTTTTGAAAATAATAATCTCTCTCCAAAGAACATTTGATAAGAACTAGCAATATGGCAGACTAAGATAACCTCAAATTCCTCCAAAAATAAATAGTTAGAAGTGAGTATGTTATGGAAATCAATACTTTTAAGAACATTGCTGATCTGTCAGGTCTGTAAGAGAGACCCTTAGTGGATAGAAGAAAAGAGACCATTGTAGTGACATTTCATGGTTCCAGTAGACAGGACTTGGGTTTAAAGGACAAAAGACTAGGCCCCTCCCCCTTAGTGAAAGGATGGATGAGGAAAAAATTTACCCACTGACACAGTAACACTTGGAAGGCTGGTTCCTTACCTATGCTTCTGGGAAAAGGAAAAGTCTCCCCAGGGCCTAACTCTCAAAGGGGTTTGGAGTTCAAATTTATTAGTACCTCAGGGTCATATAAATGCCCCCAAGATGTGAAATTGATAATGCAAATTGACATGGCTGAAGCTCCCTGCAAAAGCCAACACAATGCTATTCATGGCCTCTGCATTTCAGTTGAATTGCTTGTCTTTTTATTGTTAATTTCTAGGACTTTAAAATAGAAACACGTATGTTTTGTGTGTTTAGAATATTGTACTGAACTGTCTACAAATTACCCAATCCACTTTGAGTAAATTTAGGAATGCATGCTCCCTATGCAACTTCTCTTTCTCATTTTGTTTTCTAGCACTAACCTAATCGGACTTAGGAAACTCTGTCTTCCTTTTTCTGTTTACTTTCTTCACAGTTTCTCTTTTGATGTTTGTGAGCCAAAGGGAAAAAGTCACCCTCACTTTGACTGTATAAGTTGTAGCAGTAACACCCTCGAGTCGAGAAGGGATCCTGTCAATGTGGGAGTGGTGTCGTGGCCAGTCGGTGCCCTCAGCACCTCCTGTCCTGGATGGTGTGTGCATCTGGGGCCTGGGGTCTCCGTAGTCTGCGCACACTGGAGTCTTGTGGGGCAGGGGGAAGGGCACAGTTCTGATACTTACCTAAAATGTGCAGATGTTGCCTGGGACTGGTAACTTATCCTCCTTGAGCCTAAACTCCCTCAATATTAAAATTGGAATAATATCATTTAATAGGTCGGTTTTGAGAATTCAATGGGATAATGTACACCTGGATTCAGTAAATGTTTAGGTCATTTTCCATTAAGCACATTTATTTAAAGTAAATCAAGGAGACTATTTTTTTATTATATTGATTTCTTCTTTTCTTTCATTGCCAGTCTTGTAAGATATTTTTCTGTTATATTCCCTGTAAATGAGCATATATTTTATCTTCATTAGGCTTAAATAGGCTTTTATTTGCCACTCTGAGAATCTTAACTATCATTATTTGCTTGCTTGTTTGTGAAAATGTATTTCATGTTACAAACATCTGCCTTATTGAAAACTTTTATAACACAATCCATTTGTCAATGAAATACTGCCTTTGTATTCTCTGCCTAGCATTACATCTCGAGACTGGCAAGTGCTCAGTAATTTGTTATCAAATGATTTAAAGCCACTTACTGGTAGCACCGTAAACTGTCTGCCGTGCTCCATCCCTGCAGAAGGCACCTTGCACAGTGATTGTCTTAGCATAGCCTCACTGCCTGTCTGCACACAAAGGTAAGGATATTGCCAGTAGTGCATGTACGTGGAAGTACCTAACCAATGTTTATGAGTTGTTTCCTAATTACTAAAGAGTAGAAAAATCCTGAATAATACGACTGAAATTTTATATTAGATCAGAAAAGAGTTCTGGAGCTTAATGGCATAGAAGAATGTAAACTCGATCTTTCTTCATTCAGCACAGATTGGCTGGGAACACAGAGAACAAGGTGCAGCCCCTGTCTCCAAGACTCAGAGTTCAGACACATTGACGAGGTGGGGGTTCCTGACTGGAGGGTGAAGAAATGAGGGGGCGTTTTAGCCGGGTGAGGACTAGATGCTGAGTGGGTGGTCCAGCTCTAGAGCCACTTGTGCTTGGGCAAAGCGAGGGCTCATTACTGGCCCACCGCTGGGACAGGCTTCAGAGGCAGGGGAAGAAGGCCTCCTGTGCCTCGCTGAGGAGCCTCGGCTGTCGGGCGGGGGGGCTGTTGACGCATTTTTAGGATGAAGAAGTGACATGTTTTGGGTATGTTGCTGAAAAGAATTAGGAAGTCAACATTTCTTTTCTCATCCAACTGTAGGGGACAAAACCCCAATTGGTCTAATTGGAGTATGACATAGTCAAACTGCCGAAATACCACTCTTCCCGCAGACCATGAATCCCAAGGCAGACACTCCAAGCACCCGGTGGAAAAGCCCTTCCGGCCCCATCTCCTAGGTAGTGTGATGTATCAGGAAGCCACCGGGTTGTAATGACGTGAGTTATGCTTTTCACCACAAACCCAAAGATGCGTCAATAGACCTGTTCTTCAGGAACTTTCTTTGGGTCTGCCTGTCACTACTCAGCCTGGAGATTCTGGAGTGAATGACTGCTTTTCTATTGCCACATCGTACCCATCTGTTTTCCTGAGTTGTAGGGAAAGAACTTGCTGCTGGTGAAGAGTGGGGTGGGGGTGAGGGTGGAGAGGATGAGAAGGTGGCAGACAGCTGTGATACGAGGGTCAGCCGTGCTCAGGAGTAGAGTCAGGGCAACTCCGCAGTAGACCAGACTGTAGGATGAAGTAGTCGAAGCGGGGAACACCAGGCAGTGAGGGCTCGGGTTCCCAAAGGTGACCTGCAGTCTAACTCACCGAGACCACTCTCTGCCCAGAGCGTTTCTGTCACCGTGGAGGCCCAGGCTCTGTGGTTGACTCAGGATGTTACCCGGTACTGCTTCCCTACGAGGGTTTTATCTGGCTAAAATGAGAACTTTTATGTGAAAGTGTCTTGTAAACCAAAGCATTATATAATTGTAAGGAATTGTGAAGTCCTAATAATGAACTGTGGTATTCATTCTCTCATTCCATTCCCAAACCAAATCTCCCCTTAATGTTTCATGATTTATTATTGCTGAATACAAAATACTAAAATATTTTCAAAAGTTATTGTCATGAATATAAGATATTATCTAAAACCTCTGTGCTTCAGCAAACTAACTTTTAAAATATTAAAAAGGAATTCCTTTGAACTAGCTACTACATACATGGTTGTTTGTATAATTCACATGTCATAAACAGCATTTAAAGTGAAGTAAATAACGTTTTTATGACTAATTCAGCCCTAAATAAATCATTTTCATGTTTTGTTATGCATTTGGGTAAGTTTAGCATAGTTTTTCAGCCATATCTTCTTAATGATTTTTTGAACTGAATTATTATTTGTTTTTACTCACCTAAAGCTCCCACTCAGTTTAATGAATTCTCTGAATCACTGAGCAAATAGAGAAGAGAAGATTCTCTTGTCTACTATAATTACGCCGGGCAGCCTACGGTTACATTCCACAAAGGCCATCTCATTTAGCATACCGTTAATCTTTTCGAACGGCCGTCTGGAGTAGAGCATTTTGCAGAGCTCACGTCAGTCCCCGGCTGAGTCAGAGTCTCTCTGCAGTGCCCATTTGTGGGTTTTCTTTTCTTTTCTTTGTAATTCAGTGTCGTTCTGCCTCCTCCAATCTGTGTGTGGTGTGTGTCTGGGTCTGTGTTCGTGTTGGCATGTGTGTGTGAAAGAATGTGTGTGAGTGGTACATGTGTTTTATGTTTATTTTCGTTATTCCCCATTTAGTAGAAGCATGTCTAAGATATTCAAACCAGTTGTCAAGAAAGTTTGATTTTGGGGTAAAGAACCCACAGCATTAAGATATTCCTTATTATTAGAAAATTAATCATTTATCTCTACGTAATTTACCACGTAAAGAACTTATTTAGGAAACTTTTGAGTCTTAAATGCCTGGGCTGTCAGGTACAGTTCAAAAGAGTTAAAAGCCAATTTATCTTACTATAGTTACACTTAAAAGGAATTTGTATATTGGTGAGCTATATGTATGTGTAGGTGTGTGTAAAGGCATGTATGTATAGGCACAGATATATTTCCCTTTAGGCACGAATATACATTCATATTCAAAGTGCATTGTAAAGCGATCTCCTTAAAGAATAATTTCAAAAGGATCCCTTTCTGGCACTTTACAGAAAAAGTTTGCCAATCTCAGTCTCAATTATACTAGGAAATGGAAGCTCACCTTATTTTCCCAGTGAGTCAGTTAATTGGTGCCCCCATTATTCTACCAGGAGGTTATAAGCCCTCCAGAATTAATCTGTGATAGTACACAAGAATCTGCATGGAGAGGTAAGCTATTGATTCGCATACATTATTGTGACCAGACGGCATAGACGGTGACACAGCACAAAGCACAGGTACTCAAGCCCCGTGCGTTGTTGTCATAGAGCGGAAGGAACATCAGCCTGCTGTCTTTGTCACTCACTATTTGTATGATCTCCTAAGCAAATCTGATCATCTTTGTATCCCTTTCTTCACTTTAAAATATGGATCGGACTGGATTAGATGACCTCAAGAAGCTTGTCTGGCTCTGAAAGTCTCACTCTGTGACTTTCAAGTAGGTCTGTAACCATCTCTGACTGCTGTGATGTTTCCACAGGGTGTGACCTACTGTGGAGCAAGTTCAGCAAGCAGCCTTACCATGGCCAACGTGCCCTGGCATGAGGAAGTGGTACGGTTTGTTCAGGAGTTGGCGGAGCTGGTCCCCGACTATGAAATCGCGTGTGAACACGAACATTCCAATTGCCTCCTGATAGCGCACAAGAAGGTAAGAAGGACTCAAACCTGCATTCTTCCATCGCCCTCATCCTTACTGCTCCTTTCTTCTCTTTTCTCTTTATCTTCCCCTTACTTTGTTATAGTGATTACCTGCTTGTTTGCTACCTTTATAAAAACACACATTAAGAAAGCCCTAAGGCTGGGCGCCGTGGCTCACGCCTGTAATCCCAGCACTCTGGGAGGCTAAGGTGGGTGGATCGCTCGAGGTCAGGAGTTCGAGGCCAGCCTGAGCAAGACCAAGACCCCGTCTCTACTAAAAATAGAAAGAAATGACCTGGACAGCTAAAAATATATATAGAAAAAAATTAGCCGGACATGGTGGTGCATGCCTGTAGTCCCAGCTACTCGGGAGGCTGAGGCAGGAGGATCACTGAAGCCCAGGAGTTTGAGGTTGCTGTGAGCTAGGCTGATGCCATGGCACTCTAGCCAGGGCAACAGAGCAAGACTCTGTCTCAAAAAAAAAAAAAAAAAAGAAAGCAAGCCCTAAATTCTGTCTGTTGGGCTCATAAACTCCTTTTTGTGTGTGAAATTGCTTCTTTTTTATCCTTCCTCTAGACGTCTTGAAGTGCTTTCTGGTTTGTAATTTTTAGGAGGTTTGTGCTAAAAAAAAAACAAAAGCAAATACCCTTGTAATAACCTCTAGTCCTTTCCTGGAACAACAAGGAAAAACTAAAATAGTAAACAACCCTCAAAGAGTTTCTAGCTGTCAGAAGAAATATTGAGGTATTTATCAAATTTTAGATTGCTTTGAATGTTGGCATCTGGACAATTTTGTTTGGGATTTTAGTTTATGACACTATTTCCATTTTTCCCCCTTAGTGCTTTTATTAGGCAGGACAAGTACATGAATGTGGTGTCTTTCTTAAGTAAATAATGCCTAACAAAGGAAAAATCCAGTTCTTGATAGAGGTGGGCCACTAAAATAGTTTATTAATTTTCAGTTCTAGAAAATTTCTCAGTCTTTATTTTTTTAAATATTTCTTCTTCCCCATTATCTCTTGTCCTTTGGAACTTCAATTAAACATATGTTAGACCTCACTGTATTTTCTGTCTCTTGCCTTTTCATTTGTATTTTTTATTCTTTTGTCTCTACATACTTCATTTTGGACAGTTTCTTTTTTGCTTTATATTCCAGTTCACTAATTCTTGCTTCAGCTGTGTCTGATGTGCTATTAAATTCAACCGTCAATTTCTTAATTTTACATTTTATGTGTTCAAATATATAATTTCTGGTTGGTTTGTTTATTTCAAATATGCTGTGTCATTTTGTGTAATTTCCAGTTCTCTGCTGAAGTTTTCAAACTTGGCTTTTATCTTCTCGAATATTGGAAATAGAGTTGTTTTATTGTTTGTATCTGGTAATTCCAATATCTAAAGTTGCTGTGGATTTGTTTCTGTTGTCTGTCATTTCTTCAGGTTCTCATTCATGTTGCCTTGTCTTCTCATGTGCCTTGTTATCTTTGGTGGTGTTCTATACATTGTATTTAGAAAATTATTTGTAGAAATCCTGCAAGGCCTAGGATCAGAAGATCTCTTCTGAGATTTTAGAGATGTATGATTTAACCCTCTCACTTTTTCCATACGGAAACTGATGAGATCTGAAGGATAAAGAGATTTGCTTAAATTGCTGAGCCAAATCTAGAACCATAGCCTTCCACCCCCTAGTCCACTGATCTGTCTTATACTACAGGGCATCTTGGTTGAAACCACTAGCCATATTCAAAGGAACAGTTAAAACAGAGAAATTTTATTTTAGATCAATACTTTACATCAGTCTATAAAATTTCTTCTCTCTTCCCAGTGTAGACATGGGGATAGAGGAATTAGCACTCTATCTAAGTCAGGCCAATTCTGTTCCCTAAGCATTTGTTGGACACCTGTCAAGTTCTGGACACCAGGCTGTGCAGTAAGGACACAGTGCTTCAGACATGAAGAAGAGAAAGCACACAGGGTTTATTGAAAAAAGGACTTGGCACAAATCTTATGCCACCACTTAATGAGGTGACTTTGTGCAAGTTGTTGATCTTTCTATAGTGTAATGAATGATTAAGAAGTTATGTGTGGAGTCAGGTTGATTAGGGTTTGAATCGTGGCCCCTGTCTCCTTCTAGCTTTTCATCTGGAAAATGGGCATAATACTACTGTTGGGAGCATCTGGCTTATAGTAAGATTCAGTTATTGCTGTTTCAGCTAATTTGGTGAGTGCCTAATATGAGATGGACACTGTGAAGTATATTTTTGAATCCTCACAACAACCCTAAAACACAGGGACTATTGAGATCTCTACTTCATGGATGAGAAAACTGACACATCAAGGGGTTAAGTAACTTGTCTGCGAGAAACAGCCGGGAAGCAGTAGAAATGAGGTTTAAGCTCTTGCATTTAACTCCAAAGCCCACATTTCCTTTCCTTGCATCCTTCTTTCCTTTTCTTTTAAATTTGGAAATTATTTCAAATTTATAAAAGGTACAATAATAAAACTGGTACAGCTTCACACATTCTCCTGTTATTAATACCATTTTCTCCCACTTGCTGTATCATTTGCTTGCTCTCTTTTTTTTCTCTCACTTGCTCTCCCCGTCTCTTCCTCTCCTCCCCCCTCCCTCTCTCTCTCTCTCTCAACACATACACACTTCTTCTTTTCTGAGCCATTATGTTAAATTCCAAATGTTACATTCCTCATGGTCCTTTACCCATAAATGTTTCAGTGTGAATTTTTTAAGACTAGGAATATTCTTTTAAAATCATAATACAGTTATCAACTTTAAAACTTTAAATCGATACATGATTTTAATCTGTCATCCATATGCAAATTTTGTCAGTGCACCTTATAATGTCCTGTACAGCATTGCCCCCTCCAGTTCAGGATCTGCTCTGCAGGGTCAGCAAACTTTTTCTATACGGGCTGTGTAAATATTTGAGGCTTTATGAACCACATATCATCTTTGGTAGGTACTCTTTCTAACTTGTTTGTTTTGCAACCTTTTAAGAATGTGAAGACCAGGGGTGGGGAACATTTTCATGTTGGAAGGTTGCATTAATTTAGCTATAATTAAATAAGGCAGCATTCAAGAAACTTCAATCAGATATACTTAAAAATGTACATTATTTTATAAAAATCTAACTACTATGTACTTAATAATTTTAAAAAATGAAAACTGTTAATTTTAAAGTTAACTAACCTTTTAATGACTTTGTTGTGTCTAGTTTTTATTGGAAAGCATTTGAATACTTGGTTGCAGTATGGAGGTCTACAGTTTCAGTTGATCTTCTAGATGGTATCAGTCATTTGTGACCTTAAGGGCATCTTGATTTGGGTTAGGTAGGAGATTGTAGATTCTCAGCAATAAGTGGTTGAAAAGCAAGAAAGCATTTTTCGGGCATGTTGCTGAAGGCGTGGGTGTTCTACTGCATTTTTCCATATTAGCATCAGACAGTGACTTTAAAACGTCATCTACTGAGAGCTCAGTCAGTTCCATCAGCAATTCTTTAGGTGCCTTGGTGATATCAACTAGGTGAGGCTGAAATGCTAATTTGAGTGTGATGTCATGATCCTCAAAGTCAGTGACCTTTCATTGTATTCTCCAATTAATATGCCTATAACAACTGTATATTCTTCAAATGATTCACATACATCATCCTGCTCATCAGTGACCTTTGCTAACTGGGGAAAATGTTCATCTGAAATTTCCTTTTGAAGAATAAGTGTTTTGAAAAAAGATAGCTTTTTTCAAAATGCTTGGATTTTTTTTGCCACGTATCATATATAGACTTAGTTTTACCTTGCAAAGAAATATTCAAGTCATTTTGATTTGCCATGATATCACACAGAAATGCTGCATTCCTATAGAAATCTTCTTTCAATAATTCACATTGCTGATTCTGTTCCTCATAAAATTTAACTATCTGTTCTCACAGAGATAAAAGTTAGGCTAACACCTGTCCCTGCGACAGCCAACACTTTAGAATGATACAGCAAATCCACGCTGAATACCTCCTAGTTCAACTTAGCATGTTACGCAACTGATGATGCTGTGTTGTATTTGCAGGAATATAGTCAACAATATTTGTTAACTTGTTGTAAAGTGTCACTTAAAATAGTAGCTTTAGCACAGAGATTTTGCTGATGCAAGATCCAGTGAAAAGAAATGAGAGCATCTGGATCTGTGCAATAAACCAACCCTTCATGTTTTCCTGTCATGGAAGGTACACTGTCTGTACATACACTCACTAAATTTACCAAATTCAGTCCAACTTCACAACATTTATCTTGAAAGTTGTTGAAGGTATCTATTCCCTGTGTTCTGTTTGCGAGAGTGCCCAAACTGAGTAACTCTTCATAGCAAAGAAAACCTTCTGTTACGACCCGAATGAAGTATAAAACCTGCGCCAAGTCAGTAGTACCAGTCGATTTATCCAAAGCGATTGAATAGTATATATTTTCCTTTTCAAGTATTGCATGAAGTTGTTCTGTTAAGTTGAAGGCTAATTCATGCTGCCCATCAGTTATGGTTCTCCTTGAAAGAGGCAGTTGTTTGTACTTTGAAACGTTATCAGGGTCTAAGCATCCTACCACTTTTCCAATGCATTCTTTCACAATTTCTACATCCCTGAATGGCTTCCCTTTTTTCCCGAGTATATAAGCTACTTTATAAGTTGCTTCCGTGGCATTATTTCCAGGTCTTAATTGCTGTTTGAAAGAATTGTCTTTGCTTTTCACTTTTTAATTCCTGCAATATAACCTTTCACACCTCTCCCTCTAATTTAAGATATTTGTGATCCTTATGAGTGTTATAATGCTACTGAGCATTGAATTTCTTTAATG
>CM052448.1:29903034-29923245 GCA_028533085.1 Varecia variegata | reverse complement strand
TGATATTGCAGTATCACAAAGCAAGCAAATCATCTTATCTTTAGCAGAAACAAGATAATACTGCAATTCCCAATCCTCATTAAAAAATCTGTTTTCTTCCTTCAGCATTCTTTTGGTCTTCTTTGACATGATGGGCTGTTAAGCAGACAGAATTAAAAAATACTATCGAGCTGTGCATCTGCTCACAAATTCCACTTCAAATAGAAACACAGTGCACCGTTGTCAAAAGCTGGTAACACACTGGCGTACTTGACCCTCACAAACTCTCGTCAACCAGCCTGGTGCGTTGGTGGCGCCGGTTGGTGGCGGCGGTTGGTGGGATGGGGAGTTAGAACTAGATCGTGAGTGTAGCAGCTGTCAATTTAGCCCTTATAGTTTACTAATTCTAATTGTGCCAGTCAATCTGGGAGAAGTATTTTGCTGAAACTTATTTTATTCTTTGATATTTTAAATACATTCGTTTCAAAAATAAAATAAAAATATAAAAGACAAACAAATATATTAATAAAAATGAAAGGATTTGTTCTGTAAAATTTGGTTTCAATCAAAAGGCTGCACTGAAGGACCTAGAAGGCCACAGGCTACCCACCTTTGGTAAAGATTATCCTTAAAACAAGCTATGGGACCAATTTGGCCAGATTTGGCCTACCAGTCACGGTTAACCAACCCCTAGTCTAGGTCAGATAGTACATTTTGTTCTCATGTCTCTTAAGTCACCTTTCTTTTCTTTCTTCTTCTTCTTTTCTTTTTTTAACACTTTAACTCCTTTTACTATCATTCCCAGTTAAGTCACCTTTCATCTGGAATACTTCCGCGCAGCCTCTCTTTGTCTTTTCTGATGTTGATATTTTTAAAGAATATGGTTTCCTCCCCCATTTCTTTTAATAGAAGTATTCCTCATTTCATATTTGCCTGATTTTCCTTGTGGTTAGATTGAGGTTATGCATTGGCAGATGGAATACTGCATTAGTGACATGTCCTTTTTAGAGTGTCACACCTGGTACATGATGTCCCTTCTCCCTCACTCGTGGTAATAGTTTTGTTGACTCAGTCACTGTGTTGTCCAATTCCTCTCTTGTATAATTACTTTTTTTCTCCCTTGCAACTAATAAGCTATCTTTGAAAAGGCACCTTAGGGCAATGCAAACACCCTGCTTCTCACCAAGATTTCCCCATAGTTTAGCATTCGTGGGTGGTTCTTGCTTGATGAAAGTTTTTATTGATTGTAAGCACAGTCACAGTGAAGGACTGTTTTCCTATTGTCATACCAAGACAGCCACAAAGGAAAACTGAATACCAAGTCTTTTTACTTGAAAGTAATTATGGATTCATAGGAAACTGTAAAAATTGTACAGAAAGATCTCGTGCACCCTTCACCTATTTTTCCCTGTGATAATGTCTTACATGACTATAGTACATTATCAAAACCAGGAAATAGACATTGGTACAACCCATAGACCTTATTCAGATTTCACCAATTTTAAATGCACTCATTTGTGTATATTTAGTTCTATGCCATTTTATCATGTATAGATTTATATAACCACCACCGTGATCAAGATACAAAACTATTCTACCACCACAAAGATCCTTCTCATAACTACTTCTTTGCAGTCCAGCCCACCCTCCATCTGAAACTATCCCTAGCCTTTGGCAACCACTAATCTGTTCTCCATCTCTGTAATTTTCACAGGTCCGCTCTGACAATATGATAGCTAGCTTCTGCTTTCTTTTGATTAATGTTTACATGGTATATCTTTCTCCATCTTTTTACTTTCAACCTACCTATATCATTACATTTGAAGTGAGTGTCTTAGAGGCAACATATAGTTGTGCCATTTCAGTCTCCTCTGCCAGTCTATTCTGGAATTCCATTTTGATTACTCTGTAGTGTTGCTGAGTGTATCTCTGTGTAGACTTTTTAATGGTTGATGGAGATATTACATGATACATATATATCACAGTCTACTGGTGTTAACATTTTACCAGTTTGAGTGAAGTGTGGAAACTTTACCTCTTTTTAAGTCTCTTTAACCTTCCCTCATTTATAATATCTTAAATATTTCCTGCACATGCATTGAAAACCACAGGAGATAATGTTATAATTTTTGTTTCAACCATCAAATATAATTTAGAAAACTCAAGAGAAGAGTTTATATTTACTCATATTTTTACTTTCAGTTATTTGTTCTTTCTTCCTGATAAACCAAGTTTCCTATAGAATATTCCCCATCTATTTGAAGAACTTCCTTTAGCAATTCTTTTAGAGCGAGTGTGATGCCAACCACTCCTCTTAGTTTTCCTTCATCTGGCAGTGTCTTGGTTTCCTCTCCATTTGTGAAGGATATTTTTGCTAGGTAAAGAATGCTGAATTGACAGTTCTTTTCTTTCAAGACATCTTTGTGGCTTCCCTGGTATTTGATGAAAAATCCTCTGTCATTTAATTGTTTTTCTCCTTTAGGTAAGATGCTGTTTCTCTCTCACTGCTTTCAGGATTTTTTTACTTTCCAGATATTTAGTTTTCAGAAGCGTGATTACAGTGTGTCTTGGCCTGTATTTCTTTGGCTAGGATTTCTTTGAGTTTATTCTTTTGGGGGTATATTCTGCTTCCTTAATCTGTAGGTTTATGTCCTTCATAAATTTAGGGGAATTTTCAGCCATTGTCTTCTCAGATACTTTTTTCAGCCCCACATTCTTTCTGTTCTCTTTTTGGAACTCTGATGACACAAATGTTAGATCTTTTGTTATGGTCCCACTGGTACCTGAGGCTTTGTTTGTTTGTTTGTCTTGACTCTGTTATTCTAACTTCAGGTTCATCTGTCTTGTGTCTCTTCCATACTGCTGTTGAGCCCATCTGTTGAATTTTGTTATTTTGGTTATTGTATTTTTCAGTTCTAAAATTTCCATTTGATTATTCTTTTTTTTAACTTTCTTTTGTTAAATTGTTTCAACTGTGTTTGTAATTGCTCATAGAGGCATATGATGGTTGTCTTAACATCCTTATCAGATAATTCCAACATATGTGTCATCTTGATGTTGGCATCTTTTGATTGTCTTTTTTCATTCAAGTTGAGATTTTCCTGTTTATTAGTATGACAAGTGATTTTCAGTTGTATCCTGGACGTTTTGATTATTATGTTCTATGTAAGACTCTGGATCTTACTTAATCTTCTGTTTTAGCAGTCCTCCTTTGACACTGTACCATGGGGGATGAGATGGGAGGGTATTACCTCATTACTTCCAGGTAGAGGGAGAAGCCCGGGCTCCCCTCTGGAAACTCTGGACTGGAAACCTGGATTTTACCTTGGGTTATCATCCAATACTGCCTTTTTGTTTTGTTGATCAAATTGTCCCAGCATTGGCCATTAGGAGCTCTTTCAGTTGGCTCCTGTGTTTCTTTAACATACTTCCATCAGCATAGGTTTTTGTTGGTTTTGCGCACTTCCTTACTTTCTGGCATTACAAGATGCTTCAGGTTATCTTATATACAAGCAGTCCTGACTTATATGATAGTTCAACTTATGATTTTTTGACTTTACAATGGTGCAAAAGCAATACATATTCTGTAGAAACCATGCTCTTGCCATACTGTGCAGTGGCAGGGACCCACAGCTCTCAGTCAACCACACTTTTCGCAACTTAATGTTATTTCCAACTTACAGTGGCTTTATTGGGTTGTAGCCCAATTGAAAGTTGAGGAGCATCCATATTTCCTGCCCCAGCCCTTTCTATCAGGAGCCCTGGTTTCTTATGTTGGAGAATGGTACGAAAAACCAAGATCTGGGTAAAGGCATGCTTGTTGTTAGGTTATCGTTTAGGCCAACTAAAAGCTGACAGAGCAAAGAATTATATGTGTATGTACACATTTGTGTATTTCTATCTGTATCTATGTTAAGGTAAACACACTGACGTCTCAAGCTCTAATTCACTACCACATGGGTCATTCTAGCCTCCTCCCCTTGTTTATCTGCAATTCCTGCTCCAACAGCAAGAAACCAGCTCCCACTGTCAGTCATCCATTTACTTAATTGTTCACTTCCAGTCCAGGTATGTCAGGATCGGAATCTCTCACCCTAGAATACAGTGCGCTGTGCAGTTCCTTTGCCTTTAGTCTTACAGAGTCCCCTCGTTTCCACAATAATTTAGGTCATCTCCCTTCGTCCTCCCCCACCTTCAGTGAGTTCATGTCATACGTTGGTAGTACAGTTCCATTCTCTTGTCATAGTCTTCACTCCTTCCTGGGATCCCTGACCTCTTGAATTTTTAAAAATTTGCATACATTAGGGTTCAGTATTTGTGCTATAAAGTTCTGTAGATTTTAACAAGTGCATATTCATTATTACAGTGTCACTTAGAATAATTTTCTGCCCTGAAAATCCCGTGTGCTTCCCCTTTCCACCCCTTCCTCCAAACATGGAACTCCTGGCAACCACTGATCGTTTCACTGTGTCTGCAGTTGTTCCTTTTCCAGAAAGTCATATAATTGGAATTGTACAGTATGTGGCTTCCCGACTGGCTTCTTTCACTTAGCAATATGCATTTAAGATTATTTTGTGTCTTTTCCTGGCTTGATAGCTCATTTCTTTTTATTGCCTTGTATAGACGCACCACAGTTTGTTTATTCATTCATCTATTGAAGGATACCTGGGTTACTTCCAGTTTTGGGTGATTATAAACAAAGCTGCTATAAACATTCATGTGCAGGTTTTTATGGGAATATAAGTTTTCAAGTCAGTTGAGTAAATACCTAGGAACGCGATTGCTGGATCACATGTGAGACTACTGTTAACCTTCGTAAAGAAACTGCCAGACTGTCTTCCAAACTGGCTGTGCCATTTGCATTCCATCCAGCAATGACTATTCCTTTTGCAGGACGTCCTTGCCAGAACTTGGTATTGTCAGTTTTTTGAGGTTTAGCCATTCTAGTAGACATGTAATAGTATCTCACTATTGCTTTAATTTGGAATTTCCGGATGAAAAATGATCATGAGCATCTTTTCATATGCGTATTTGCCATATGTACAACTTCTATTTTGAGGAGTCTGTTCTGATCTTTTGCCCACTTTTTAAATTGTGTTGATTGTTTTCTTATTGTTGAGTTTTAAGAGTTCTGTATATATTTTGGGTATAAATCATTCATCAGATGTGTGTTTTGAAAATATTTTCTCCCAGTCTGTGGCTTGACTCTTCATTCTCTTAATTGTGAATTGTGCCTTTCTCAGAGCAAATGTTTTTAATTTTAATAAAATCTAACTTACCAATTTTTTTCATGGATGCTGCTTTTGGTGTTGTATCTAAAAACTCATTGCTGAACTCAAGGTCACCCAGATTACCTCCTATGTTATCTTCTAGAAGTGTTACAGTTTTATGTTTAAGGCTAAGATTCATTTTGTAAGGTTTAAGATCTATATCTAGATTATTTTTCTTGCATGTGGACATCCAGTTGTTCAGGTTCCATTTATTAAAAGGACTGTATTGTCTCCATTAAATTGCCTTTGCCCCTTTGTCAAAGTCAGTTGACCATATTTATGTGGATCTACTTCTGGCCTTTCTATTCCATTCCATTTATCTGTGTGTGTGTTCTTTCACCAGTACCATGCAGCCTTTATTTCTATAGCTTTATAGTAAGTTTTGAAGTTGAGTAGTATTAGTCCTCTAACTTATTCTTCTTTACTGTTATGTTGGCTGTTCTAGATCATTTGCCTTTCCACATAAACTTTAGAATCAATTCATCAGTAGCTACAAAATTGCTCTCTAGGATTTTGATTGGGATTGTGTTCAATCTACAGATCAAGTTATTACTAGGTAAAATTGATAACATAATAATTTTGAGTTTTCTAATCCATGAACATGTCATATCCCTTCTTTCTTTTTTTTTTTTTTTGAGACAGAGTCTAGCTTTGTTGCCCAGGCTAGAGTGCTGTTGCGTCAGCCTAGCTCACAGCAACCTCAAACTCCTGGGCTTAAGCGATCCTCCTGCCTCAGCCTCCCAAGTAGCTGGGCCTACAGGCATGCGCCACCATGCCCGGCTAATTTTTTCTATATATATTTTTAGTTGGCCAGATAATTTCTTTCTATTTTTAGTAGAGACGGGGTCTCACTCTTGCTCAGGCTGGTCTCGAACTCCTGAGGTCAAACAATCTGCCTGCCTTGGCCTCCCAAGTGCTAGGATTACAGGCATGAGCCACCGTGCCTGGCCCATATCCCTTCTTTTTTTAGATTTTCTCTGTTTTTAATCAGTTTGTTGTTTTCTACTTATATATCCTGTACATGTTTTGTTAGATTTATACATATGTATTTCAGAATTTTTTGATGCTAGAATATAAATGCTATTGTGTTTTTAATTTCAAATTCCAGTTGTTCATTGCTATTATATAAGAAAGCAATTGACTTTTGTATATTAACCCTGGATCTTACAACCTTGCTATAATCACTTTTTAGTTCCGCCGCGGGTTTGTGATTTTTCAGGGATTTCCTACATATATAATCATGTCACCTGCATACAAAGAGAGTTTTATTTCTTCCTTTCCAATCTGTATATCTCTTATTCCCTTTTCTTGTCTTAATTACATTATCTTAGGGCTTCCAGTGTGATGTTGAATAGGAACGATGAGAGATGATATCCTTGCCTTGTTTCTGATCTTAGTGGGAGAACATCTAGTTTCTTACCATAAGTATGATGATAGCTATAGGTTTTTGGTAGACATTGTTTATTAGGTTGAGAAAGTTCTCCTCTATTCCTAGTTTGTTGAGAGTTTACAATCATAAACTTCGATTTTGTCAAATGGTTTTTCTGCAGCCATTGATATCATCATTTTCTGCAGCCATTGATATATGATTTTTTTTCTTCTTTAGGCCATTGATGTCATGGATTACATTAACTGATTTTCAAATGTTGAACCAGCCTTTGATACCAGAAATAAATCCCAGTTAGTCACGATGTATAATTCTTTTTATACATTATTGGGTTTGATTTGCTAATATTTTGTTGATTTTACATCTATAGTTATGACAGTTATTGTTCTGTGGTTTTCCTTTCTTGTAATGTCTTTATCTCCTTTTGGTATAAGGCTGATGCTGGTCTCAGAATGAATTAGGAAATGTTCCCTCTACTTCTGTTTCCTAGAAGAGATTGTAGAGAATTAGTTTCGTAGGATTCACCAATGAACTCACGTGGGACAAGGAACTAGGAAGCTGTTAGGCTTCAATCTATTTGTGTCTTTGAATCTAAAGTGAGTCTCTTGCAGATAGCATGTGGTGGGATCATGTCTTTTTATCCATTCTACCAACCTCTCTCTTTTGACTGGAGAGTTTAATTCATTTATATTTAAGTTAATTACCGATATAGAAGGACTTAATGTCATTTTGTTATTTCATTTCTATATGCCTGATAGCCTTTTTGTCCCTTATTTCCTGAATAATCATCTTGGTGTTTAGTTGATTCTTTGCAGCGAAAAATTTTAATTACCTTCTCATTTCCTTTTGTGTTGTTAGCAGGGGCATTACATTTAACATCCTAAAGTTATACTCTAATTTGAATTTATACCACCTTAACATCAGTAATGTACAAAAAATCTGCTCCTTTACAGTCCTGTCCCCACATCTTTCAGTTGTTGATGTCACAGAATTATACCTTTAGACATTGTGTGCCCCAAAACATAAACTAATAATTGCTTTTTTAAATGCATTAATTTCTTAATTTAAAAAACAATGTGGAATTACAAACCAGTTATAATAGTAGTATATTTCATAATTGCCCATGTATTTGCCTTTACTATAATTTTTGTTTCTTCATACAGCTTCAAGTTACTGTCTAGTGTTCTTTTGTTTTAACCTGCAGGACTCTATTTAGCATTTCTTCCAGGGCAGATCTAGTGGTAATGAATTCCTTCAGCTTTGTTTATCTGGGAATGTCTTAATTCCTCCCTTATGTTTGAAGAACAGTTTTGCCAGATATAGGATTCTTGGTTGAAAGGGTTTTGTTGTGTTTTGTTTTGTTATAAGCACTTTAAATACATCAGCCTTCTGGCTTCCAAAGTTTCTGGTTAGAAATCTGCTAATGACCTTATTGAAGATCCCTTGTATGTGACAAGTTGCTTCTCTCTTCCTGCTTTCAACGTTCTCTGTCTTTGACTTTCTACGGTTTGATTATAATGTGTCCAGATATCCTTTCTGCTGCCTTCTGTCTCTTTCCCCTCCTTCTGGGATGGCCACATGCAAATGTTGGTCCACTTCAAGGTGTCCCACAGGTCTCTTACCCTCTGTTCACTCTTTTTCCTTTCTGTTCCTCAAACTCAGTCATTTCCATTATCCTGCCTTCAAGTTCACTGATTCTTTGGCTGTGCAAATCTGCCTTTGAATCCCTTTAATGCATTTTTTATTAGAGTGATTACACTTTTTAGCTCTAGAATTTTTATTTTTTTTTAGGTTTTCTATGTCTATTGATATTTCTGTTTTGTTCATATATCCTTTTCTTGGCTCTTCCCATGTATTTCTTTAGTTTTTACAACATCTTTAAGAGAGTTATTTTGAAATCTTTGTTTAGTAGATCTGCCATCTAGTCTTTCTAAGAGTCAGTTTCTTTTGGATTTTTGTTTTTCTTTTGAATGGGCCATACTTTCCTGATCCTTTGTATGTGTTGTGAGTTTATTGTTGAAAACTAGACACTTCTATCTAATAATGCAGTAACTCTGGAAATCAGATTCTCTGCCTTTCCTGGTGTTTGCTGGAGGTTTTTGTTTTGTTTGGTTTGTTTTTTTTTCATTGTTGAAGATTATCTCTGTACCAAGGATCGGCCTGAGGTAGGAAGTTAAGTTCTTTTTAGGCCTTTTTAAAACCTACATTTTTCCCTTGACATGCTTGGTGATTTTCTAATTTTCCCCATGTTTGTGGTTGTTTTTTCATATCCTAGCCTTCAATGTATGTCTCCCAAAAGGAGGGAAAGAGAAGAATGAAAGGTGGATGTAGGGGAAGCACTGGCCCTTAGAATCTCCTGGGAGTGACTTCTTCAGCCAGGGGCAGGGAGAGGAGTTTGCACCAACAGTGGCTAGCAGCCTCCATGCCTACACTTCCGTGATCAGAACACACATCCTTATTATTTTGAAGACAGGGTTCTTCTTGCCTATATGGGCTCCCACAAGCTGCGAGCAAGGTGCTCCAGGAACACGAACACAGCTGCCTTCTAAGGGGTGGCGGGTCGGGGCCTGGTAGGCACTTTGGAGCTAAGAGCTGAAATTCACCAAAATTAACTGCAGTTCACTGTTAAGCCTTCCCCTGAATGTTGCAAGCCTTCAGTAGACTCCAGAGTTCCAAAACAGCTACATCAAATAAATTATGCAGGCATAATTTTTGTCTGGGTGGGGAGAAGTGTTTCTGGTGCTTTCTACTCCATCATCTTTCCAGAATCCTCTACTCTTATATTTTAAAAATTTATACTTAGTTGAATTCTGAAGTTAATCAACTTTGCTATGCTCCTTCAACACAATACAAGGACTTTCTTGTGCTGTCTCCTATAATTAATACTGTTAGGGGTGCTCCACCATGGGCTGAGAAAGAATTCTTGACTCAAAGATTAAGATAGGTTTTGAAGCAAGAAGTTTATTTTACTTTCCAAGGGAGAAAGGGCATGATATGGAAGGAAGAAAGCAAGCTGGCACCAAGGATGAGTGGCCTGGGATTTTATTGGGGTTCTAGAAAGCAGAGCAGCAATTGTTGCGAAATGATAATGAAAAGTGGTTGTTTTCCAGAGCATTTGCTGATGTGAAATAACAGAAAATGGTGTTCTCCAGAGAAGTTGTTTTCTGTTGGGCTGATTTTATCTGACTTCTCAGAATGCAGTCTTGCAGATGCTGAGGGGCTGTATGTCCTTTTCTGTTTGTTCAGTACTTTTCCAGTTCTCTAAAACAAGCTGTTAAAAAAAAATTTAAGCCACAGGTGGTCAAGGAAGAAGGAAGTAGTGGGGGCCAGCACATCGTTGTGTGCAGTGATGATTTTATGTTAGATGATTTACTAGCAGTGCTATCCTTTCAGAGGCTTGTTTAGGTGTATCCATATAAATACCACTTTCTGTGTTCACCTTTGTTTCTTGCATCTGAGTTGTTCTTGCTGGATACAGTTTCCTTCTCACTGAACTGAGTGGTAAGCTTAGTCTTTTTTCTCCTCTCCAAAACATATTTATTTCACTTTGTCTTGAATAATAGATCATCAGAGTAGAAGACTCCAAATTGAGGTATTTCCTCTTAGCACTTTGAAGATATTGCTCTGTTGCCCTCTAGCATAATTTTTTCATTATCTTGTAGCATCTTTCATCACTAATGAAATGTCTGGTATCTTTCCTTCATTTTGAAGTCTGCTGATAAACTCAGCAACCAGTAACATTTATTAAGGTTACTGTGGGAAGCACTATTTATGGATTAACTCATTTAATCCTTACAAAAACCTTTTGAATTGTAGATACTATTTTTCCTCATATTCCAAAGGAGGAAACTGAGGCTAAAAGACTAAAAGTCTTACCCGAGGGCAAATAGGGCACAGCTAGAATTCAATCCCAAATGTTTCAGATGCAAAGCCTACTTTGAACAACTACATTGCACAGCGAGGTAGGGAAAGAGAAGTGTCCTTTGGGAACAGCACGCAGATTCTCCTGTCTCGGTTCACTCAGCGGCAATCTCCTTGGTCTCCAAGGTCATCAACTCAGAGTTTTTCCAGATTTAGGACCCTGTATTTGATTAGACACTGATCACAGAGGCCCTCTTTCTGGATATATAAACTTGTAATCCATAAAGGGAGATAAAGAAGAGCTGTCACCTCCCCACACCCTCTCATCTTGGAATAAGAGGGAAATTGTGTCTGCGTTTAGGTTTTGTGTAGTGTTTTCTTAACAGAACCTACCGACTGAATGTTTTCCTCTTGTGGTACATGTGGAACTTCCCCTTTTCAGAGGCCTGATTGTTCCCAGCAGCACTTGCTTTCAGAGAAATAGCAGAGGAAATTGGCACTGTGGTGACACTGCTCAGAGAATTTAGCTCCACTCCAACAAAATTGGAGATTAAGATGGAAACTTCAGAAAATGAGTTTCCAGGTAAAAATTTTTTTAATTGCACTCGGCTATATCTAGAATTTAATCTTATTATTGTAGTTTTATCTCTCAAAAGGGTTCCACAGGCCGCTGTTGCCAGGCACATGCTACTTACCACCAGCAAACCCAGGAGAGGGCGGCAGCATGGCTCGTCGCTCCACCACCGCAGGCCGCCAGTTGCTCTCTGAAGTCTGGCTGTGTGATCTCCGACTCCTCTTACCAGGGAACAAACAACACAGTCGTAGCTACTGCAGGCAAGAACAAAATTTATAAATCTGGGAAATTCAAAGGTGCCACTACTGTAGCACTCTTTTTTTTTTTAATTTCAAAAATGACCTCCCAGTATTCCAAAAGTACTTCTCCCTGCAGTTACCCATGGACTTCCTGTACTCCTACCCTGTTAAGTTCGTGCTTTTGAGTTATGAGAAGGTCTGGCAGCCCCTCCTCCTTTAGCCAGTACTTCCCCAGATGTTTGGTTTGTAATTATGACTGTATGCTTGGAAGACCCATCTAGAAAATAAGAGTAGACACTAAGATCATGTAAAAGCGCTTAAGAGTACAAAAATGAAAATAATATATACGATTCTGGGCTGGGCACGGTGGCTCACACCTGTAATCCTAGCACTCTGGGAGGCCGAGGCGGGTGGATCACTCAAGGTCAGGAGTTCGAGACCAGCCTGAGCAAGAGCGAGACCCAGTCTCTACTAAAAATAGAAAGAAATTCTCTGGCCAACTAAAAAATATATATAGAAAAAATTAGCCGGGCATGGTGGCTCATGCCTGTAGTCCCAGCTACCTGGGAGGCTGAGGCAGGAGGATCGCTTAAGCCCAGGAGTTTGAGGTTGCTGTGAGCTAGGCTGACGCCACGGCACTCACTCTAGCCTGGGCAACAAAGCGAGACTCTGTCTCAAAAAAATAAAATAAAATAAAATAAAAATATATACACACACACACACACACACACACACACATATGATTCTTTTTATTAGTGCTCTTTTTTATTTTGCTATTATTCCATTTTGTCCATTATGCAAGGACTTTGAAATATGGTTGTGCAGTAGAGGATTAATTTTACCCAAAGAAAGGGCTGCCCTTTGCTCTCAGCTGCTGGGAGGTGATCTCTAAGCTCTTGCAATGTCCTGCCTGATAAGAGTGTCTTTGTTTATCTGTAGGCCTTGGGCCACCCCAGCCAGTCTGTGCCAACCATATGATTTAGGGTAGGGAGTTTGGGCCCCACAGTATTGGCTCAGCCTCTAGAGGGGCTGGAGACTAAGGGCAGACACGTAGCAGTCAGTCACATCTAGGTGACTAAGCCCCAATAACAACTTTAGAAGCCAAGGCTCGGGTGAGGTCAGGTTGGCAGCACTCCATGCATATTGTCACACATCATGACCCCACTGGGACAGGACAACTGGAAGCTCCAAGCATGGAACTCTCCTAGGCTCCATCCTATGTGTCTCTTCCCTTCTCTGCTCTCCATACTATAGCAGCTTTCAGAGAGTTCTGTGGGTCCTACTAGTGAGTTGTCAAATCTGAAAGGTGGTCTTGGGGACCCCTGAACTTTGCACCGGTATATCTGTTTTCAAATCCCAGTTTTACCATTTCTCATTTTCCTTATCTGCAATATAGGATTAGCTCTGTTTTATGGGGTGATTGAGTTGGCTGAATGAAGTATATAAAACATCTAGAATCAATCATGCGTTGCCTATAGCAGGCTCTTAATAAAGGCTTTTTCCTAAAGGTGCTGACCATTTGATTTTTAAATAGAGAATAGTATAGTATCACATGGAGGGATTATTCACACAAAACACCTCAAATGTTGATATTAATAAATAGCTCTTGATTTGCTTGAGCAATGTTAAGGTCTCCCTGAGTTACACGTAAGTAGGGACAATCAATAGCATGTCTCTCCTCAGTGTGCTCGCTGTTTAGACTTTGTGCTGAGAGAAGTTGATTTTTTAAAGAGACAGTATCTTGCTGTGTCACTGAGACTGGAGTACAGTGGTGTTATCACAGCTCACTGCAGCCTCCACTTCCTGGGCTCAAGCTATCCTCCTGGCTCAGCGTCCCAAGTAGCTAGGACTGCAGACATGTGCCACCATGCCTGGCTAGTTTTTTAAATTTATTTTTTATTTTTCATAGAGATGAGGTCTTGCTATGTTGCGCAGGCCTCGAACTCCTGGCCTCAAGAAATCCTCCCAAGTTGGCCTCCCAAAATGCTGGGATTACAAGCATGAGCCACCATGCCCAGCCAGCATCTTTTAAAACCTTTACAATAATAAAGACCCTATGTCGTCATTATTCTGTTTCGTGAAGTTTTCCCTGTGGAAATACGAGAACGTAATGAGAAGGCCCTTTGCACAGCAGGTAGCGGGAGCCCATGCTGCCCATCTGGCCAACAGGGCAGAGAGCCTGAGCCGCCTGGCTTTCTTTGGTCAGGGCTGTACCGTACTGGGCTTATGGTGTGTTTTTGAAATCATCTTTGACCTTTGAGTTTATTGTAGCTCTGCAGATTTATTTCTTCCCTTACTATTGGATTTGAAGAATTCTTGAAACAGGGTGACCTCATGTCTCAGGATACTTAACCTCAGATTTTATGATTTGGGTTGCATACCTCTGTTGATGCAGCTGTCTTTTAGCACTATTTGTGTGTCAGTCATACCAAATTTTCTCTTTTAACTTCTGCCTTTTGCATGAAACAGTTTGACTTTTTCTGAGCTATTATTATTCAGTGTGATTAGTCTCAGACACTGAGGGGGCATATGTCAGTTTTGTCTTTTGGGTCTGATGGCTCAACGTTAATTTCAGAGTAACTTACTGTTATGGACTCGGCATTTGTGTCCCCCCCAAATTCATATGTTGAGGTCCTATCCCCCAGTGTGGTTGTATCTGGAGATGGGGTATCTAAGGAAGTATTTAAGGTTAAATGAGGGCATCAGGGTGGGGCTCTGATCTGATAGTGTTAGTGTTTTTAGAAGCAAAGACATCAGAAAGCTCACCCCCTAGCTAACTTCCCGCGTGCACACCAGCAAAAGGCCAGGTGGGACACAGCAAGAAGCCGGCCATCTGCAAGCCAGGGAGAGAGCCCTCACCAAAAACTGAATTGGCCAGAACCTTGATCTCGGAATTCTAGACTCCAGAACTGTGAGAAAATAAATTTCTATTGTCTAAGGCATTCAGTCTGTGGTGTTTTGTTATGGCAGCTGAGCTAATACACCTGCTTTCTGCCACATCTACTTCTTTGGTCTCCCAGCTCATTTTCTTAGACAGTAGGAATCAGAGTGGTCAGTTGTCAGACATCAGCTTACCCTTGCCATATCTGCGCATCTACTTTCTTCTGTTTTAAACCAGATTAGAGTTTGAGTCAGAAGAGATCAGGTCTTCTAGTGTAGAAGTTTTCTATTGGCATTAGGAGTTAGGAAATCAACTTAATGGGTTGCAGCCAGCAATGTGCTTAAATGAAATGCATTGCATATAGTTTTGTGAAGTTATGTTTCCAGTGTTTCCAGCACACGTGTGTGTGTGTTGTGTGTGTACTAGATTGAGATATAAAATGTATTTTTTACTGTAGGTTGTGGTTAAAAAAAATTTAAGTATATTGCTCTGGTCCACACTAATCTTTTAGTCCCTCTTAGAATATCCATGACAAATCATTATTGGTAGAGTTTGAGGGAGAAGGAAGATCAGGATTATGGACCAGAGGCTTAGAGATCTAGACCCCAAAAAGGGGGAAAAATAGGGAAGAAGAGAATATGGTCATCTGTTTGTCTCAGCAAGCAAAGCAGGGAGCCCCAAGAAGACCATCCTACAGGGCCACACTTGGGGGGGGTGATTTGTCACATCTTTCTCTGTACCCTCGAGGTATATAACCTCACTTGCTGTACATACCATGTTGTATTATAATTATTTTTTTAATGTCTGTGACTGGGCCAAGTTCACAGTTGGCACTCCATAAATGTTGATCAGAGGAAGGAATAAGTGGCATCATTATTGGCCTCATTTTAATGACACACGTTAGTGCCATGTCTACTCCCGCGCTAGTTAGGAAGTCACCCCTGTCCTGTCGAGTGCACCGTGCCGTCTGTCATGAATATACTGCGAAGCAGTCCGCTCTAGTCTGTGGAGCCAGCAGCAGCAAATTCTCATCGTGTCTCCAGATGTCAGCAGAACAGGTGCAATTTTGACTCATCATATGGTCTCGTAGCTTTGTTACGAGGTAGGAAAGAAGGGGCTGGGCCCCTGCATGTCCTAAGAGACAGCGTGAACTGTTAAGTCACGCCAGCAGTCCAGGCGGGGTGGAGTGAGAGGCACCTGCGGAGGCGAGTGCGGGCGCAGTGAGGTCCTGTGCAGGGAACTGTCACGTCTAAAGGGGTTCGGGAAGACTTCGCAGAGCGAAGGATGCAGGAGACCCGCCTGAGGCATACGCTGTGGTTCGTTAGAGGGAGCAGCATGGGAGTCACATGAGCGGGGACCGCTCGGGAAGAGTCCAGTGCAGATTCCGTATTTAGATTTTCTGTTCTAGATAAGGGGAATCTCTGCTGCTGCGGTGTAATCTCAGGCAGTCTGTAGAAGTCAGAAGATTAACCAGTTGGAAGAGTGTCACCGAGTCCCTGAATGAGGGCCTGTGTCAGGGCCGCGCAGGCCACTGGTGGCAGAAGTGCTGCTCAGGAAGCGTTGGCTGGGCCTGGCCATCTTCTGGATGCCCGGGGCCAGGCGAAGGGAGGTCACCTCTGACTCTGCAGTTTTGAGGTTCAACGCCTGGGAATGACAGTGATTTCTTCCACAGTAATAGGGAGCAATTCAGGGACAGTCAATCTTGGCAGGGAAGATAGAAAGAAATACATTTTACATCTTGGGTTGTAGAGTTCATAGAGCCCTTGAGGCACCATTTCAAAGAATGGTCTAATTAGAAGAAAACTCATAATTCATAGATAGACTAATTAAACTTTTCCATTTATTTGGCATTTCCCCCCCTAGAGACCTCTTAGCTGTTGGGTAAAAAATCAGATGTCATTTAAATTCAGCACATTATAATATTCTAAATCCAGGAGCCTATATATATTCAATATTTTTTTCAGCTAGAACAGGAAATTGTTACTTAACTTGGTTCATAGAGATCATCAGGGTTTTGTTTTTAAACACAGTGGCATGACAGAAATACTTGTCTGTCTATAAGTCAGCTGTCAACGTATTGGTTAATACATTTACACAAACTCACGCCAGACCGATGCAGACCAGGCCGTCGCAGTTCAACGACCATTTCCTTTAGAGCCTCCTCAACTTCCCTTCTGTTTTCTCCATTCCAGGTCATTATTCCACAGCGACCTTTGAGAAGCAATTTTCTTAACAGAGTACAAATCGGATTATTCTCTTTTATTGAATTGAAATTCTTAATGAGGCTTTCCACTAATGAGATATTGTGTCCATGTTAGGCTAAAAAGGTTAGTGTGAGTCATTTAGTTAGCAGCTGAGAATTAGAAGTCATTGATTAAATCCTCACTGATAACTCAAGCGAAGTTTAGTAACCAAAGGGATTCCACCAGGTGCTGCTAACGTTTCATAACAGATAAAAAGCAGCAACAGCAGGAATTAGAATCAGCCTGACCATTATCACATGGTCACATCAGAACATCTGACCCTCTGTCGTTGTGCAAAACAGACTTGACTTGTGTCCCGGGCTCAGCAGGGCGGCAGTGCCAAGGGCAGAGACGTTCCTGCTGACTGTGGCTTCGATAGGAAACCGGACCTGGAACACGAGAGTCTTCTGTAGCACGACAGGGAGAAAAGATCAGGCTAATCTGTGATTTTTTAAAAAGTAATTATATTTTTTTCTAGGGACGTTTTTACTTCTGATTTGACAGTTTCTTTTCTCTGCAGTTTAAGATCGATGGCGAATGGTGGACGTGGATCGATTACAGCCGCTTCCAGGAGCTCGTCCAGGAGTACGAAGATAGCGGGGGATCAAAAACTTTCGGCGCAAAGGATTACATGGCCAAAACTCCTCCCTGGGCGCTATTTGGTGCCAATGAAAGAGGCTTTGATCCCAAGGACACAAGATATCAGAGAAAGAACAGATCAAAGGATATTTCTGGATGTTGAGATTATCTGTCTTCAGGATACGAAAGGACAAAAAGCGGATGGCCTCAGAAGGTTCTTGGACTCTACTGCAGTTTTTCCAAGGACAAATTATACAAATTACATTTCACATAAAGGAGACTGGAGGGCAAACACGGGGACACGGAGACGGCATCCACACTCGGAAAGCTCGGGACACAGCCCGACACTTCATTACAGAGCTCGGTCCCTCTCCTGCTCTTCCTTCTGAGAGGAAAATTGTTTTTGTGGGGGAAGTAAAACGATCGTCATGAGAATATAGCTGATGGTTTTGTGCTGCCGTTAGTAAGGCTTGCTGGAGGGCTGTTCGTGAGCGTGTTCCACAGGGAATAAACACCCAGGCCTCGTGGCCTCGCTGGGCCCTTGGCTTTCCGTGGAGTGGCCACGTAGCAGGGAATTGTACCGCCCTGAGCTCAGTGTGGCCGCTCCCACTGGGGTTAAGACCTTGATCCCTTTCTTATATCTTAAGGGATATAAGATATAAAATATCCTCCTGAAAATAAGTTGTCACAATGTCACAATTCTCAATTATTTTTAAATACTGCATAGGTTAGATTTTTGCTTATTACCAACCCTTTATGAAATCACGCTGGATCTACTTAATAAAACTGTGCTAGAGCTCGCCCCATTCCCGTGCAGGTTACCCCAGAAGGTAGCGCGTGGGCTGGATCAGAGCAAGCGCTCTGTTCTGTGGGGGGTGGCTGTGTGACGGCGGCGAGGAAGCCAGTCTCACAAACACACTTTGGGACAGGGAGTCTCATTTGCTTTCTGTTCAGAAGGTCGTGTTTGGGCCACTTATTCCTACCCAGACCTCAGGTCCCATCTTCTTTCACTCTTGCAGGCCTTGCTGCTTTATACGATCTGTTCTTTAAGGTTCAGGTTTTTTCAAATTAAAAATATCATAAATCCTCAATTTTTTTTCAAGTTGTCCAAGTTATTTTAAAATACTTTTGTCTAAAAATTTGAATTAATAAATTAGTGTTTTGTAAGACTTGGAGCACAAATTTTCTTCTAAGTGCTTATTTTAAAGATGGTTGTAGTCCGGTGGCTCTGAGCCCTGTCAGACCCACTTCTCACCGAGCAGCTGTGTTGTAACCCCCCATCTGTGCTGCAGTACAATTCATAGTGTAATCTACCCCCCTAGTTAGCTGAAAAGTGGACACCATATTTACTTCTAAGCGGTAGAATCAAAACACGTCTGTTGTTAAGTGGGTTGGTGAATACAGGAAAAACCAACTGTTTTTCCCTCTGTGCTCACACCCTCTCAGGACGTCACCGCTGACCCCAGATGTGGGGTTTTCCCTACACAGACCAGCGCTCTGACACCAGCTGGGTGTCGTACAGTTCAGGCCAGTCCAGTTCTCACACTGACGAGTTCTCGCAGACCCCACAGGGGAGGGCTCGGTCCCACTAGACTGCCTTTCTCTTCACACACCAGCTGCAGGTAGTAGGTCTCCAGCTTGCCCACAGCTTCTGTCTGACTCGGCTTTAAATTGAAGATTCTCACGACCTTGTTCTGGGTTTGATCATTTGCTAGAGTGGCTCACAGAACCCAGGCTAACAGTTTACTTGCTGTTGCTGATTTACTGCGAAGGATGTTTTAAAGGATACAGCTGAGCACGCAGATGAAGAGCTACATAGGGCAAGGTCTAGAAGGATCCTGAACGCAGGAGCCGCTGTCTCCGTGGGGTTGGCTGTGCCATCCTCCCAGCACGCTGATACATTCACCGACCTGGAAGGGCCCCTCCGGTCCCCGTCGTTGAGGGGTTTTTACAGAACCTTCATCACGTAGGCGCAGTAGGTCTCCAGCCTCTCTCTGCCCTTCCCTGAAGCTGGGGGTGGGAACTGCAAGCTCCACGCTCCCACTCATGGCTTGGTCTTTCTGGTGACCAGCCCCCATCCCGGAGCCCACCAAGAACAAGCCCACCTCGTTAGAACAAAAGACGCTCCTGTCACCCAGGGAATCTGTGTCCGGAACCAGGTCAAAGACCAAATATGAAATAAAAGATACACATAGCGCCCCTGTCACTCAGATTACTCCAAGGGTCTTAGGAGCTCTAGGCCAGGCCCGGGGGACGAAGACTAAATGTATATTTTTTATTATGTCACAGATGGGACAGTGACAGAGCATCACAGAAATGCTGTCTTCTTTCTTGAACCACCACATCGTCAAGCTTCTGTTCAGTGTCCCGTTCTGCTGACTGAGGAGACAGAGACAGTTGGTCTAGGTGGATGAGGCAGGATCTCACTGAGACTCAGATGTGTTAGTGGTCGTTGAAAAGAAATGGAAAAACACCTGCTAGTAGGATGCAGTGCTGAAAAGCAAGAGCTTGCTAAGGAGCCCACGGACGGGCCCCATGTACTGACGGGTGACCAAGCCCCCCAGGGGCCGCGTAAGAACCTCAGCGTCTTCTTCAGCCACACAGCTCTGCTTTTGTTTTTCGTGAATTGAGGTTCTGCTTAAGATGTAACTTGAACAGATACTCTGTTGCTTCAAAGGAAAAAGAAAGTAACAAACCTCTCACCTACAGAATGAGCCTTCCTGACTCCATTAACTGTAGGTACATAAATGTTTTTCTTTCACCCCAGAAAATATTGATGCATTTTTTCATATTAAAATAACATGGCACAGTAAGCCCAGTTCAGGGCCACAACAGAAAATTCAAAATGTCTAAGGAAAATACAATGGAATCTACATGAAAATATTCAGTACGTTTGCTGAGCAGTATAAAAGCAGAAGAGAATGAGAGGCCTGAATGTTCTAAGATGGTCTGTTTATAAAATAACATTCTAATTTCCAGTGGAATTACTTTTGGGAGCTTAAGCAAATGGTTCCAACATTCAACTGAAAAATTGACCAAACAGGTGAGAATAGTTAAGAAACTTTAGAAAAAAAAACTGTTAGAACTACTGAAACTCAGTAAAATTAGCAGTTGACCTCTCATCAGAAAACAGGGAGGCCGGAAGAGAGTGGGATGAAATAGATTTTCAATCAAAAATTCTATGTCTAAGCCGGGTGC
>CM052448.1:29875265-29902534 GCA_028533085.1 Varecia variegata | reverse complement strand
TCTCTTTGTAACTGCAAAGTTACACTTCTCTGCACACCTCACCCTGATTGCTTAACCCTTGCAGGCAGATTCCCTGGGACCCCTTCTCAGCCTGTTCTGGCGAATAATGAGGGTCCCCTGGCTTGGGTTCTTCCTCCTCCTCTGTCCCGGGCGAGACTGCTGGGGGCGACATTTCAGTCTGGCCACCGGTCTGGTCTGTCTGGGTTTGTCTGCAGCTAACATGCCACGTGCAGGCCACTACGTAGAGCCCTACTCGGGCCTTCTTTTAAAGGCCTATTTATTATTTGAATTCCCGAAGCTTTTTACAGGAAATGGGCAGCAAATACAGCAACAGCAACACACTCTGTCTGCCTCCTAATTATGACAGCTGATGACTCAGAATCTCAAATGGGTCGTTTCTTTGGCCCCTGCATCCTGTCCCACTCGTCCCAGTAACCCCTCAGAGAGAGTCAGCCTGTGGTTCCAGAAAGGGGGGTGCTGATGTCATTCATGGTATTACGAATATTTAATGTTACTGTGGGGGGTGGGATCTCAGTGCTGTTTGCAGTGAGGGGGGAAGGACCTAAGCTTTCTTCACTAAAACAGCCCCTCTTCCCTGCACACTCATTCCACTGTGCTGTATCTAGGAAAGCGAATCAGTGTTTAACTTTACCAGAAAATAACAAGACGCCACACACGCAAAAATCACTGCCTCACACGAACATGCCTACGATAAAGTAAAGGGTGTGTTTGAGGCTCGTACACTTTGTCTGGTTCATGAGCCACTTCCCCAGCCTGACGGGACCCCGACAGCAGCTGTCAGGGCGCAGCGGGACGGGGAGGCCGGCGTGGGTGGGCCCGTGCCCCGAGCTGCGGGGCAGAGCCAAGCCCCCTTTCTCCCTGGGGCGCCGCGTCCCTCCCTCTGCTGCAAAAGGGCTTTCAAACAGTGTCCCCACTCCAGGAACCCCACCCGGCCCTCAGTGCTTCAGATTTCCTCCAAATAACAACTGGACGTTTTTCTCTAAACGAGAACTTCGAGAACCTCGTTGTTTCCATTCGGATCAACAAAAAGGCAGGGTTCGGAAACCCTTTCTCAGCTCCGGCCACTCCCCTGCTGAGTCCGTTCCCGCCGGGTTTCCATCCCAGCCACTGCATGAAGCCACCTCCGTCAAGGTCCCCGTGGACTCCCCAGGCCCAAAGCCACAGAGCAGCCCACGTGATTCCCCACAGCGTTTGACACTAAGGGACTCTTCGTGCCTGCCCTCCCCTCCCCGGTCCTCGTGCCCCGCCCTGCCCTCTCCTCTGCCCGGTGACAGGCATCGCTTTCCCCTCCCTGGCTGTCTCCCTCTCTCCCACCCCTGCACGCTGTGACCTCGGCTTCCCACCCTGGCCCTCCCAGGTCCTGATCACTCTCACATGGATGTCCCCAAGCCCGATTTCTCTCTGTGTATCCAACTGCCTTAGATGCCCTGGGCTCCTCACGCCCAGCACATCTGATCTCGTGCCCTTCCCGGCCCTGGTGACCACCGCCACCACCTCAGGTGCAGCCCCGTCTCCCCTGGCTGGGCCTGCCCTCCCTGCCTCTGGGCCAGGGGCCCCCACAGTGTTGTTGGTTGTGCATCTGTATCAGAAAAAAAAATCCTAGCAGGCACTCCCAGGACATAGCTGTGTGTTTGTACGTAACATGCATAAACGCTTTACTAGTATACTATGACGCATTCACCAAATAGACATTTAAAAGGGTGCAGTACAAAATAGATAAAAATACAAGTTCTAGAATTTTCTCTGGCAGTGCTGGGGTTCTCACACTGCCTGGAATCCTCTGGTGCGAGCTTTGGCTGCTCTAAGACTGTGGTCCCTGACCCCTGAGCCAGGGACCGGGTAGCGGGCCACAAAGCCCTGCTGCCTGTCCCTACCCCCCCATGGAAAAATTGTCTTCCATGAAACCGGTCCCTGGTGCCCAAAAGGCTGGGACGGCGGCTCTGAGACGTGGCCTCGTGCTAGTTCCCTGCCACTGCTGCAGCAAAGCACCACACAGAGCCCTAAAACAGCACAAATTTATTCTCTAACTGTGCTAAAGGTTGGAGTCCGAAATGGTTTCCCTGAGCCCACACGGAGGTGTCATCAGGGCCACACTCCCTCTGGGGCCCTGGGGGCTCTAGAGGGGCTGTTTCTAGAGTGGCACTCCCTGCACGCCCTGCACCCCCTGCACGCCCTGCACCCCCTGCACCCCCTGTACTCCCTGCACAACCTGCACAACCTGCACCCCCTGCACGCCCTGCACCCCCTGCACCCCCTGCACTCCCTGCACCCACTGCACAACCTGCACCCCCTGCATGCCCTGCACTCCCTGCACCCCCTGCACGCCCTGCACTCCCTGCACCCCCTGCACCCCCTGCACTCCCTGCACCCCCTGCACCCCCTGCACGCCCTGCACCCCCTGCACTCCCTGCACGTGCTGCACCCCCTGCACCCCGTGCACTCCCTGCACCCCCTGCACCCCCTGCACCCCCTGCACGTCCTGCACTCCCTGCACGCCCTGGCTCCTGGATCCTCCTCCCCGTCACAGCCATCCCTCTCTGTCCCCGTCCTTGTCCTCGCTCTGCACCCTCAGCCCCCTCTGCCCCCCTTTTATGAGGACATTCCTGATTACTTTGGGCCACACAGATGATCCAGGGGAATCTGCTCATCTCAAGATCCCTCCCTAATGGACGGACATCTGCAAAGCTCCTCTGGCCACATAAGGTAAGGTTTCAAGGATTAGGACCTGGGTGTTTGGAGGGGGCCATAGTCAGCCTCCCACGCCCTCCCTGCAGCCGGGGTGACATTCTGGACCTGGCTCTTGGACACCTCTTCTCCCTGGTTCTCCACCATAAACTGTCAGCAAGCATGCAAGTCCCTTCACACTCTCACTCTACCTGCCTTTCTAGCCACAGCTAGTGATTTCCCATCACGTTTTCCTCTTCTCTGCCTCACCACTCCCTTACACGCAAGGCCCCAGCCACCTCTGGTTTGACTTTATGTTCTAGCAATACCAAATGCTTAGAGTCCTGCCAACAAGGCCCTGTGTGTACAGGTGTTCAGGTTGTGCACCAAACAAGGGAGCTACATGTAAGGAGGTTCACATCATGGACATATACTGATTTATACCAGAGCACAGAGGCAGACCTTCCACATAAACCTTCACAGGCACATGCTGAGGAGAGCCCATGGTAATATTCCTAACTGATTTTTAAAATTATGTAAAGCTGGTGTCATTTCTGATTCAGATATGTGTACACACTGTGCAGTTTAGTACATCCCTGCCTTTGTACTTGCTGTTCCCTTCACCTTGATTCCCTTCCAGCTTTCCCCTTTCCTTGCTTGCTTAGTCGGCTTCAATACAGAGCTGAGACATCACAGCCCCTATGGAACCTTCCGTATCCTCTGGGGACAGCGCTATCTTTCTCAGCTACCTCTGTGCTTTGTAGTATTTCTGGTATCGTGCATGGCACACGTATTGCTATGCATTGCTATGTTTAAATGTTTGCCTCCCCCCACACCCAGACGTGAGTCCCCAAGCCAGGGTGGTGTCCCCATCGCCTTGTTTCTCGCAGTGCCCAGCTTTGCGCAGGCCCCGTGCAGCGCCATCGTGACTGCTGAGGAGCAAACGTCGGGATTATTTCCTTTGGCAAGCTCACCAAATAGCGGATTTCTAACTGTCCTAATTATCTTCCCTTCCCGCTTATTCACCCAGTTCTCAGAGCCCCAGTATCTCATGAATGCTTCGTAATGGACTCATTTATAGAATCATTTTCTTTTTAATAAGTCGGAGGAGCCTTGCCACATCGCTCACTAATGGCCTCTCTCAATCCTTGGCACCTCTTCCGGTTTTGAAAGGCCCTAAGTGGTTTTGTGAGTTAGAGCAGGACCAAATTATCCTTTTAAGGTATACTGCCCCGCCACGAGGACATTTCTGAATGAGTCATGATATCTATAGCACAGCTTTCTTCCAGTGGATTCAAAATATTTCTGTATCTTTGACATTTCTGTCTGCCCTGTGGTGTGGGCAGACCAGGGCCCCTTTCAGGCGGCCCCCTGGGATGTGCGGCAGTTCACATTGTTTGTCCTTATGGTCACTGCCCCTCTCTGGACCAGTCACTTCTGTGTCCTCCCTGGTGCCTCCCCTCGGGGAGGGGTACAGTTTCTTCGTGCCGCGCTGGCATCAGGCCTGGCTGTCCGGCTTACTGTGGCCCATGGCTTGTGGGCAGACACGACAGACATCACACCCCAGCAAAAGTTTTGAGAACCAGTGAGTGTTTCTGCCAGTTATCGCTGCTCTTTGCCGAGAAAATGTGCCATCCCAGATTGGGACTACTCCTTCAGCTTGTCTCTCTGGAAGGAGCAAAACACCTGGACCAGAGCCACGGCCAAGCCAACACAGACCATGACTAAGAATAACACTCCCTGGTTATGCGCTCCTGAGATGTGGGAGCTGTTTGTTGCCGCAGCAGAACCTGGCAAAGCTGACTGATACGGGTTGTTAGGGTCATGCAGGAAAGACAGAGACCTTTATGTGTCTTGGAGACTCTAGGAGGTTTTCTTACTAGCCCACTGAGTCACAGGACCCCTGCAGGCTGCCAAAAGGGCCTACATTTTGAAGATGACTCATTCAATCCCCCAAACTCCACTTTCCCATTGCACCCTGTCACCATCAGCATCTAGTCCTCCCATCACCATAGCAACACACCTTCTGGGACAGGAGCTACAATATCCTCAAAGGGATGGAGGAAACAATTTTCACTTCCTCCTCTGTAACTTCACTGTCTGTGGTAAGAGGAAGTGAAATGCCCTAAAACCAAGGGGAGTGTAGACCGGGATCTGCCGCCATGTGAGGAAATGTGGGGTGTCAGGCGTTCCTGTGCTGCCGCTGGGGGAGAAGGGGAGGCAGGGTCCCCCAGAGCAGGCTGGGAGCGGATTGCATCTGTGTGGGGGCTCCCCCAAGTCCAGCTGAGCCACCACTGCGCACAGAGCAGCAACTCGGCCAGCGGTTGGTGGTCACCCTTGAGGTGGTGCCCTGTTGGGTGTGGGGCTTGATGGGGTGTTACCTGCATGTCACTGGGATCAGCCACATCCTTGAACCAGCAGCCCCCGAACGTTCTGACAACTCACTTGCACTTTGAGCTTGTTGACCCGAAACCAGCGCACACGGCCCACCTCTCTGTCAGGGCTCTTCCTCACCCTTCCCTGCTTGCATGGAAGTCTTGGTTGAGGTTGTCGAGTTTTTTTCACCAAAGAGACGGACCTAAATTTTTTAAAAGAGAAGATTTGATCCTGGGCATTGGAAGTCAATGGCCTTATACCCTTCCATGCTCACACCTGACTCGGAACAAAACCAGGGCAGATGGGAGCGATGACGCATACCTGTGCGGTGTGGACCGTCCGGTTCTGGCCAGCTCGGCTTTGACAAGCACAGGGGCTTGGCAACGTGGGCCTGCAGGGGGGCAGAGAAGCCGGAAGCAGACCCAAGGCTGCCCCGGCAAATGCGGACAGAGGCGCTGGCGGAACTCTCCCTTCCAGCCACCGACGTGGGGATGGAGCCTGCAGCCCGCAGCTGCCCGGGGACTCGCCCCTGCTTCCCTCTCTGGGGCTGGAGACTGCCTCTGACAGCTGCGCTCTCAGGGCTGCTGAGACACTGCGTTTCCCTTCCGGTGCAGATGGAAACTGGATGGAAGAAAGCGCCCTGGAATTATCTGGTGTTTTTCTACTTTGATTCCCAGCAGCCCTCCGAGTCTGATCGTCTCATCATTGGCACAGAACAAAATGTGAACACGTTAGTGGGGGATTTGATCTCGGTCCTTCCTCATGCCACAAACACCGAAGCACGCCCTGGAGGGAGCCTTTTCCACTTTGTCACAAATAGACGATTCTGCAAATTCATTGGAAGGCGTTGAGTTATTTCTAAAGGAAAACCAAGAGAATTGTGTTCCTGTTTAGGATCAGTTTCAATCAGTTTCTTCCTCTCTGTTTTCCTGGGGGGAGGCGTCGGTCAAGTCACCGGGATCGTGGGGCTTCCACCATTCTGAGTTGCCCGGGATGCTTTTCCCATCCTGAGATGGGCAATGTGGTTCCGTCTTATGAATCCAAGAGAACATTCTCGTCTCTCTTCCGTGTAGAACGAGGACCTGGGCTGGGCACCGCAATGCTGGTTTCCTTGGTTTCTCACTGTAACCTTGGAAAGAGCCCCCTGCTGTGCTGCTGCCCAGGGTCTGGTTGAACGGCAGGTACATCGTTGCCAAAACAACTTTCCGGATTTCTAATGGAAGGCAGCATGATGAGGGTTAATAATGACCTAATTTTCTGAACTGGGTTGGAAGTGAGGCATTCAACAAATTGGATAGAGTCACGCATCACTTAACGACAGGATCGTTCTTAGAATGCCTTGCTAGGAGATTCCATCGTTGGCAAACACCACAGAGTGCCCTGCACAGACCTGGATGGAACAGCCTCCTGCACACCTCGGCTAGACGGGACAGCCTATTGTTCCTGGGCTACAAACCTGCACAGCATGGTACTGTACTGAATACCGTAGGCAACTGTAACACAATGATAAATATTTATGTACCTAAACATATCTAAACATAGAAAAGGTAAAATAAAAATACAGCATAAAAGATAAAAATGGTGCACCTGTCTAGGGCACTTCCCATGGATTTTGCTCTGGGTGAGCCAGCGGGTGAGTGGCGAGTGGATGTGAAGCCTCGGACATCACCGTCCACTGCTGTAGACTTTGCAAACGCTGGACACCAGGCTACACCAAATTCATAAAACATTATTTTCTTTCTTCAATAGTAAATTAACCTTAGCTTACTATAACTTTTCTACTTTATAAACATTTTCATTTTTTTAACTTTTATAACATTTAGAATAAAATGCAAACACATGCAGCTATACAAACATAATTTCTTTATATCTTTATCCTATAACATTTTTTCTATTTTTAAATTTTTTACTTTTTAAACGTTTTTGTCACAAACTAAGACACAAACACACCCATTAGCCTAGGCCTGCTCGGGGTCAGGATCATCAGTGTCACTGTCTTCCACCTCCACGTCTCGTCCCACGGAAGATCTTCATGAGGAAACATACACATGGCGCTGTCATAGCCTATGGTAAATGGAATAATATCCTATGCATTCTTTCTTTTTTTTTTTTTTTTGTCTACTTTCTTTTATGCAGAGTATTTATTCTGAGATTCATCCATGTTGTGTATATCAACAGTTCTTTGTGATTGCTGAGTAGCAATCCATTGTACGGATATATCCATTTGTTTTTCCTTTTACTTGTTAATGGATATTTGGGATGTTTCCAACTTGGGCCTATAACAAATAAGGCTGTTATGAACATTTACGTACAAGCTTTTCTATGGACATATGTTTTCTTTCTTTTTGGGAAAATCCTGAGAAATGGAATCGCTATATCTTAAAGAAGGTGTATTGCCAAACTCCTTTCCAAAGTGTTTGCACCATTTGACATTTCTACCCCTGGTGTGTGAGAGTTCCAGTTCCTCCACAGCCTTGCCCACACATGGTATGTTTTAGTCATTTTAATAGGTACGTAGTGGTATCTCACTATGGTTTTAACTGGAATTTCTGTAATGATTAATGATGTTGAGTATCTTTTCATTTGCTTATTTGTATATTCATAGCTCTTCTTTGGTCAAGTTCAAATCTTTCACCAGTTTTTAAAATTGGGTTGTTTGCTGGCCTACTATTGAGTTTTGAGAGTTAATATATCTAGATACAAGTCTCTTGTAAGATATATGCCTTGGAAATATTTTCTCCCAGTCTATGGATTTTTTTTTATTCTTTTAATAATGGCTTTTGAAGGGCAGAAGTTTTAAATTTTGATAGTTTAATTTATCAATTTTTTAAAAATAGATCATGCTTTAGGTATTGCATTTAAGAAATCTTTGCCTAACTCAAGGTCATAAAGAATTTTCTCCAATGTTTTCTCTTAGAATTTTTATAGTTTTAGGTCTTACATTTAGGTCTCTGATCCATTTTAAATTAATTTTTGCATATAGGGCAAGGTACGGATCAAACTCTCTCCTCCTTTCTCTTACTCTCTTTCCTCTACCACCTCTGCATATAGATATCCAGTAGTTCCAGCACCATTTGTTGAAAATACTATCTTTTCTTCCCTGAACTGCCTTTGTACCTTTATAAATAGCCAGTTTTCTCAGAAGAATGGGAAGATAAGCCGTAGATTGGAAGAAAATATTTGCAAAAGACATATCTGATAAAGAACTGTTATCCAAAATATACAAAGAACTCTTAAAACTCAACAATAAGAAAACAAACAACTCTATTAAAAAAATGGGCCAAAGACTCTAACAGACATCTCACTGAAGAAGCTACACAGATGGCAAACAAGCATATGAAAGAATGATCCACATCATGTGGAAATACAAATTAAAACAACCATGAAATGCCACTATGCACCTATTAGAATGGCCAAAATTGGAAACATTGACAACACCAAATGCTGGCAAGGATGTGGAGCAGCAGGAACTCTCACTCATTGCTCACGGGAATGCAAAATGGTACAGCCACTTTGGAGGCAAGTTTGGCAGTTTCCTACACAACTAAACATACCCTTACCATATGATTCAGCCACTGCATTGCTCGGTATTTACCCAAAGGAGTTGAGAACTTATGTCCACACAAAAACCTGCACACACAGATATTTATAGCGGTTTTATTCATAATTGCAAAAACTTAGAAGTAACCAAAATGTTGGTGGTTGAATAAACTGTGGTACATCCAGCTAATAGAATATTACTCAACACTAAAAAGAAATGCTCTATCAAGCCACGAAAAGACATGTAGAAAACGTAAATGCATATTACTAAGTGAAAGACGCCAAGCTGAAAAGGCTACATACATACATTTCAACTATATGACATTCTGGAAAAGGCAACTTGAAGACAGTAAAAATATCAGTGGTTGCCAGGGGTTGGAGGGGATGAATAGGTGGAGCACAGAGGATTTTTAAGGCATTGAAAATACTCTGTATGATGCTATAATAGTGGATACATGTCATTTACATTCGTCTAAACCCAAAGAATGTACAACACCAAGAGGGAGCTCCAATGTAAACCGTGGACTTTGGGGTGATGACGACATGTCACTGCAAGTTCATCAGTTGTAACAACTGTACCACTCTGGTAGGAAATGTTGATAATGGGGCAGGCTGTGCATGTCTGGAGGCAGGGGGTATATGAGAAATCTCTGTGCCTTCCACTCAATTTTGTATGACCCTAAAACTGCTCTAAAAAAACTGTCTTTAAAAAAATAAGATGTCCATATGTATGTGAGTCTGTTTCTAGACTCTTTCCTGTTCCATTGACCTATCTGTATGTCTTTACTCCAGTGTCATGTTATCTGGGTTATGGTGTATTTATAATAAGTTTTGAAATCAGGACATGTGATTCCTCCAGCTTTTTCCTTCTTTCTCAATATTGTTTTGGCTATACAGGGCCTCTTGCAATTCCATATAAATTTGAAAATCATCTTTTCCATTTCTACAAAAAATGTTGTAACTTTGACCGGGATTGCATTGAATCTATAAATCAATTTGGGGAGGATTGACATATTAATAGTATTGAGGTTTGACCCCTGAATGAGATATACCTCTCCATTTATTATGTATTCTTTAACTTCTCTCAGTAGTGCTTTGTAGCTTGCAACAGACAGGCCTTTCACATATCTTGTCAGATTTACCCCTTAGTTCATATTTTTTGATGCTATGTACATGGAATTGTATTTTCTTAATTTCAATTTCCAACTGTTCATTGCTAGTATACAGAAACACAATTGTTTTTTGTATATTGATCTTGTATCCTGCAACATTGCTAAGAATTTTCCAAATTCTTAAGCCAACTCTGCGTTCCTGGATTAATCATCACTTGGTCATTATGTACACTTTTTACATCATGATGAAGCCAATGACATTTATGTTCCTGTGTATGTAACATGTCTTTTTTTCCTTCTGGCAGCAGCTTTTAAGTTTTTCTTTTTTATCCATGGTTTTGAGCAATGTGATCATGATATGCTTTGGTGTCATTTTCTCTGTGTTTCTTGTTTAGAATTTTAATCACAGTTGGAAAATTTTTAGCTATTATCTCTTCAGATAATTTTTTTGTCCCTTCCCCCTTTGGAGACTACAATTACATGTGTATCAGTCACTTGAAGTTGTCCCACAGGTCAGTGATGCTCTCGTCATTTATTAAAATTCGTTTTTCTCATGTGTTTCATTTTGGATAATTTCTCTCACTACATCTTCAAGCTGACTGTTCTTTCCTTCTGCCATATCTAACCTGCCATTAATCCCATGCACTATGCTTTTCATCTTAGATACTGCAGTTTCCCATCTCAGACATGGCAGTGTTAAGCCCTAGAATCTTCTTATATCTCCCATGTCTCTACTTAACATTTTGAACTTAGAGCATACGATTATAGTAACTGTTTTAATGTCCCCATCTGCTAATTCTAGTACTTCTGTCCGTTCTGGGTCATTTTCATTTCATTGCCTTTTCGTCTCACTAGGGATCCTGTTTTCCTGCTTCTTTGCATGCTTTGTAGTCTTTGATTGGATGCAATTTCATCTCAGTGGGTGCTGGGTGTTTTTATAATCATACATTTGTGACATTTCTTCTGGAGTATAGTTAAGTAACTAAAAACATTTCTATCCTTTAGGGTCTTGCTTTTAGGATTTCTTAAGTGGAGCCAGAACACTGTTCCGTAGGGCAAGACCTTTCCCGAACACTCTACTGCACGCCTCGTGCATTACGAACTTTTTCTAGTCTGACTAGTGGGAACCGGCCCGAGTGAGCTCTGGGCACTGCTCAGTCTGATCTTTTTGGGTAGTTCTTTCCCAGCCTTAGGCAGCTTTCCTCACACTAATGGGCTGATCAACATGTGGTTGAATTGTCCAGGGGAACCTTCTGCAGACCTCGGGGTTCTCTCTCTCTGCAGCTCTCTCCTCTCCTGCACTCTGTCCTGCCTTCACCTCCCCACACTCTCAGACTGAGGGATTTTTAAGCTACGTAATTAGAAAAGCGTTAGGTACCAGCACACACTTTATGTACTCAGGGGCCAGGATAAAATAACCATGACATGAGGGGATCTTGGTTCAGCCCCCGCCTACCAGCCTGAGATGTGTTTGGCGAGGTGGGCATCAGGCCCTGCGCTGGCATAATCAGGAGGCCGATTTAGCCTCTGCAGGATTTACCATGTAAGAGCTCATGTTTGAAACGGCACCTGCTCCTCTACTGAACGCCCAGGGCTTCCGCTCCAGGCCGTGTGGCTGAACCGGACAGCTTGCGTGAGTACTGCGCTGTGTATGTTCTCCCGCAGCTTTGCAGGAGAGTGACTCCTTTTCTGCACAGCCGCCATGCAAGGGATTGGTCTGGGAAAAGCTTATCTTTACCTTCAAAAACAGCACAGCAAAATAAAGCAAAGTCTGTGCAAAATACAGACAGTGTGAAATAGCTTAGCAGCAGTACATGTTAAAAAAAAAAAGTGAGAGTATTAGTTGACTCCAAATGAGTCAGAATGGATATGGCTGCCAAAAAAAAAAAAAAAAAAAAGGAAATTAAAAAAACAGAAAAGTGCTAATGTGACTAGTGACTTCAGGCTGAATTAAAAGAAATATTATGTCTGGGACAAAGGAGGTGAGATCTGCTCCACTCTGGCAGCTGCCGAGGATGGCGAAGCAGGATGGCAGTACGGGGGAGGAGTCTTGCTGTTGATCCGCGCACAAATCCAGAACCCTTGTCCTCTGTACTTTTTCATTTAATAGACAATTAGAAAAATGTGATCTGAAGCTGCATTTGGTTGGATATTCTATGACTTGCGGCTGAATACGTCTGCACTGAGGTAACCTTCCCAAACAAAATTAATTGCCCCCACTCTGAGCAGACACAGCCGTCCCCCCTAGACTAAGACTGGTGGCACTGAGTCCTTGACACATCACAGGGACTAAACGTACATATTGACCGATGCCTGGAAAAATGAAATTCTCTACACGTATGACTAGTCTCGCCCATTTTCCTCCACTGCTGAGTAACAGCAGGATGCAGAGAAGCCGTACGCGCAGTGTCATGCGTATCAGGCTTCTTGGTGTGCCTTAAAATCCAGATTCCCAGGCTCCACCGCCCAGAAATTCTCCTTTGGTAGATCTGACTGGGATGAGGCTCTGGAGTTGGGGTTTTGAGCCAGCACCCCAGAATGGTGGTCTGCAGACCACTCAGAGAAACACCGATTCAGGGAGCCAAGGGCTGCTAACATGTGTGCATGGGCGTTTCCCCAGATCCGGAGGGTAGGTTTTGCGGTCACTTGCCTGGGTTTTTTGTAAAGACTCTTTCTTTATGTGACTGTAAGTGATGTATGGCAAAATCTCTTCTCCAGGATGTCATAAAGATGGAGGCCAGCCCACGCCAGCCTCATTCCTGGGACAGCACGTGTCCTCAGATGGCACTCTGAGGTCTTGTTTCTGCCTACTCTTTTTCATAGCTCTGAAAAATCCCTCCCTGCCGTTTGCGGGTCCCGGTGGCCCCGCGTACTCTATTCCCCACCGAACAGGTCTGCAGAGCAGTCTGCCGGCCTCGGCCCGAGACACGGGAGACGGCTACAGAGACCACCAAATACAGACGGTCCGTACGTCTCTTTCTTCTTTGGAGAGGTAGTTCTGTTCTTCTGGATTGATCTCCTAAGAACTTTCAAAAACATTTCCTTTTGGTTCAAAAGAAAATCTATGCACTTAATCATCTGCACAGCAGGAAAGCTCCTGACAGACAAGAACATTGAGACCAAAAATGTGGTATTGAACCAAGAAAAACATATTTTCAGTCCCATAAGCCACATGCAAATTATGCAGAAATTAGAACTTGCTAAGTGGAAATACTCAGTGTTATTTGAAATCATATTTATTGTAGAATATTTAGGTAATATGTAAAAACACACAAAAAATCAATAAATTCAATTATCTAGATATAACCATGCATAGTTTCTATGCTTATATGACATATACTTTTGAACTCTTAAAAAATTGGAATGATAATTTTTATTTTCTTTTTTCCTCATAACCCAGTGTACACAGATGGAGTGATAAATTTTGGTCTATATTTTCCACTTAAATTTATTATGAACATTTTTTTCATGGCAGCAAGTCTTCTTTAAAAACCTATTTTTGATGACTGTATGAGATATATGTAAACTATATCTAACATCTGCCTGCTGGTGGATTTCTAGATTATTTCTGACTTTTCTTCATTAAATGTGAATGCTGCTCTTCATTTCCCTTTTTCTCTTTTCTTTTCATGTTCTCTTTCCTTCCTGTGTTCCATTCTCTTTTCTTTCTCGTCTCCCTTCCTCTCCTCGCCTGAGGAAGCAGAATCAACAAGGGCGTAGGGGCCATGCAGTGCACTAGTGGGGTGTCCTCGTGGCTGTGGAAGCACGCAAGAAAGTTGGGGTGCCCCACCTGGGGGCTTGGTAGCAGTGTGCCCAGCCACTTTTGCCCACAATTTTGATTAATTCTTGGACATAGATTTAATGGGTCCAGTGGGTGGTTTTAAGGTTTTTCAGAACAGTTGTGTGACATCATTCTCTCACCCTCAGTGTAGGAGGGGACCTGTCTAATAACACCTGACTAGTATCATTCCTTAACTAATTGCCAGGGGGATAGCTAAAAACAACTTTGATTACTAGTAAGGTTCAAAGTTACATTCATTAGGCAATAAATAGTAATTCTTCAAAAAGAATTATCTGGGCCAGGCGCGGTGGCTCACGCCTGTAATCCTAGCACTCTGGGAGGCTAAGGCGGGTGGATTGCTTGAGCTCAGGAGTTCAAGACCAACCTGAGCAAGAGCGAGACCCCGTCTCTACTAAAAATAGAAAAAATCAGCTGGGCATGGTGGTGCGTGCCTGTAGTTTCAGTTATTCTGGAGGCTGAGGCAGGAGGATCCTTTGAGCCCAGAAGTTTGAGGCTACAGTGAGCTACAATGATACTAGGGTGACAGGGTGAGATTCTGTCTCAAAAAAAAAAAAAAAAAAGAAAGGAAATTGAACTCCCCTCCTCACTCCCTCCCCTCTATATTAAAATAAAGCTATCTGTTCACATCCTTGCCTATTTTTCTATTCGTAGGTTAGTATTTTATCTATTGATTACTAAGAACTAATTGATTTTTTGTTTTCTTAGAATTTTTTGTCAGTTTGTTAGTTTCCTATTTTGCTTTTGCATTTTCAAATAAATAATTGAAGAATTTTTACACAAAGTATGTCTTCTAAACAGAAGTATGTCTTGGATTGGCTACACTGAACAGAAAAAGGACATTAACAGCAGATCTGGTGAAATTGGAATGAAGTATGGAATCTAGTTAATAGTGACATGCTAATGCTGATTTCTCAGTTTTGGCAAAACGTCTGAGGTAATGTGAGACGATAACGTTCGGGGTAGGTGGGTGAGGGGCCTATGGGGTCTCTGTGTACTATCTTTGTAACTTTCTTGCAAATCTAAAATTATTCCAAAGTAAAAAGTTTATTAAAACCAAAAAAATCAGTCTTTAAATTTTTTACTTCTACTTCATTCCATTTTTTATACTTAGAAAGTTTTGTCCATATAGAGATTATGAACACATTCATTGGTATTTTCCCCTAATTTTTTCATGTTTTAAGGTTTTGTATTTTACTCTTTTGTCTAGCTATAGCTTGTTTTGGCGTTTGGAATAAAATTAAGATGAAATTTGATATTTTCTCATACGTTTTGCTGCTTTCTCTAAAACCATTCATGACATAGTAACACTTTATCATGGATTTGAACTGCTCCCTTTATCATATATTAAATTTGTATGTGCCTGACTTGCAGACTTTCGCTATCAGTCAAGGAGGAGTAACAGGGGCTGCATTTACCCACTTTCCTGAAACAACCAAACGTTGGACAAAATATCAGACAAAATATATGAAGTAAGTCTTTCGAGACCTGGGACAGCAGGCCATGGAGCACCCGGGAGATCCCTGAGGCAGGAAACACGAGCCCTGTGCTTGCCCAGCTCCCGCCTAAGGCAAGTTTCCAGGCTTCCTGAGCTGAGGGTGTAGGGCTGGGAGGGGAAGCCGAGGTGTGCAGAGTTTAGGAGCAGAGCGCTGGACAGAAGAGACCTGCGGAGGGAAACCAGCCTTTAGCTGAGAACTCAGCACCGTGCACATATGAGAAACTACCTGATTCTGGAAAGATCTGTGGGAACAATCCTCAGAGTTCAAACAGGACCAGGAATAGTTCCTGTTCCCACTGGCCATGACAGCATCGGATAGAGTACTAAGAAGGGTTTGACCTAAGTGGAGAGGAAGAATGGGGCAAAGAGTACAAGGGATGAATAGAAAACAAGCAGCAAAATGATAAAATTAAATTCTACCATACCATTCATCACATTAAATGTAAATAGTATAAACAACTGCTTAATTAAAAGGTATGTGTCTTAATCAATATAGGCTGCCATAACAGAATACCACAGACTGGGTGGTTAAGATAACAAACATTTATTTCCTTCTGTTTTGGAGGCTGGGAAGTGTAAGGTCAGGTGCTGACAGATGTGGTCAGGGAGGGCCTTCGTCCCGGTTTGCAGACAGTGTCTTCTTGCTGTGTCCTCACATGGCAGGGGGAGGAGGGCAAGCTCTCTTGCATCTCTCCTTCTAAGGGCACAAGTCCCATTCATGAGGGCTCCACACTCATGACATAGTCACCTCCCAGAGTCCCTACCTCTTAATGCCATCACACGGGAGAGAGGGTTTCAACATACGAATTTTAGGGGGATACATTCAATTCACAGCAGCCTGTATAAACATACTTTCAGCGAAAAGAGATTATCAGATTGGACAAAAATAATATGACCCAACTTTATACTGACTTCAAGAAACTCAATTGAAGTATAAAGACACAAATAAGCTAAAAGTGAAAAAAAAAAAAAAGAAATACGCCACGTCAACTCTAGTTTTAAAGAAAAAGCTGCAGTAGCTGTATTAACATCAAAGTAGATTTCAGACTAAAGATTATTACTAGAGATGAAAAGGTCATTTCATAATGACAAAGAGTTCAATTAATTAGGAGGACACAACAACCCTAAACATTTATGCGTCTAGGAAGAGAGCTTCAAATATATAATACTTAGGTTATTAGGTATGAAATGTCCGATTTCCTTAAGTACTAAGTTTGACAGTTGATTTCTCTGACATTTCACTGTGACACTTCTTGGGATTTTTTTTTTTATTGTGAAGGTACATCCTCATTCTTTCAAACGCATATTTTGGCTTGTGATTATTTTTCTTTCTTTCTTTTCTTTCTTTTTTTTTTTTGAGACAGAGTCTCGTTCTGTTGTCTGGGGTAGAGTGCCGTGGCATCAGCCTAGCTTACAGCAACCTCAAACTCCTGGGCTCAAGGGATCCTCCTGCCTTGGCCTCCCAGAGTGCTAGGAATCAGGCATGAGCCACCACACCCAGCCTTGTGATTATCTTTCAAAAAAAATTTTAGAGCAATTTTTGTGAAACCATGGATAAGTAAAAAATTTGTGTTATTTTAAAATATTAGTTCCATTATGGAAGCAATGCAATGCAGATAGTTCGAAATATTAACAAGGTGTTTGGGAAGGATGTGGCGAATGAATGCACAGTACGTTGATGGTTTGAGAAGTTCTGTTCTGGTGACTTTAATGTTGAAAATGAGCCACGTGGGTGACCTGAGACCAATGTGGATAATGATGAACTGAAAGCTGTAGGGGAAGCAAATCCATCTCAACCTACACGTGAATTAGCAGCAAAGTCTGACATTACTATTCCAACAATATTGGACCATTTGAAACAAATGGGCAAGATAAAGAAGCTGGATAGATGGGTACTGCATGAATTAAACAAGCACCAGAAGAGAAATTGTCTCAAAGCTTGCCTTTCTTTGCTGTCATGACATAAAGGCAAACCATTTCTATACCATATTGCTACATGTGATGAAAATGGATTCGTTATGACAATGGCAAACATTCGGCACAATGGTCGGATAAAAATGAAGTGCCAAAACATGGTCCAAAACTGAATATTCATCAAAAAAAGCTAATGGTGTCTATTTAGTGGTCCAGTGCTGGTATTATGCACTACAGCTTCATGAAATCTGGTCAGTTGATTACAGTAGATGTCTACTGCAATCAACCGGACAAAGTGATAAGGATGCTTGCAATTAAGCAGCCGAGATTGGTCACTAGAGACAGGCCAATCCTCTTGCAAGACAACGCTAGACCACATGTTGCACAAACAACGCTGCTCAAACTACAGAGGCTGGACTTGGAAACTCTCTGTCATCCACCATATTCACCAGACCTTGCACCAACTGACTACCACTTCTTCCAGGCTTTGGACCACTTCTTGCAAGGAAAAATATTCAATTCTCAACAAGCTGTGGAAAACACCATTTGCAATTTCATTGCCACTTGCTCTCCAGGTTTGTTCACTGCTGGCATAACAAGCTACCATTAAGATGGCAAAACTGTGTTGATAGTTTAGGCACATACTTTGATTAATTGTACTGCTTCTTGTTTGAGATATAATAAACTACATTTTGATTCAAAATTGGACATTTCATATTTAATGACCTAATATAAAGCAAAAACTAATAGCAATGCAAGCAGAAATAGCTATAGTCACAATTATAGTTGAATATTTCAACAATCCTCCCAATAACTGAAAAAACAAGTACACAGAAAATCAGTAAGGATGTAGAAGAACTTAACACTATTAATCAACTTGATTTAATTGATATGTATAGAGCACTCCATCAAATAACAAAACTATGCATCTTTTTCAGGATAGACCATATTCTGGTTGAGAAGTCTTAATAAGTTCAAAAAGATGCAAATCATACAAAATATAGCCTCTGATTAAACTGGAATTATATTAGAAATTAATTACAGAAAGATATCTGGAAAACCCCAAATATTTGGAAACTAAACACATTTCTGAATAAGCTATACATCAAAGAAGAAATTAAAAGAGAAAGCAGGAAGTATTTTTGAACTGAATTAAAAACCAACACATTAATATTTGTGAAATGCAGCTAACGCAAAGTAGAGAAGGAAATTTATAGCAATAAATGCTTATATCAGAAAAGGTGGAAGATTTTAAAACTATAATCTAAAGTTCCATATCAATAAGGGTAAAACTATCTGATGTTGGTCTGGGCAATGAATGTGTGGATTTGACCCCAAAAACTCAAGCAACAAAAACCAAAATAGGTACAGGGATTACATCAAACTAAAAAGCTTCTGCACAGTAAAATAAATAATTAACAGAGTAAAGAAGCATCCTATGGAATGGGAGAAAATATTTGCAAGTCATACATCTGCTGAGGGGTTACTATCCAAATTATATAAGGAACTTCAGCAACTCAATAGCAAGAAAACAAACAGCACAATTTAAAAAGTGGGCAAAGGAACTGACTAGATGTTTCTCAAAAGAAGACAACAAAGGGAAAACATATATATCAATATCACTAATTATTAGGGAAATGCAAATTAAAACCACAGTGACATATCACCTCACACCTGTTAGAATGGCTACTATCAAAAAGATCAAATATAAAAAGTCTTGGTGAGGACTTGGAGAAAAGGGAACCCTTGGACACTGTTGGTGAAAATGTAGATTAATACAGCCATTATGGAAAACAGTGTAGAGGTTTTTCAAACAACTAAAAATAGAATTACCATATGATCCAGCGATCCCACTTCTGGGTGTATATCCAGAGGAACTGAAATGAGTATGTTGAAGAGACATCTGCACGCCCATGTGCATTGCAACATTATCCGCAATAGCCAAGATATGGAATCAACAGAAGTGTTTATCAATAGATGAATGGATAAAGAAAATGTGGTATGCACACACAGTGGAGTATCATTTGGCCTTAAAAAAAGAAGGGAATTCTGTCACTTATTACAATATGGATGAACCTGGAGGATATTAAGCTAAGTGAAATAAGCCAGGCATGGAAAGACAAATACCACATGTTCTCACTTATATGTGGAATTTAAACAATCAAACATATAGAATCACAGAGCAGGATGGTGGTTACCAGAGGCGGGGGAGTGGGAGGAGATTGGTCAAAGGATACAAAGTCTCACTTAGACAAGAAGATAAGTATTTGAGGTGCTGGATATGTTAATTAATAATATGTAAATACTGTGTACATGTAGCATAGTATCACTTTGTACCCCATTAATACATACAATTATAATTTGTTAATTCTACTACTTTTGCACCTTGAATATGAAATCTAATGTTATGTCAAAATAGTAATTTTTAAAAACGTATACAGCAATTGGATTCTTGTTTTCCCACTCCCACCCTGCACATCCCGAAGCTTCCTTCCCGCACCCCAGCAGAAGACCAAGGTTTATTATCTGAAAAGTGAGTGTGAGTTGAGGTGGGTGGGGGACACTAGCCCAGTTGAAGGCTGGTGAACTCTACTGAAATAAAACAATCATTTACAGCCTGGGCAAGAATGAGACTCCATCTCTACAAAAAGTAGAAAGATTAGCTGGTGTGGTGGTGCACACCTGTAGTCCCAGCTACTCGGGAGGCTGAGGCAGGAGGATCTCTTGAGCTCAGGAGTTTCAGTGAGCTGTAATGACACTACTGCATTCTAGCCTGGGCGATAGAGCAAGACCCTGTCTCAAAATAAATAAATAGAAATAAAACAAACATTTACATTCTGATAGCGGAGACCCACCCAGCCCTCTTCCTTTACTGAGTCCGCATATTGCAGGCAAACTCCCGCCAGTTACCCTGAGCAGCCCAGGGAAAAGACGTAAGGGTCCTGCACCAGGGTATTTTCAAGGCAATGGATGTGGGAGCCACTTGATAGCCAAGGGGGTCCTTGGCTTCCCACAAGAAAGGATTCAGGAGCAGCCAACAACATAAAGTGAAAGCGAGACTTATTCAGAAACTACAGAAAGTTAGAAAGTTACTCCACAGACAGAGCAGACGCAAGTTCTTCCTGCAGAACAGAACCTGCCCCCTGTGGAAACTCTAGACAGTCTACCCCACAGAGAGCAGAGGCTGGCCCTGCAGAGGAGAACCTGCCCCCTGTGGAAACTCTAGACAGTATACCCTACAGAGAGTAGAGGCTGGCCCTGCAGAGGAGAACCAGCCCCCTGTGGAAACTAGAAAGTCTACCCCACAGAGAGCAGAGAGTGGCCCTGCAGAAGAGAACTGGCCCCTGGCTCCTGTTGTCTTTCTATTTAAGCAACAGGCTAAACGGGAGGGATATTCATGGCAGGAGGTGTTTCTCCACCATCTTGGTTCTAACCGGTTGAAACTCGCCATGACTCAGTCCTCTTTTGATCAGGGCAATTTGAAACTTTGGCAGCTTCCAGACTCAGTTAGGCAATGCCCAAAGCAGTGCCCCAGACATCGCCTGCAGCAATGGTGTACCCAAATCAGTACCTGCCAGTTCCCTGTCTCACAGTGACCCAGTCGGGCCACCTTCCATGCAAGGCCACGGTCTGAGGGTTCATGGATGCCAGCCAGCCTCGTAGTCCCTAACGTCTAAACATGAGTAGAAAACCAAGGAGAATCAGATCACTAAGAAAATGCTCTAACATGAAAAATTATGACTCAAACAGACAGCAGGCACCTAGGAGGAAACAGAGATAATTCAGGAAAAAGGAAACATTAAAAAGAATAGCCATTAATAATCTCAGAGAAATAAGAGAACATGATACATTCATAAAAAAAGAACCGAACAGGATGTGCTATTAAATGAAAGTAAAGGAGCTCTCAGAGAACAAAAAGGAACTCCTGGAAAATTAAAAAGCATGATAGAAGAAATAAAGTTAATAGAATGCTTGGAAGATAAAACTGAAGACATTTCCATACAATAGAGCCAAAGGAGATGGAAAATGAGAGAGAAAAGATAAAATTCCAGGACTGCTTGCAGAGGGCCAATATCCAAGTGATGGGAGTCCCGGGGTAACGCACAGAGAAATGAGGGCGCGTGCAATGAAACAGACGACTCCAGAGCATCTTCTGTAACCGGAGACACATGAAAACAGGCCTTGTCACCTTCCATGCACGGTCTGGCTGCCGGGCGCAGAGGCCGCAGGGCAGTCCCCTGTCCCCGCCCTCCTGGAAAGCACAGAACAGCGATCAACACAATAAGCAAATAAAATGAAGACGAAAGGGAGCCTCAAGTGGCAGGAAGGGGCGGAAATTTTAGACGGGTGGACAGGGAAGGCCACCCTTTGTGAAATTTTGGGACATTGAAAGTGACAATAAGATCCTAGAGGTTTTCAGAGAAAAGAAAATGGCTGCGGATTTCTCTGCAGTAAAACAAGCTACTGGGAAACAAGTGGAAGATGCCTTTGAAAAGCCAGCATGACTGCTGGGTCAGTCAGCTCAGGCTGCTGTCGCCAGACACCACAGACAGTTCCCAGGGCTGGGAGTCTGCGATCAAGGAGCCGGCAGGGTTGCTTTTTCCCCGAGGCCTCTCTGCCTGGCTTGCAGACAGCAGCCTGTTCTCCGTGAGTGTGTGGAGGGAGAGCAAGGGAGGGAGAACAGAAGAGAAAGAGATCGGTGTCTCTCCCTCTTTTCACGAGGGCGCCGGCCCTGTGGGATTAGGCCTCCCCTTTTCAGGACCTCATTAATCTTAATTACCCCTTACAGGCCCTGTCTCCACATACAGTCACACGGGGCTAGGGGTTCAACATATAAGCTTTGGGGCGACACAATTTAGTCTGTAACAACTCCCAATGTAGAATTTTGTAGCAAGATTTATTTTTTATATACTTGGACTTTTAAAAAAATTTTAATGGATCCATAATAACTTTATTTATGGGGTACAGTGAGGTATTTCAATACATGTATACAAGGTGTAAGGCGTCAGTCAGGGTAACTGGCGCATCCATCACCCCAAACATTTATCATTTCTTTGTGTTGGGAACATTAAAAATCCGCTTTTCAAGTGATTTGAAAATATACAGTAAATTGTTTATTAGAGTCACCCTGCAGTGCCACAGAACACTAGAGCTTACTCCTCCCCTCTGGCTGCCCCTTCATGTCCACACCGACCCCGACCCTGCCCAGCCTCTGTGACCACGAGTTTACTCTCTGCTTCTAGGAGATCCCTTTTTTACCTCTCACGTGTGAGAACATGTGGTATTCATCGTTCTGCGCCTAGCTTATTTCACTGGGTGTCCTCCAAGCTCATCCACATTGCCGTGAATGACAGAGTTTCCTTCTTTTTACATTGCTAAACAGTATTGCATTGGACTTTTAAGATGTATAATATGAGCCACTATTTATCATTTTATCTGCTCCTGTTGTTGTATATTTGCGTCTGTGTCAAGTCCTTTTGCACCGGTCAGGATGTCCACCGCACCGTGAAGTAGCAGCCGTGGTTTCCATAAGCAACCAATTACAGGGAGGGGGAGTAAAGGTGCAAGGTTCTCTGAACACAAGCTCGTGGGCCCTCTTTCGTAGTGCTGCCAGGGAATGCACTCCAACAACACGAGGGAGAAAACCAAGAAATAAGAGGACCTGGCACCCAGGAAATAGGGGATCCCACAGGAGAGGTGGAGGAACTGTCCAGAATGATGGTGCTGGGAGACCCGCATGGATGGCTGTGCCCAAGGCCCAGAGGCAACCCGTCCTGGGCGGAGCAGATCACAGGACACTCAGAGAGAGTTTTTCTTTTTCTTAACTTTTTTTTTTGAAATTTCAGAATATTCTGGGGATACAAAGGTTTTGGTTACATGAATTTCTTTTGTACACTTTGAGCCAAAGTTGTAAGTGTGTCCATCACCCAGATAGTGTGCATTGTACCCGTTAGGTGCGAGTTTACCCTTCCCCTCCTCCCCCTCCCACCTGCTTGATTTCCGTTGAATTTTGCTATTATGTGTGCACATGAGTGTTGATCATTTAGTTCCGATTTAATAGTGAGTACATGTGGTGTTTGTTTTTCCACTCTTGAGATATTTCACTTAGGAGTATGGTCTCCAGTTCTATTCAGGTTGTTACAAAAGGTATTAGTTCACCATTTTTTTATGGCTGAGTAGAACTCCATGGTATACGTATACCACATTTTATTGATCCACTCATGTATTGATGGGCACTTGGGTTGTTTCCACATCTTTGCAATTGTGAGTTGTGCTGCTATAAACATTTGAGTGCAGATGTCTTTTTTATAAAATGTCTTCTTTTCTCTTGGGTAAATACACAGTATTGGGATTGCTGTATCGAATGGTGGTTCTACTTTGAGGTATCTCCATATTACTTTCCATAGAGGTTGTATTAGTTTGCAGTCCCACCAACAGTGTGTAAGTGTTCTTTTCTCTCCACAGCCATGCCAGCATCTGTTGTTTTAGGACTTTTTGATAAAAGCCATTCTCACTGGAGTTAGGTGATATCTCATTGTGGTTTTGATTTGCATTTCCTGATGATTAGAGACATAGAGCATTTTTTCATATGTTTATTGGCCATTAATCTGTCTTCTGTTTTCAAGAATGTGAAATTGGTAAGTATCTGTTGCACCACAATATGAGAGGAGTTTTAGACAATTAGAGGAGTGTTTAGTTTTGAATCATTGCTAAGTAGATAAAAAAGTGCAATGAATCAATAAAAAGATCAGTGGTTTCCAGGAGTTCAAGGAGGGGAGGAAGGATGAAATAGAGCATAGGGGATATACAGGGTGTTAAACTATTCGCATGCACCTACCACTGCAATAGTAGATACTCGTCCTTAAACAGTTGTCCTAATGTACAACACCAAGAATGAACCCTAATGTAAACTATGGAAGTTAGTTAATAGTAAAGTATTAATATTTGCTCATCAGTGTAACAAATGTACCACAGTAATGCAAGATGTTAATAAGAGAGGGAACTGAGTGTGTATGGGGAGGGCAGGGCGGGAAGAGGAGTACCATATGGGAACTCTCTGTACTTTCCACTCAATTTTTCCAAAACTCTAAAAGTTCTCTAAAAAATAAAGTCTATTAATTTTAAAAAAAGTGCAATGAAAAGAAAATCAAGCAATATGTTAACTCCAGGGGAAACAGAAGTTGTTTCTGTATGGAAAAGGATTCATAATCTATGGCAGGGAATACCTGTGCAAAGGGAATGGGGATTTAACCCCAATTATGATATAACCGCATTGAGAGCATGGGGGTGGGGCATAAAAAGCAAATAATCAGATTCCCTGGTGGGAAATCCCTAAAAACACCTAAAACTGAAAAAGCCAGGAAGTCGTCATGTGTTGGAGAATAGGGGATGAGGTGGGACCTTGTAAAACTATTTGACTTTTTAAACAGTACGTATAGCACTTTTTTAGTAAAAATAAAACCTTTAAACACAATTCAACATCAAAAATATATTCATCCTGTAGTTCCAGCTACTCAGGAGGCTGAGGCAGGAGGATCGCTTGAGCCCAGGAATTTGAGACCAGCTGGGCAACATAGCAAGACCCCATCTCTAAAAAAAAAATAGAAAACAAATTAGGTTGGTGTAGTGTGTGGTGGTGCATCTGTGGTCCCAGCTACTTGGGAGGCTGAGGCAGGAGGATCACTGGAGCCCAGGAGTTCGAGGCTGCAGTGAGCTATGATTGCATAACTGCACTCCAGCCTGGAAGACAGAGCAAGACCCTGTCTCTCAAATAAATAAATAAATACATAAATAAATAAATAAAAATTAAAAAAAATGTTCAACCTCAATGCTCTTCAATATCTCAGAGAAATTTCTTTTTGTTTTATTTTAGATATTTTCTTGTCATTTTGAATAGAGTCTCTCCTCACCCTCTGTTTCTTCTAAGTGGAAAAGCCATGAAATTTACAAGTTCATCCCCCTTTACTGAATTTTCTTCTTAATTTTCAGAATTTGTTTTTGACACACTTAGATTTTTTTAAGTATTTGATAATATGTGTGCATATTTATTATTTTATTTACTCCGATTGTTATATATTTCGTGTCTGTTTCAAATCTTTTTGCATCAGTCAGAATTTCCACAACCCTCTGAAATAGTAATCATATGCTTGCCAGCATCCTTGTATTAATTCTTGATTTTGTGGAAATGCCCCAGTCAAAAGTGTTCTCTACTATAATTTATACCGTTGGCTGTCGGATTAAGATGTAAAATCTTTATCATTCTGGAGAAGAATCCTTTTAGTTCTAGTTGTTATATTTTATCAAGAAAAACTATTAAGTAGCATAGGTCTTTCAAAGCTTCTTTTGCAATTGTGATATGAATTTTTTATTGGCCCTAACTTTTGTCTCATTTCATAAAATCAGACATCTTAATATTCAACTGTCTTGCATACCTGGGATGTACTCTAGGTGGCCATGATTCTTTTCACGTATTGTTGATTTGGTTTGCTGGTATTTTTTTATTCTACATTTGTCAGTGGGGTCTGGGTAGCGTTTTCCTTCTTTCTGCATACTTTTATTCAGATTTTGATATCAGGCTTCTAGCTTTCTTTCCCCCCTCCTTTTCTTTGAAAGAGTTTGTGTAGGCTCACAACCATTTATTCTTGAAAAGTATAAGCCTTTCTTGTTCAAGATGATACACTGAGCTCACGTTTTCCTTTCCTGTCACTTAATTTTCCTTGGAATGAAAGTACAGAAGTACGAGGAGACGCAGACACTGGGGCTGGGGCGCAGGGGCGGAGAGAAGCCTTAGCTGATCAGACACGTGGAGGAGCCACTGGGGCATTTCTCAGCCTTGGTCTAGGAGGCGCTGGGCTGGGGAGCCCTTCTGCTCACTGGGCCCCACAGAAGTCCCAAGCCCGGAGTGCAGGTGGTGAGCAAATCCAGGTGCTACCTGAAGGTCCGTTTGTGGACGCGCGACACAGTGGCCTGCCAGCCCTTCTGCCCAGCCCTGCCCCTCATGCCGGCCAACCACACTAGCCTGCCTGCGGTTTCACCAGCCCGAGACCTCACTGATGGTCAGATCTACCACCCCTCAGGTAGCATTAATTAAATGACATCATGGCCAGGCTCTGTGGCTCACGCCTGTAATCCCAACACTTTGGGAGGTTGAGGCAGGAGAAGACCACCCTGGGCAACATAGTGAGACCCCCATCTCTACAAAGAAAATTTTTAAAAATGAGCCAAGTGTGATGGTGTGTGCTTGTAGTCCCAGCTACTTGGGAGGCTGAGACAGGATCACTTGAGCTCAGGAGTTCAAGGCCGCAGTGAGCTATGATTACGCCACTATAGCACTCCAGCCTGGGCCACAGAGCAAGGACCTGTCTCAAAAAAAAAAAAAAAAAAAAAAAAAAAAAAAAAAGAAAGAAAAGAAAGAAAGAAAAAAGAAAAAGAAAAAGATTAGAGATGTCATAGTGCTTTCTTAGGATTTAGAATTCTTATTTTTATCCTTATACAAAGATTTATTAGAGTTTTTAGATATAGATTTTTAAAATCCTATCTTATTCTTACACATATATGAGAAGCAAAATATAAGTGGAATAATTGAATGCATCATTGATTATCAAACTTGAGCGTGCATCAGAATCACCCACATGGTTTGTTAAAACACAGATTGTTGGGCCCCGCCCCCGGGTTTCTGATTTAGGTCTGATTCAGTGGGGCCCAAGAATTTGCATTTTTCAAAAACTCCCTGTTGATACGGGCGCTGCTAGTCTGGGACCACACTTTGGGAGCCACTGGATTAAGGTGTGGCTAATACTTCTTCACAGTCACAGTTCACTCTACTGAAGTTCCTTTTAACTCAGAGTCGTTGTGCATGTTTCTTACCCAATTTTGTGAACCATTAAGAGTGTAGGTGACGCAGGACTCTTTACAACAGCTCCTGAAAGGACAAGGGCCGCTGACGCCGGCTCTTCAGCTGCCTTTGCAGTTACAGAGCCAGTCCACTTCTTACAGACAACTTCACTGAGATTTAACTTATGTACCATAAAAGTCACTCGTGTTAAGTACACAATTCGATAAGTTTTAGTACATTTATAGAATTATGCAACCGTTGCCACAATCTAATTTTAGAACATTCCCATCACCTCAGAAAGAAACCTTGTGCCCATTAACAATCTCCCTCCATTTCCACGCTCGGTGCTACGCAACCTCTAATCTATGTTCTGTCGCTATAGATTTGCCTTTGCTGGACAGCCAAGATAAACAGAACCATAAAATAAATACGTGTTCTTTGTGTGTCTGGCTTTTTCATTGAGCATAATATTTTTTTTTTTTTTTTTTGAGACAGAGTCTCACTCTGTTC
>CM052448.1:29860046-29875165 GCA_028533085.1 Varecia variegata | reverse complement strand
GACTACAGGCATGCGCCACCATGCCCGGCTAATTTTTTCTATATATATTTTTAGTTGGCCAGATAATTTGTTTCTATTTTTAGTAGAGACGGGGTCTCGCTCTTGCTCAGGTTGGTCTCGAACTCCTGAGCTCAAACAATCCGCCCGCCTCGGCCTCCCAAGTGCTAGGATTACAGGCGTGAGCCACCGCGCCCGGCCACATTGAGCATAATATTTTTGAGCTTCATTCACGTTATAGCGTGTATCATTACTTTGATCCTTTTTATTTCTGAATAGTGTTCTAGTATATGACTATGTCATGTTTTGTTTATCCATTTGATAAACATTTGTTTATCCATTTGATCCATTTGATAAACATATGACTATGTCATGTTTTGTTTATCCATTCACCAGTTGATAGACATGTGGGGTTTTTCACAGTTTTTGGCTGTTAAGAATAATGCTGCTATGAACATTCAACTACAGGTCTGTGTAGACATATATTTTCATTTCTCTTGGGTGTAAAATGAGGAGTGTAATCACTGGGTGATATGGTAACTCTATGTTTAGTATTTTGAGGAATTGCCAAATTGTTTGCCAAAGTAGCTGCACCATTTTATGTTTCCACCTACAATTCATGAGGAATCCGATTTCTCCACATCCAGGCCAATACTTGTATGTTTTGCATCATAAACATCCTAGTGGGTGTGAAGTAGCATCTCATTGTGATTTTGATTTGCACTTCCCTGATGACTAATGATGTTGAGTATCTTTCTGTGTACTTATTGGCCATTTGTATCTCTTCTTTGAAGAAATATCTGTTCAGATCCTTTGCCCATTTTTAAATTAGGTTGTTTTTTCTTACTGAGTTGTAAGAGTTTGTTATTTATTCTGGATACAAGTCCCTTATCAGATATATGGTTTACAGAAAACTTCGCCCATTCTATGGGTTGTATTTTCACTTTATTGATGGTACCATTTATAGCACAAAAGTTTTTAATTTCAACGAAAGCCAAATTATCTACTTTTTCTTTGGTTTGCTTGTGCTTTTGGTGATCATGAAGATTTTCTCCTATGTTTCACTCTAAGAGTTTTGAGTTTTGGTTCTTACATTTGGATCTTTGATCCATTTGAGTTTATTTTTGTATACAGTGTTAGCTAGTTGACCAAATTTATCTTTTTTTCATGTGACATATAATTTTCCCAGTAGTATTTGTTGAAAAGACTATTCTTTTCTCATTGAAATTTTTTTGACATCTTTGTCTAAAATCAATTGACTATAAATGTTTATATTTTAGATCCTTAGATTTATCTTGGGGATCTCTATTCTATTCCATTGATCTGTCTGCCTTTATGCCAGTATCACTTACTGGCAAAACATACTACTCCAACACTGTAGTAAGTTTTGAAATCAGGAGCTGTGAGTCCTCGAACTTTGTTCTTTTTCAAGATTATTTATATAGTTTGGGTCCCTTTGCACTTTCATATGAATTTTAAGATCAGGTTGTTAATTTCTGTGAAAAAGCCAGCTGAGTTTGCCCTCGTTTGACTCCTGCTTGGGCATGCTGTCACTCACCTCTGCTTCCTTTCATACCCGCTTTGTCCTCGGCCCTTTTACCTATGGCTTGAGACAGTACTCCACCGTCGTGTTGTCAGAATTTTCTTATACACTGTTGACACCTGTCTTGAAAGTTTTGCTGTAGGCACTTTTAATGTCTCAGTGTGTTCAGGGCAGGACAACTAGGCCACATGTGTCACTCGCTGAGAGTGACTGTGAGCCTTTAACTATAGATGCACATTGATTTTAGGGAACTTAAAATCTGAAAAGAATGAGTATCTTAGAATGGCACCTGGTTTCTTTTTCCTTTTTCAATACTTGCTTGGAAATATACTTTCTGCAGAGCAATCACAGCGAACTTTTCCTTTTTTTTTTTTTTAGAGACAGGGTCTCACTCTGTTGCCCAGGCTGGAGTGTGGTGGTGCCATCATAGCTCACTGCAGCTTCAAACTCCTGGGCTCAAGTGATCCTCCCACCTCAACCTCCTGAGTAACTGGGACTTCTGGCTAATTAAAAAAAAAAAAAATTTGTAGAGATGGGGTCTCGCTCTGTTGTTCAGGCTGATATCGAACTCCTGGCCTCAAATGATCCTCCCACCTCAACCTCCCAAAGTGCTGGGGTTACAGGTGTGAGCCACTGCCCCCAGCCACAGTGAACTTCTCAGAAAATGAAACATGTTGCTTCTTTGCCCAAGACCTTCTGCTGACTTCCCATCTCAGTCGCCGTAAAATCCAAACCCCATTAGCATGTTCAAGCCTATGTGGCATCTGATTCCCTTGGGTGGCATTTCCTACAGCTCTCCCTCTGGCCACTCTCCTTCCAGTCTTCAAGCACTCCAGGCACATTCCCCCTTCAGAGCTTCTGCACTTGTGTCCCCTTTGCCTGGGGTGTTCTTCTCCAGGCACCTACAGGACTCCCTCCCTCACTTTGTACAGGTCTCTGCTCAAACAGCACTTCTTGGAAAGAGCTTTTTGCCCAACTGGTCTAGAAGAGTTTCCCTCTGCCCCAACTCTCCCTCTGTCTCCTTTCTTTCTGAATTTTTCAGTTTAATACTATCACTGCTAACATCACCTTCTCGCCCATCTAGAGTGCAAGCTCTGTGACAGCAGAGACACTGGTTTTATTAGCTGCTGTACCCTGTGTTTAGAAGGACCAGCATGTAGTAGGTGCTTAATTTGTTTTTGCTGAATAAGGGAATCCATGTGCAGAGCACATGGAAACAATGGTGTGTTTACCTCCTGGCTACAAACTGGATCAACCAGACTTTGAAACAGGGGTGGAAAACTCAAACATGTGAGTGGGCATAAGACATTAGAGAGCAGTGGGGACTGTGGAAAACTGGACAGTATAGGCCAAAGAGGGTTCCTATTATTAGCTTTTTCCAAACAGCATGTTTGTGGCTGAATCTGGCTTAGTGTGTATGGGTGGGCAGGGGGTGGGCAGGCAGTGGAGGGAGCAGAAGCAGACTTTCGATCCAAATTGAAATAAAATTGAATGACTTGGGAATTGCAGGGTTGCTCATCTTGGCACCCTGGAGCTCTGATCACCAAAGAGGAGAAGACGCATCCCAGGCACAGTTCAAGGCCACCCCACCAGCTTGAGAGAAGGAAGTACTAGGACCTTTATTTATATCCATTTTTATAAAAATACAAAAGTAGACTCTACTGATAATTACGATACAGATCGACCCTGGCACCCTCAGTAGCTGCGTGTGTCTGACGGCCGTGGGCCGTGGGAGCCACGCAAGGACTCCGGAGGGGAGAAAGAAGATCAGATCCTCCAGGGCCTTCGGAGCCTCCCTCGGTTGCTCACTTTTGGAACACTGCGGCATACTGCCGTGTGCACGTGGGCCGGCTGGGTGGACAGGTGGATTAGACCATCCCGTTTAAGCTCCTGCAACCTTCACTAAATGGACAAGTGGCTTCAAAAATGTTCTCCAAAGAAACCGCAGATTGAAGATGATACTAAAAATACAAGGAATATCCCCCACAACAAAATGGCAGAACTGGGACTTAACACCGAGTAAGAATAACAATCACGTAGGATTTGATACATTCAGTTCCTTTGCTCTGACCATTTATTACAAGTAGCAAAGAAAAAGATTTTATATTATACATACACATTCAAAAATTAGTCATATTTAACAAATCTTTGGCAAATCTGTTTATAATTTCTATTTGTGTACTTTTATCACATACATAATAAACTAGTACAGTTGCACGTGTGATTTACAAATAACTAATACACATATGCTGAGGCCGTGTGCAAATTTTAAAGTTATAACTGATGAAGCTGTGTGATCAAACTAGCCTGGAGTCACAGTCTCACAATCTTGGCATAAAACCCTCTTTTTGGTGGCCCCTGGCAGGCCCCAGGCCGCCTGCCTGCGACATACCCATGCATTTCCAGCGAAGGCTGCAGCATATTCTGTTGCTCATATCTGCAAGTCACAGGGGGAAAGTTGGCCAAAAGGCAATAAACCAACCAATGGCCAAAGAAGTCAGATCAGCTTCCTTTGTCAAGCAACCCAGGCCTTTCTCTGCAAATGGGAATGACAGCCAAGGATCTCCACGTGTCTGAAGATCAACATCAGTAGCGGCAAAGACCAAGATGAATAAACAGAATAAGTAAACCCAGGATAAATGGGTGATCTGGTGAAGGGAGAAATTACATAATTCTCATTAATATCATCAGAGAGACAAGAGGAGATATTGCATGGGGTAAGAAACTAAAATTAGAACAGTCTGCCAAGAAAAGGAATGAGAAAATAAAAAACATGAGAAACATTTCAGACATAAAGAGGCAATCCAGGAAGTCCAATATCCCTCTATTAGCCATTCTAGAAAGAGAAAGAGAAATTTAGGGAGAACATTTGGCGTTTGTCTTTTTTTTGTTTTTACTTTTTATAATTATTTTTATGAAGCAAGTACAACATTGGTACCAAAATTTAATAAAGACAATACAAATAAGAAAATTATTTACCTATCATCACTTAAAAATATTTATTTAAATATTCTCTATAAAACATTTGCAGAAAGAATTCAACACCACATTAAGAAAATGATACACCATGAGCGTGATTTATCCCAGGAATACAAATACAATTTCGCCACAAATTCCTGGAATCCAGTATTTGAAAATCCATACCAAGATGCACCATATTAAGAAATACAAGGGAAAATATTACATGACCTTTTCCATAGGTGCTGAAAATACCTTCAACAACATTCATCAGCCTTTCCTAAGAAACACATTCAAGAAAATAGAAATTGATCACTACTTTCTCAACATGGACATATATGTATGCACACACAAACAGATTTATAAATTCAATGCAATCTGAATGAAAAATACTAATAAGCTTTTTAATGAAGCTGGACAGGTTAAAACTAAATCCCTGATCCTTTGGAATGTATTTTTATATATGGCACGAAGTATGGATCTAATTTTATCTTTTTTCAAGTGGCTAACCAGTTGTTCTGGCACAATTTATTTAAAAGGTCCATTTTTGCCACAATGATTTGAGATGTCACCTTTATCACACACTAAAATTCCACATTACTTGCATCTATTTCTGAGTATTCTATTCTATTCCATTGATCTGTTTGTCTATGTTTCATGTACCAGCACCACACGTTTTTAATTACCACAGATTTGTAGTTTAGAGCTAAAAGGGCTAGTTTCCCCTCGCTGCCCTACCTGTAGTGTCTTCCCAGCTATTCTTGAATGCTCATTTTTCCACATGAAGTTCATTATTATTTAATGATATTTTCCTTGTGACCTCGTATATGATCAAATCTTATGACTATTCCATGTGTGCTTGAGAAGATGGATTTGCTCTCATCAGGGATGAGGTTCAATGCATATGCATAAGGTCTATGTTTTTTAAATTATTATAATGTTCATTTCTTCTATATCCTTACTTATTTTTTGTCCACTTATGCGATGCCATTGAGCAGGTGAGACTTGTCGAAGGCACACCTCAATCCTGACGACTTTGGGGTTTAGCCTTTTGCTTCATCGGTGAGAGATTTCCATTGGTTCACACTGTGTATGGACAGCTTCCCCTGGATACACTGCTCATGCAGCTACCTGCTATACTTGTGGGGTTTTTTTCTTTATTTTTTTTAGATTATTAATAACAGTGTGAAGGCTGTCCTGTCTTTCCTTCCCCACTCTCATCAATTAGTTGTAAGCTTATTTTTCAGGCCAAAAAAAAAAAATGTGTAGTGATCCTGAGTAATGGTTTAACGCAATTTTTTTTTACCGTCATTTTCTGGTGTACACATGGAGCTGGGAAGGATGGAATCTCTCGGGATGTGGTACTGAGGCTCTGTCTTGTTCCAAGGATGCTGGGTGTGGTGTTGGCAAGATGGTGGGGCTGTATCTCAGAGGCTCTGGGTACAAGGGTGGCCTGGGAAATGTTGGACAAATTCTGTAACCTCAGTACAGCCTCTTTCTGTTTCTCCAGTTTGCCTTTGGTACATCTGGCTCCAGGGAGACCTCTGGAAGCCACAACAGGGGTGGCAGAGTGGCCCCCAGCACGGCGGTGTGAGGGGATGCCCGTGCCCAGGCCCCCAGGGTCCCTCTGCTCAGGAGCCGGCGGAGACTGATGATGAGGAAGCCTGGCTTTAGATGGCCCAGAAGACCACAGATCTGGGGGCACTCACCTACCTTCCTCCCCCTTCTCAGCTCCTACTACCTCCTTATTACTCTTTTTCTTCTTCAAGGTGTCTTTTGTGAACCTCTCCCCCGAATTCCATATCGGGGCGGCCTGAGTTAATGCCCCCCACTGTCCCTGCGTGACCTCGGGCTGGGGGACCCCCTGCTCCCGCCCCGGCTGGGACAGGCAGCGGCTGGGGGAGCTGTGAGCTGCGGGGCGGGAGCGGGAAGCCACGTGCAGACAGGGCACAGTCGTCTCAAGTACCAAGTGAAGACCTACACATGGGAAAGAAAATTATGCTGCCAACCTTGAAATACGGGGCCCGGATAACATCCATTTTTGCCAAGCCCGTGTTTCAATCCACTTCAAAGGACTCCCCGGAGTTAGTCTTGTACATTTCGTAATCCATCAGCCAGCTGGGCTTGTGGAATGACATTTCATCATGAAAATAGCCTCACCAGGGACAGAGGAAGAAGGATCAAAGACACATGGGATTTATCACCCACCAGCCCAGGCGGAGCTGTCAGTTTGCCTTCCCGATCTTAACCTTGGTGTTTCAGGATTCTCGGCTGCGCCCGCGCCGCTGTGGGGTCTACCCACCTGGGGACATGGGCATGCCTGTGAGGTCAGGACGGAGCACTCGCCCCTTCCCCACCCTCATCCCTCTATGGGTGACTGGATTTATTTCCATAGGCCTTAGAAATAGGAGCAGTAATAAAAATATGAAACGATGATGTTTTCGTGAAATTCCCTGTGAGTCATTAATAAACCAAAGCATCCTTGCCTTGACTGACAGCCCGGGGCGAGCATTAGCATTTCCGGCAGATCCTCCCTGGGCCGGAGCGCCTCGGAGACCCCACAGCACGCGGGGGCTGGGACGAGGTGCGTGAACCGAGGACGCTGCGGGATTCGAGGCCCGGCTGTCCGGTTCGATAGACTGGGGAACAGACTCAGAGACGGCAGCTGGCACGAGGTTAATGGGTTTTCAGGAAAAGTTAGGATAGAAACAAAATTTGGGAAGCTGGAAATCAGAAGAATGAATGGAAATGCAATGAACAGCAAGCTGGAGAAACTGCAGCTTGCAGGGGGCAAAGGCTGAAGGCCAGTTGATTTGCATGTCTGAACCCCAGAGGGCTGCAGGCAGTTCGGAAAGCGGGCTATGGCCTGGGTTCAAAACAGGACTGCTGGAAGCCCGAGCCCACAACGGAAGGCGACGGTCCACCGTTGCAGAACATTGAAGGAGTCCTCTTTGGGGGTCTTGGTCTGCGTGGAATCGGGACTCAGGGACACTGGACCCAGTTGAGGGCCCAGGGCACTGCAATGAAAACGGGATCAGGTAGAAATGAGGACACTGGGGGGTGCCAGCCTCCGAGTCCCTGAAACCCATTTGACGCTCAGAACCAGTCACAGCCGGGTTTGCACAGTCATGTACACCTGGCATGGAAAACAAGCACATGGAATGAGACAGCTATGAACTCCCAGGTAAAGACAATGCCATATTGTTATAGTATGAATGTCATGCTAAAAATCATTAACCTGCCATTCTGCTTTAATCTGCCATTTTGCTTCTGTAAACCTGCTTGCTCCTGCTTGCTACCCCAACACAGAAATTCCTGAGTACAACACCCATGTTTGCGTAAACAAGATAAGGCCCAGAGCCCAAACTGCCCAGGTCATGGTACACCTAAGATAGGAAAATGACCGCTCGGAATGAGACCAATCAAGAGCAGGAACGATGGCCTGGAACTGGACCAATCGGGAGCCCACCCGAGCAGCAACTTTTAAAGAAGCCAATGAACTAAGGGGGGGGGGGGTGTGCCCAGCCTGTCGTGTGAAACCAGCGTGTCTTGTGAAACCTGCAGCAGGTGTCGTGTGAAACCTGCAAAAGAGTATAAAAGCTTAATTTTACCCCAGGGCGGGGTCCTAGTTCGTGGAGAGGCCACTGCGTTGGTGCTCGAGGACTTGGACCCTGGCTCGAGCTAGTAAATAAACTCCTTTGCCATTTGCAGCCTCGGTGACTCTGCCTCTCTGTTCCTGGGGCCTAGGGGAACCGGCTCTAACAATATAAGGGAGAAATGGCTTTCACAGTGCATCACTCAGCCATAAATAATATTTTCATAGGCACTGAATATTTATTTAACCAAAAATTATAATATAACTATGCTGGAAGGATGAGGGAAGGGGTATAGGAAAGTTAAATCCTCGTCTTCCATATTAGGAAGTCAATAGTTAATACCTAAAACTGAAAAATCTAGAAATAGTAGTGTAACTATGAAATCCTATAATGTGAAGGTGAGCACGTGTCCGCAGACAGCTAAAAATGGTGACAGTGATTACCCTGAGAATGGGGGACAGGCGGGTTTATTTTAAAATTTTAAATGTCTGTAATGCTAAACAGAGGCACGATAGGGTGTCTTAGTAATATATAAATTATTATCCAATACATATTATATATACACACATAGTATGTCTATATGTAGTAGAGTTGGAGAAGATGTCACAGTATGAAAGGTAGGTCAAAATGCTCAGATGTTTAAGAAATTATACTTTCTATTTTCAGAATTCAATCATAAAATTTTCTAAAGATTCTAAAGCCAATCTCTTCTACTATCACTGTATTTAAATGAAATAATTTTCCCCCTAAGCAATTCAGCAATGAGAATGTAATAGCCTGACCTCCCCCCTCCTAAGGTTTCTTTTAATAATAGAGCAGGAAAATAAATTTCGGTAATTTATGAATATGTAACTTAAATAAAGCTTGGGGCCCTAAGGACTGACAAAGAAACAATGGCCAGCAATTAAAAAGTAATTCTAATGTTTACTTAGATCTTTTAAAGAATATTGCAATGGATCTAATAATAGCTCTGAGCCACAGTTCTGAGAATGTTCTTTCTCCTCCTCTGCAGTTTTCTCATACCTTTAGCTCCTCTGAAGCCACCCATTCTTGAAACTCTCTATTATTCACTCCTTTAAAATTGTTTTAAATTTTAATTATTATGGGTATGTAAGAGTTGTATGTATTTATAGGGTACATGTGATGTTTTGAGACAGGCATACAGTATGAATTATTCAAATCAGGGTAACTGGGGTATCCATCACCTCAGGCATTTACCATTTCTTTGTGTTAGGAACATTCCAATTCCACTCTTTTAAAGTACACCCTAACTGATTGCTGATTGTGGTCACTTTATTGTGCTATCAAATATCGCTCATTCACTATCTAACTATATTTGTGCACCCATTACACACCCTTCTTTATACCCCCCCGCTCCTTGCTACCCTTCCCAGCCTCTGGTAACCACGATTCTACTCTTTGTTTCCATGAAATCAATTGTTTTTAATATTTAGCTCCCACATATGAGTGAGAACATGAGAGATTTGTCTTTCTGTGCTTGACTTATTTCACTTAACATAATGTCCTCCAGTTCCATCCATGTTGTTGCAAATGGGAGGATTTCATTCTTTCTTTTGGCTACATGATATTCCATTGTGTATATGTACCACAATTTCTTTATCCACTCATCCATTGATGGACACTTAGGTTGATTCCAAACCTTGGCTATTGTGAATAGTGCTGCAATAAACATGGAGCGCAGATATCTTTTCGATATAACACACTCTCTTCTTTTGGAGATATACCTATCAGTGGGCTTGCTGGGTCAGGTGGTATTTCCAGTTTTAGTTTTTTGAGGAACCTCCATACTATTTTCCATAGTGGTTGCACTAATTTACATTCCCACTATTATTCACTCTTTACCCTGACTTATCTCTCAGCTTCTAACCTTCAATTCTGGTGTGCTTCTACCCATTCTCCTGACTTTGTATCACTAATGCTCGCCTTGGAAGATATCAGTAGAGAGAAAGACAGAATTGGTCTCAGTGGGTTAAGAAAAGAGAAGACTCCTGGGAATATTCATTGATTAATGAGTTTTATTCTTGTCATAAATGCAGAATTTTATTAACTAATTTTTCATTATGATAAATAAATAAAATGATAATTTACATACTATTACTGTGAATGTTTTCATATAAATATTCTCATAAATTATTCATATAAATTATTATTTTTCAAAAATCAGTTTAAGATAATTTGACTCAAACAGTGAATCTGGAATGAAAATAACTGGATATTTTAAAATAAAATATTTAAAAGTAGAAATGGACAAAGAATAAGATAATAGAACCAGCGCCTTACCACTCAAAATTATGGGAATATGTTTTCATATTTGCTTTAGGCATTTTTTAAATTTTAAGAACTCAGATGTTACATATTAAATTAAATAAATAAATACCAGTAGTCACAGGAGTTTGAGAGGTTATATCAGCAGTGGAGAGGGGTTGATAAAGAAGGCAAGGCAGGGAGGGGCAGGAGTCCACAAGACCCAGAAAAGAGAGGCACAGAAAGTTTTAGCTAGAAATGTGTGGCCAAAATCATAATTAATGGTGAACTCAAAAAAATCATTATTTTTAGACAATTATTCTTTTTATTTTCCCATATATTAACCATCTCCAATACTCCTTATTCCTTTTTTGTAGGTTTCCAAATAGTATTATTTCCCCTCAGCCTAAAGACTTTCCTTTAGCATTTCTTGGAATGTAGGTCTGCTGGCAAAATAAATGATCTCCACTTTGATTTGTCTAAAAATTTCTCTTTTAATTTGCTTTCATTTTTTGAAGAATGGTTTTATTGGACATAGACAAAGAAACAATGATCAGCAATTAAAAAGTAATTATAATGTTTACTTGGATCTTTTAAAGAATATTATAATGGATCTATAACTCGCAGCCATAGTTGATGTTTTTTTCTTTTCACACTTTAACGATGTCATTTCATTGTCCCTGGACTCTGTTTATTGGGTGAGGAGTCAACTGTTATTTTACTGTTCCCTTGTATGTAATATGTCTTTTTTGTCTGACTGCCTTTGAGATCTTTTATTTATCTTTACTTTTTATCTATGATATAGTGAGACATAGCGGTTTTTGTTTGTTTGTTGTATTGATTCTTTTTGGAGGCTTTATAATTTGGTATTATTTAATGATATTGAGGCTTTCATCTTTTTAAAATACTTTACTCTCTCTGATTCATTTTGGATATTTTATCTCTTTATCTGCTATTAAATCCATAATCTTTCTTTGTTCCTCTCAAATCCAATCTTCTGTTAATCTCAAGCAATGATTTTTTAAATTTTAAATGTTGTATTTTTCAGTTCTAAGCTTTCTACTTGCTACTTCTTTAGCGTTTCTACATATTTTCTGAGATTCTCTCTCTCTCTTCATCCATTCTATCCATTTTTTTTCTGTAAAACTCCTTAACATATTTATCACTTATTTTAAAGTCCTTTCTTCCTAATTCCGACACATGGGATTTTTTGTGTATCTTCTTTATTGATTGCTTCCCCTCTTTCCTAGCCACTCAGGAAGCAGATCCTCCAGCCCCGGCCAGACTTTCAGACCATTCCAGCCCAGCCGACATCTGACCGCAAGCCCAGTGAGACCCTGCGCCAGAACCAGCCACTGATCACTCCTGGGCTGCTGCCCCGCGGACACTACGAGAGAGTAAACTACTCCTGCTTGAAGCCACTACGCTTGAGGCTGATTTGTTACACATAACCTTCAGGACTGGGGGCTGTGGAATCTCACCCCAGTTCTCTGTGGCTCTGATGATCCATGCTGTTTTTACATTTTGTCACCTCCCTTTGGGCTGCCTTTGACGTGGCACCTGGGGTTCTGGGCAGTGTCCAGGTCCAGGGAATTCCTGAAGTTGGGAAGGTTGTGCTGAGCAGGAGTCCTCGCATGGGACTGAAAAAACTTCTCCTGTAATCAAGGAGTTCCTGGAGGACAAGAGTCACTGGCTCATCTTTGTGTTCCCACCGGCACCGTGTGCCTGGCATGGTGCCGGTGCCCCCCCAGCGTTCTTTGACTGATGAACAAATAAAGGTGGGTTATTTGTAATAGTCAGAAGCAGAAGCAGGTCCCCGGCCCTTGGGCGGCTCTTTCCAGTCTTCTGATTTTCAGTCTCCCTGGCGCTCCCAGGCACCGTGTGCCTGGCGTTCAGCAGAGGGCAGTGCTGTGCATTCCTGAGACCCATGAAAATGCATCAGGTGAAACAGGCAGTCGTTCCAAGTTCCATGGCTCTGTTATTTGGGGGCTAATTGCTTCTTGCAATAAGCTGTAGACTTATACATGACCAGAAAACGACACCCGCAAAACACAACTAAATATTTCTTAAGCCAAGCATTTGGTGGCTGTTGATACAGACAAACAAATTGATTTACCTCATCTTAGTAATAAAACTGTGAACTAAAATAAAATATTAAGACCTCCCAGCTGACTGAATGGACCCTCCTCTCAGCCCCAGGGGACCCCAGAAATACCCAAAGCTGAGTTGCTGGCCATGAGATGGGAGGTCAGACTTGCCTTGACATGTCCTCCTTCCTTCTTGGAGGTATCCTGCAGAACTTATAGCCCACGGCTGTGCAAGACAACGCTGAAACCACTCTCGCAGGTCCTCAGTTTATAGAACAAGTCACTTGAGTCTGGGTACAGACTTCCTTATCTCAACTTAAAACACTCCAAGCCTTTAGACAAAGCTTCATGTCTTTAACCAACTACAAATCAGAGTCTTCAAACTCACCTATAACCTGTAAGCCCCCACCTCCCTTTGAGATGTTCCACCTTTTCCGGCCAAAGTACACCTTCCGTGGATCAATTTATGACTTTACGTGTAATTCCTGTCTCCCTGAAATGCATAACACCAAACTGTAACCCAGCCACAGCGAGTTCCCTTGCTCAAGGCTTCTTAGGCGTGGCTTCGGGCCATGGTCCTCAAATTTCATTCAGAATAAACCTCTCTAAATTATTTTACAGAGTTTGGCTTCTTTTCCGTTGACAGTACAATGCCACCTACGTTAGTACACTAAACGCTTGGGTAGACAGAATTTATTTTCATTCTGACTTCCAACAGTAACCAAAACGTTTGAGGATGTCCCAGAGGCACTTCAAGGTCTAGAAAAGAGGCCATAGAGTTATGAAAAGAAGAATTAGTCTGTAACATGGGCAAACCTTGAGCATGTTATGCTAAATGAAAGAGACCAGTCACAGAGGACCACATGGTGTATGACACCTTTTCTATGAAAGATCTAGAATAGGCAAACGTGTAGAGGCAGAAATGGTTGCCCAGGGCTTGGGAAGACAGAGGAGTGGAGGTTGATGGCTAATGTGTGTGGAGTTTCTTTTTGGGGTGATTAAAATGTTTTAAAATTAGGTTGTGGTGATAGTTGCAAAATTGTGTGAGTATTTGAAAAACCATTGGGGTGTACAATTTAAATGGGTGAGTTATATCTCAAAACTGTAAGAAAGATTAATCATGTTCAGCTAAATTTTTACATTTATCTTATTATCCTCATGGTTTAGTCTCTGTAGATGTGTTAGTCATCTGCAATAGAGATGCTGATTTTCTGAGGACTGAACATGCCATCGCCCATACGTCCGGGATGGCACGTGCCAGCCGGGATCCACCGGAGGAACATGACAGTTCGGGTGCCCGGCAGCCGGTCTATTTTCTGATGGTTGCCATGGTGCTGTGAGGGGCTCATCTGTTGTCCCCATTCACAGATAATGACCAGGTCCGGATAAGAGTCAGCACTCTCATTCTAATCGCTAGTCCCACTGTCAGAGCCACCAGGGCTGGCCTGGAGGTTGGCACGGTGCCCTCCAGCCCTGCTGGCAGTCGCCAGGGGTCTGTGACAGCCTGTGGCTGTGAGAAACAGCAGCCCCAGTGCTGCACAGGTGGCAGGGCTGTGCGTCCAATTCCCACTCAACTTGCACCCAAGATCTGCCTTCTTCCAATCTGCAGGGCAGCCCCTCTAGTGAACCGATCACCCCAGAAATACGGGGAGTAGCAAAATCCACCTTTAGAGGAAACCACCGTGGCTGGTAGTCAGGAGCCTTGGCTTCCAAACTTGGTTTTGCTAGTTGAATTGACCAAGATCACTCCACGAACCCTCTGACCTTGGCTACGTCAATAAATAGGGCCTCTTAGGGTACAGCAAGGCTGGGACCTGCTAGGTCATTCTCAGTTCTCAATTCCATGAGCTATTTACTGGTTTACGCTCCTGAGAACAAATATATTTCACCCATTGAAGGGCAACAGAAAAGATTGCAAATTCCTACCTGTGCCTTTCCTGTCTGCTGTTTGCAATAGTCTGAATTTGGAAAGCTGTGGTCACTTTGCTCACCACCAGCCTGGGAGTCTGATCCTTAGCGCCCGACGGGGCAGAGGAGGCCGGGAGCATGAAGAGGCACCGGAGAAGCCGCCTCTGAGAGCTCAGGTCTCTCGTTCGATCTCCATGGTCTGCACCACGTCCCAGTGAAAGGGAAGATTCTACCCATTAGGCGAACTCAGAGCATCTTGGATTACAAACTGCCTGCAGCAGCGTGTCCGTGTTTGCTGCACGCACAGGAGGACGACACTTGGTGTTCTTTCAGGTTTCGGTCACTTGATGAGAGGGAAACCATGCAGCTGTGGGCGGCGGCCTTCCTCCCCACTCTGGCTCTGCGTTCTCCGGCACCCTCCCCGTTGCAGCTAGCAGCACAGAGCAGAGACCCCCGAAGAAGCGGGTGGGGCTTGGGCACCGCAGGCCACCAGACCCCTGTGAGGAGCCTCACTGAATGAGCCTGAAAAAAAGAACTCTTATTTCAGCATATTATAGGGGTACAAAAGTTTAGGTTATGTATATTGCCCATGTCCCCCCACCCCCCGAGTCAGAGCTTCAAGCGTGTCCATTCCCCAGACAGGGCGCATCGCACTCATCATGTAGGTATACATAACCTAAACTTTTGTACCCCCATAATATGCTGAAATAAAAAAAAAGAAACAAAACAAATCAAAACAAAAAGACAACATACATAAAGTTTTAT
>CM052448.1:29841948-29859546 GCA_028533085.1 Varecia variegata | reverse complement strand
GGGCACCACAGGACCTGCCCCCTGAGCATGGCACTCCCCTGTGGTTCCTTTCCCTCCTGTCCTCAGACAGGGTGTCCCCAAAGTTGCCATACCTAGGGGAAATGGGAAATTGTAACTAAACGTGCCTTTATTTACAAACTATTCATTACGAAATCTTACAAAATTTTTCCTTTGTAGTCTCCATCCTTTGGGGACATACTGTACAAAGGCTTGGAGCACAAGCACCTTCCCACCCCAACCACCTTTTCTTTTTGCTGCTTTCAGTTTTTAGGAACGTCACACAAAGGCTCTTTCAAGAGGCTCACTTGAGGGGCGCAGTGAAGGGGCGGCACCGAGCTCTGCCTTGCAGCAGGTGAGCCCGCTCCACGGGCTCAGTCACTTTGACAGAGAGACTCTTCCCTGAGGTTAGACTGTCCTGGGCCTCGTCCCCCACACCTCAGAGGACATCAGACTTAAACTGTGAGAAAAATCCTATAAAGAAAATGTGAATAAAAGATAAAAAAGCTCCAATTCTGCTTTCTTACTTTTGCTAAGAATATTTACAGATAAGATAGTGTCAGGAGGGCTGGGATCACAGGTACTCTGCAAGTGTGTCTCGAATTGAATTCAGAAAAGCTATGATGATAAAGGGAGAACGATTGATCCTTTTTCTGCATGTTTCCAAAGAGGAGACACCGTCTGATCACGGCCTGGAAGAAGAATATTGCGGTGAAAACCTTCACACCCATTCCCACCGCTTACTCGCCTCTTCGCGTGGGTGGAGGGTGGCTGACGGACACACAGAGCCCAGCAATCCTTGAACCACACCACTGGGTGTTGAGTCAGGTGCAAAAAATATTCCACCCTCTCTGTCTTGACTGTCTGTCTCACTGTGGGTACGAGAGTCCACGGGCTCTCCTAAGCTCCCATGAGTAAGCACACGTGGGCCAGGGAAGGGACCAGTTTTCAAGAAGTAACTGGGTATGTGAGGCAGGACTGTGATCCTTCCTGAAGCTGGAAGGGTAACAGGAGACCCCCCAGGTATCTGGTTCAAGGCACACGCTCTGATACAGTTTAGCAGAGAGCCCTAGTCTTTGGGGTCACTGGGTACTATCTGGCCCATCAATAAAGATGATTCTCTGGTATGCATTTGGCCACTCCGTGTGTGTTCTCCTGTCAGCTGGAATCCTGGAGAAAAGGATTCTTGAAACCCAGCCAGTGCTGCTCTCCAGGCGGCTCGCTACTTTCTCATCCCAGCTGGGGGTTTCCTTTCCTGGTCTTGACACCCACAAGGAGCTTCTCCCCTAGTCTTTGTCATATGTGTCAAACTTTTAGAATCTCCTAATTTGGTCCTCTTCTGGAGCCTTCTTTTTTCATACCACTGTCCCCAGCTGTCTATCCCTGCAAATTGTTGTCCATCCCTTACCCATATCAAGGGCAAGTGGAGACACACCCACACCTATGACGGTTCTAAAGCGTGATACACACGTGATGCATAATGCGCACACGTGCAGAACACTCCCTTGGATGTGCCTGGATTTTGAGGCCTTCAAAAATTTTTTATGGAAGCAAAATAAATGTTGTCCAGAAGTAGCTGATAAAAATAATTTAATTTGGTGTTTTACAAGGAAATCTAGCATATACATAGTAGACAATCAGTGAATATTTGTAATGAATAGATGAAGGAAGGAAGGAATTGCTGGAAAAATAAATGGTGTTTTAATATAAATTTTAAAAACATGAAATTTTATTTTTTAAAACAGTTTTTTTACCTACATATGAGTGAAGAGATAGCATAACCAAATATTTTTACATTGTAAAAAACAGTATATATAGATGACTTACAGATTTATGTATGTTATTACTATAGTACCTCTGCTGAGAATGTCACTTGCGTTGTTACTACAGTCATGTGCCACGTAGCAACTTTTCAGTCAATGATGGACCACATATATGATGGTAGTTCCTTAAGATTATACTACTATATTTCTACTGCACCTGTTCTATGCTTAGATATGTTTAGATACACAAATACTTACCATTGTGTTACAATTGCCTACAGTATTCAGTACAGTAACATGCTGTGTAGCTTTACAGCATAGCAGCAATAGTCCATATCATCTAGTGTAGGTGTGCAGTGGGCTATACCATCTAGGTTTGTGTAGGTGCACTCTATGATGTTTGCACAATGATGACATTGCCTAACAATGCATTTCTAGAATGTATCTTCATCCTTAAGCGACACATGACTGTGTATCTACATTTGGCCCAGTAATAGTTAACTTTCTAATTAAACAAAATAACCGTAGATCTACCTAGCTTATGCACAATGTGTATGTAGACAGAACCACTTAAACTTGCTTCAGCCAATTCCTTACATCTAAACAAAATTTATGCATAGATTTTACAAACGGATTTAATGAAAATAGCAAAAAAAAAAAAAAAATCTCAAAATAAATTCTGAAACGATTCATGATCACAACTATTAATGGTACATCAAAAATTGTGGCATAGATAAGAGAGGCTGTATGTTATTTTTCTGTCTTGCAGGACAGGCATAAGGCCACTCATTTCTCTCCCAATCTAGATAGTACAGAACTTTCACTTCTGGTCAAGATGGAGTAACAGGGATCAGATTTACCACCCAGCCTTGAACACACAAAACAGACAAAATAGGTAAAAATCAGTTTCAAAACACTGGACGTTAGACAAAAAAGGACAGTTATCCTTAAAAGGTAAAAAACAATTAAGGTGAGCCCTACAACTGCCGGGCTTACTTCCTTCAGAGAGTATCCAGGCAGTGAGTGTTGCAGGGATGGGAAACCCAAGCAGAGATGGGAAGACTTGAGCTGCGATGACATAGCTGACAGTCTGGGGAGATGAAGGTGGCTAGAATTCTAAGGACCAAGAACAAGAGAGAAGAAAGCTGCACAGAGGAATCCTGAGATCTGCAGAAGGCAGCCCTCAAATATTCAGCTGAATGTTGATTAGTGCATGGATTTGAGGAAGTTACTGAAGGCTATGAAAAGAACCACCTGAAAGGGTTAGGGGTAACGATGGTTGACATTCACACAGAGCTGGGAATAGTGCCTATTCCCACCAGCCGGAGAAGAAAAATCTCATGATTCATGGGACAGAAGGTAGAGTTCACAGGTCTTTCCTCAATAGGAGAATAATTAACACTAGATTAGTGCTGCTCTGTTTCCACCTAACAAATCTTAAAATCAAGACCCAAATAGGCTGGGCATGGTGGCTCATGCCTGTAATTCTGGGACTTTGAGAGGCTCAGGTGGGAGGGTTGCTTGAGGTCAGGAGTTTGAGACCAGTCTGAGCAACACAGTGATATCCCATCTCTATAAAAAATACAAAAATTAGCCAGGCACAGTGGTGCATGCCTGTAGTCTCAGCTACTTGGGAGGCTGAGGCAGAAGGATTGCTGGAGCCAAGAGTTTAAGGTCACAGTGAGCTATGATTGCACCATTACACCCCAGCCTAAGTGAAAGAGTGATACCCTATCTCTAAAACAAACAAACAAACAAACAAACACACACAATGGCTAAAAAAGAGACCCAAATGGATAAAACCATTTTCAAATAGTAGTATCCCAAAACAAAAGCCCATCAAGGATATTTATGAGAATTAAAGAATAGCCAGCACCCAATAAGCTAAAATTTACAATGTCTGGCACCCAATCTAAAATTACCAGGATTTCAAAGAAGCAAGAAAATATAACCCACCATAAGAAGAAAAATCAATAATGAAAACCAACCCAGAACTGACAAATGCTGTTAGAATTAGCAGATAGGACCTGTCTGCAAGTATTGTATTAATAACTATATTCCATATGTTCAAAAGAGACATGGGGGATATAATAAAAAGCCTAAATCAAACTTTCAGAAATAAAACCTGTGATATCTGAGATGAATACACTGAACATAGTGGATAAGATTAATGGCAAATTAAACATTTCAGAATAAAAGATTAGTAAACTTAAAAATAATTATCCAAAGGGGACCACAGCAATAAAAGAGAGAGAGAACAAAGAGCAGATCATCAGTGAATTGTTGAGACAACTTCAAGCAGCCTAATAAATGTGTAACTAGGTGAAGGAGAGAAGGGATTGCAGAGAAAATATTTGAAGAAATAGTGGCTGAAAATTACTAAATTTGATGAAAATTATAAACTCACAGATCCAAGAAACTCAATAAACCCAAAGCACAGAAATATGGGGAAAAAAGAACTATACCAAGGTATATCATAATCAAACTACTTAAAACTAGTGATAAAGAAAAAAAATCTCAAAAGCAGCCAGAGTAAAAAGAAATGTTATACATAAAAGAACAAGATAGAGATGACAGTGGATTTCTTGTTAGGAACAAAGTAGGTGACAGGGCAGTAAAATAGCATCTCTAAAATACTAAAAGAGTAAACAAACAAACAAAAAACTCTTTCATGCCAGAAGTCTATATCCAGCAAAAATAATCTTTCAAAAATGAAAGTGAAAGAAAGCTAGTTGGACATAGAAAATTGAAAGAATTAATCATCAGCATACCCATCATACATGAAATGTTTAAAAGGAATTCCTTTGGGCTGAAAGAATATGATACTGGATAGGTATGTAGACTTATACAAAGGGATGAAGAGTACTATTAATGTTAATAGAAATGGTAATTACAAAAGTACATAATACTTTTCTTATTATTTATATCTCTCTGAAATGTATTGACTGAACAAAAATATTAATAATGTAGTATTGAGTTGATAGCATGTGGAAAAGTAAAGTATATGGCAATAGTACAAAGGTCAGGAGTAGAGAAATGGAAGAATACTACTATAATGTTCTTATATATCAAATTGTATAATGTCATTTGAAGGTAGATTGTCATAAGTTAAAGATAGATATATTCTATAAACCATGAATCAACTACTAAGATAACAAAATAAAGCCAACAAAGAGGATTAAAATGGAATCAAAGGAAAAAACTTAATTAATTCAAAAGAAGGTAGAAACAGAGGAAAAAGTGACCAAAGAAGAGATAGAACAAATAGAAAACAAATACAAGATAGTAGACTTGAAACTAAGCATATCAGTAATCACACTAAATGTAAATGGTCTATATATTACACTAAAAAGGCAGAGAATTTCAGTATGGCTCAAAAAGCAAGATCCAATCATATGCTGCCTATAAGAAATACATTTTGAACATAAAAATTCAAAGAGATTAAAAGCAAGTGATTTTTGACACTAATCAAAATAAAGATGAAGTGTTATATTAATATCAGACTAATTAGATTTCAGAGTAAAGAATATTTCCATAGATTAAAAAAGCTTATTTCACAATAACAAAGATGTTGATTCCTCAAGAATGCATAATAATTCTAAATGTTTATGCTCCTAATAATAATGAAGCTTCAAAATACCTGGAGCAAAAAATGATATAACTGTGAGGAGAAATAAACAAATCCACAATTTTAATTGAAGATTTTAATACTCCTATATGAATATTTGAGAAAACAAGGAGACAGAAAAAAATAAATAAATATATAGAAATTTGAACAGCATCAGATAAGTTGATCTAAATGACATTTATAGAACATACAAGTCTCAATTTTCAAAGTATCCAAATCATAAAATATGACCACAGTGAAATTAAATTAGACATCAAATTAAATTATAAATTAGTAACAGAGAGATCTCCTGAAAACCCCCAAGTGTTTGGAAACCAAATAACACACTTTTAAACAACCTATGGGTCAAAGAAGTAATCAAAAGTGAAATTAAAAAGCATTTAAAAGTGAATAAAAATAAAACACATCAAAATTTGTGGGATGCCACGAAAGCAGTATTTAGAGGGACATTTATAGCACTAACACCTATATTAGAGAAAAAAGATCTTAAATCAATAACCTGAGCTTCCACCTGAAAACACTAGCAATTGAAGAGCAAAATAAACCAAAAATAAGTATTTAAAAAAAGAATAAGATCAGAGTGAAAAATTAGTGAAATAGAAAACAGAAAACCAATGAGAATATCAACAAGATCAAAATTTTGTTTTTTAATAAGATCAATAAAATTGATACATATCTAGCCAGACTTACCAGGAGAAAAACAGGAATGGGAGAGGTGACATCATTAAAGATTCTATATATAGTAAGTGAACAACAAAAAATATTATGAACAAATTTTTGCCAGTGAATTTGACAACGTAAGTGAAACAAATTCCCTGAAAGACACAAGCTATCAAAGCTCACTTAAAAAGAAATAGAAAATCTGCAAACCCTATATCTAGTGAAGAAATTGAATTTGTAGTTTAAAACATTCACACAAAGAAAATTCCAAGCCTAAACACCTTCACTGGTGAATCCTACTAAACATTTAACGATGAAATAATACCAATGCCATACAAATTCTTCTGGAAAATTGAAAGGAAGAGAATATGTCCCAACTCATTATTCTAATACCAAAACAAGACAAAGACATTATAAGAAAAAGAAGAAAAAAACTATAACCCAATATCCCATATGACTAAAGATGCAAAAATTCTAAACAAATTTTTAGCAAATCAAATATATAAATATTAAGAAAATGAAACATTTGGCATTTATGCCCAAAATGAGGGGTTACTTTAACATTTGAAAATCAACCAATGTAATTCAATCTCAATAGATACAGTAAAATATTTCACAAAATCTATCATCCATTTCTGAAAAATACTCAGAAATCTAGGAATAGAAGGTAATGTTCTCAACTTTATAAATGACATCTGTATTTTCCTCTACAATTACAAGCAAGATAAGGATGTCCACTCTCAACATTATATTTAATATTAAACTGGAGATTCTTGCCAGGGCAATAAGGAAATAAAAAGAAATAAAAGGCATCCACTCTGAAAAAAAATAAAGTTGTAAAACTAATGCTATGTGATTTCAAGACTTATTATAATGCTACAGTAATTAAGGTAATGTATTATTGCATACAAGTAGACAAAAATGTCAATGGACTGGAATAAAAAATCCAGAAATATAACCACACATATATGGACAATTAATTTTCAACAAAAGTACAAAGGCAATTCAGTGGATGGAGGCTAGTCTATTTAATAATTGTGGTAAAACAATTGAATATTCATAGGCAAAAAAGAGACTGGAACCCATACCTTCTATCATATACAAAATTAAGTCAAAATGAATCAAAGCCCCAAATATAAAACGTAAAATTATAACATTTCTAGAAGAAACCATAAGAGAAAACCTTTGTGACCTGTGTGAAACAAAAATTTCTTAAACACAAAAACCATGGAGGATCAATATGGCTGACTAGACACAGGTAGTATGTGCCTCCTCCATGGAAAGGAGCAAGAATAGCAAGCAGATTCTCACATTTCAAACAGTACATCTAGAAGAGTATGCTAAGATAGACCAGGGAAATGGTGGGAAGCACCAAAAGTGGGTAAGGAGAGGTTTCGGGGCAGCTTGCCTGGCTAGGGGCTGGCTAACAGCTGGGACAGTCTCCTGGATGCAGAGAAACAGTAAGAGCGAAGGCCCCAGGCTCCACTCTCCGAGACAGGCTTTTGCGATATTGGCAACAAGAGAATCCCCCAATCCACACAGGTCTTGGACCTAACATAGGGAGCTGCTTGTAGATTGCACAGAGACATAGTTCCAGAAAGGGAACTAACATGGAATCTCACAGGCATCTGAGTCTAGAGCAGCTTGAGCCAGGTTCCATTTTAAGAGCCTAGACACCAGGGAACTGTGGGTGTGCCCACAGCCACTGTGCAGCTCCAAGGAGAAATAGAGGAGCCCAGGTGCTCCTACAAACCTCTGGGAAGATCTCCACCACCCTGTTTTGGGCTTTTGTTGAGATTGAGATATGAGCAGACAGCATTTTCCACAGTTTCTTGCCCATGCTGACTGCCTGGGTGAGGCCCCAGCCTTTTCAGTCATAGGTCCAAGGTGCCATTTTGGGGGTTGACACTGTGCCCCGTCCTTGGACTTGGTGTGGGCTTGAAGTGGTTGCAGCCCTTGCCAGGCTGGGGAAGGGCAGAGAAACCAGGCTTTCCAGCATGCATCTGGGACAGTGCCCATGCTTCTGTAGAGCTAAGCCTCAAGCAAACTGCACTCCCTGCAGTTTCCCACCAGTGCAGCCTGCCTGAGAAGGGCCCTGCCCTCTCTGGTCACAGGCCCAGGGCACTAATTTGGGAGTTTGAAGCTGGGCAGCATCCTGCCCTCAGGCTGAATTCAGGCTGATGATGCTCTGCTCAGCTGAGGAGAGACTGGGGATTCCAAGCTCTCCTACACACACTTAGGACAATTCCCACTGCCCTGCTATGGGCTGCTGTGGGGCCAAGTTGTAAGAAGCTGGCACTCCCCTTCGCATCTTCTGTACACTATTTTCCTGGAAGAGGGCCCACCCTCTCTGGTCACAAGCCCAAGGTGTTAGTTTGGGAGTCTAAGGAGGGACAAAGGAGCCCAAGTTCTCCTTTTCCTACCTACTCCTAGGACAATTCCCACCACCCTGCTATAAGCTGCACTGAGACTGAGACATGAGCAGACGGTACTACACCCCACATCCTGCCCATGGTGTTTGCCTGGAAGAGGCCAAACCCTCTTGGGTCACAGGCCCAAGGTGCCATTTTGGAAATTTAAAGATGGGCAGCTCGGGGTGGGGGGACATGGAGACAGGGACCTCCCCTCCTCCAATCACACAATGCTGCAGGCATAGCTGCCTCTGCTCACAAGCATGAGCTTTTGGTGTGGGTGAACTGTGGGACAGCCAGTTCTAGGCTTGCTGGGGGGGGTGTACACACCCAATAGAACTCTGCTCACTGCACCTGGGTTGGGCACGGAGGGTGCCACTCATTTCCCTCCCTTCACAGATAGGCAGTGTCTTTGTAGCTGTCCCAACCTTGGAATCTCAGCCCCTGGATCTCTACACTACTGGATCCACAGCCAATGCATCCCCACCACCCAATCAGACCATGGCATCCTTGGGAGACCAGTGGGTGCCAGGGAAATAGAGATTGGATATTCAGGGAAGACCACTTCCAGCAGAGAGGAGTGTGTAGCATGCCAGAGGGCCACTTAGGACAAAGGGGAGCAGGGCATCAGCTCGTCACTATTTGGGGTCTTCTCCTTTTCCTCCTTTTCACCACCCACTGCTGCCAAGGCAGGTGTGGCTGTTTCTGCTTGGGACCAGCTAGGTTTCCACAGGGGTCAATTAAGCCAGGGCATTTGTGAGCAGCTGGCCCACCTTGGACAGAGCCCCTATCACACCCAGGATTCCATGGAGCCTGGGGCTCACTCCTTTCCCTCTAAAAAGCTGCAGAGAGTGCTTTTGTGTGTCCCAAGAACAAAAGCTACTGCCTCCTGTGAGGGAGGGTGGGGCTAGCAGGCCTTTCCCCGAGCATCCTGTCTCTTCTGGTAGGAACCTACCCTCCCTGGAGGCAAGTCCCTGGCACAACCGCACCTCCGTAATGGAGCATTTCAGCCACAGCCCACAGCCAGTCTGGTAGCCCTGCACATAGTGGGTTGAGCTGCCTCCATGACCTCTGCTTCAGCTGGGTCAGGGTGGGAGCTGGGAATCTGGGTTCTTTTGCATCCCCAGAGGACAGAAACCACTGCCGAGAGAGGGAGGTGTGAGTGGCTTGTGTGTCCCACAGCTGCTGTCACTACTAATCTCATCAAGAGGGGCCCACATCTTCTGCCACAGTATCAGGGTGCATCTGCCCTTCTCCTGCCTGAGCATTTTTCTGGAGCAGGAGATCACCCAACCACTCACTATCACATCCAGTGCCTGAATTCAGGGAGGCTGGAGGACAAGTTTGCCATCCTGCTCTCAGTCTGGTGTTGCAAGGACTCAAATATGCCATGCAGAAGCCAGGGAATTATAGATTACCTAACCTAGTCCACAACTAATAATACCTGAATAGTCTCCAATGGGTCTGAGGTCCAACTGACCCAAATTACCAGCAACATCATCATGGGTCCATTTCTGCATGAGGCAAAAGGCAGTGTATCTCTCCCTCTCTACACTGAGCAGTAGAGTTCCTGGCAGAAGAGAATAGGTGACCCACAAAGCTATCAGTTTTGAATTGAGAAAAGAGGTCACAGATGAGAAGGAATCAGGATAAAAACTCTGTCAATATGAAAAAAAAAAATAGGCTCCTTAAATCCCCCAAAAGGATCACACTAGCTCTCCAGCAATGGACTCTGACCAAAAGGAAATTTTGAAATGTCAGATATGGAATTCAAAATATGGATCATAAACAAACTCAATGGGATCAATGAGAAAGCTGAAAACCAACACAAAGAAGTCAAAAAGTAATTGATGACAGGAATGAAGAATTCACTAAAGAGATATATATTTAAAAAAAAATAACAGAAGTTCTGGAAATGAAAGATTAATTTAGGGAATTTCAAAACACAGTGGAAAGTTTTAACAACAGACTAAACCAAGCAGAAGAAAGAATTTCAGAGCTTGAAGACAATCCTTTCAAATTAACTCAGTCAAAAATAAAGAAAAAAGAATAAAAATAAATGAACAAAATCTCTGAGAAATATGGGATTATGTAAAATGCCCAAACATAAGTTATCATTAGGTATCCTCAAGGGAGAAGAAGAAAAAGCAAAAAGCATAGAAAACCTATCCTTCATTACCTAATAATGAAGGAAAACTTCTGTGGTCCTGCAAGAGATTTAGACATCCAGATACAAGAAGGTTGATGAACTCCTGGAATATTCATTGCAAATAGGATACCACCAAGGCACCTACTCATCAGTCTGACAGAAGTCAAAGTGAGGAAGAAAATCCTACAAGCTGCAAGATGAAAGCATCAAACAACTTACAAAGGAAATCCCATCAGACTAACAGCTGACTTCTCAAAAGAAACCTTACGTGCCAGAAGGGATTGGGGTCCAATCTTCAGTCTTAAACAGAATAACTGTCAACCAAGGATTTTATATCCTGCAAAACTAAGTTTCATAAATGAGGAAGAAATAAAATCTTTCCCCAACAAGCAAACACTAAGGGAATTTGTCACCACTAGAAGTGCCCTGCAAGAAATGCTCAAAAGTGCTCTACACACCAAAAAAGAACAGTTAATATTCACCCGTGTAAAAACACCCAAAAGTAAAAAAATCACAGCTCTTATAAAATGGTAACACAAAGGAGAATACAAAGCAAATAGGTAACAATGAACAGGACTAGAATAGTATCTCACTTATCAATATTAACATTGAATGTAAATGGTGTAAATATAACACTTAAAAGATATAGATTGATGGAATGGATTTTTAAAAAGCCACAACTCAAGTATCTTCTGTTTCCAAGAAACCTATTTAACTTGTAAAGAGTCACATGCACTCAAGGAAAAGAGGTGAGAAAAAATATACCACACAAATGGAAGCCAAAGTGAGCAGTAGTTATTCTTATATCAGAGAAAGCAGACTTTAAATCAACAATAGTAAAAAAAGAAAGAAAAAAAAGACAAATATGGTCATTACATAATGATAAAGAGATCAATTGAACAAGAAGACATAAAAATCCTAAACATATATGTACCTAACACCAGAGTGCCTAGATTCATAAAACAAATTCTGTAATATTAGATTTAAGAAATTAAATAAACAGCAACTTAAGAACAGTGGGGGGCCTTCGAAACTCCACTGACAGAACTAGTTAGATCATTAAGGCAGAAAGTCAACAAAGAAATACTGGACTTAAATGGAACTCTGGAACAAATGGAACTAACAGACATTTACAAAACATTTCTACCCCAGAATTGCAGAATATACATTTTTCTCATCAGCACATGGAACATTTTCCAAGATAGGTGATATATTAGGCCACAAAACAAGTCTCAACAAATTTTTAAAAATTGAAATCATACCATGTATCTTCTCAGACCCCAGTGGAATAAAACTAGAGACCAATTCCAAGAGGAACTCTCAAAACTATACAAATGCATGGCAATTAAACAACACGCTGGTGAACAATCCTTGGATCAATGACAAAATCAAAATGGGAACCAAAAAATTTTTCAAATTGAATGACAATGGTGACACAAGCTGCCAAAATGTCTGGAATACAGAAAAAGCAGTGCTAAGAGGGAAGTTAATAGCACTAAATGCTTATATCAAAAGATAGAAAGATCACAAATTAACAACCTAATGTCACACCTCAGGGAACTAGAAAAACAAGACCAAATCAAACCCAAAGCTAGCAGAGAGCAAGAAATAGCAAAGTTTGGAGCAGAACTAAATGAAATGGAAATAAAAGGAAATATAAAGGATTAATGAAACTAAAAGTTTGTTCATTGAAAAGATAAAATTGACAGACCACTGACTGGACTAACCAAGAAAAGAAGAGGGAGGATTCAAATAAGCTCAGTCAGAAATGAAAAATGAGACATTACAACTGATATCAAAGACATATAAAAGATCATCTGATACTACGAAGAGCAACTGTAGGCACACAAACTAGAAAATTCAGAGGAAATGGAATCATATTTGGAAACACACAATTTCCCAAGCTTGAATCAGGAAGAAGTAGAAACCCTGAACAGACCAATAATGAGTATTGAGATTGAAATAGTAATAAAAAACCTCCCAAAAAGAAAAAGCCCAGGACCGGATGAATTCACAGTCAAATTCTACTAGATCTACAAAGAAGAACTGGTATTTATCCTAGTGAAACTATTCCATAACATCAAGAAAGAGGGAATCCTCCCTAACTCATTCTGTGAAGCCAGTGTCACCCTGATACCAAAGCTAGGAAAGAGCACAACAAATAAAGGAAACCCACAGACCAGAATCCCTAATGAACATAGATGCAAAAATACTCAACAAAATATTAACAAACAGAATCAAACAGCACATCAAAAAAAAAAAAAAATTCACCACGATGAAGTGGGCTTCATCCCAGGGTTGCAAGCATGGTTCAATATGTGCAAGTCAATAAGTATGATTCACCACATAAACAGAATTAAAAACAATTAGAAACATCTCAATAGATGCAGAAAAAGTGTTGGATAAAATCCAGCACCCTTCATGATAAAAAACCTTTAACAAACTAGGCATAGAAGGAACATACCTCAAAATAATAAAACTGTATATGACAAATCCACAGCCAGCATCATACTGAATGGAATAAAGTTGAAAGCATTTCTCCTAAGAACTGGAAGAAGACAAAGGTGCTCACTTCTATTCAGCATGGTACTGGAAGGCCTAGCCAGAGTAATCAGGCTAGAGAAAGAAATGAAGGGCATCCAAATTGGAAAAGAGAAGGTCAAACTATGCCTATTTGCTGATGATATGATCTTATATCTGGGAAACCCTAAAGACTCCTCCAAAAGACTCATAGAATTGATAAATAAATTCAGTAAAGTTTCAGGTTACAAAATTAATGTATACAAATCAGTAGCATTCCTATACACTGATGACAGCCATGCTGAGAGTCAAATCAAGAGCTCAATACCTTTTATAATAGCTGCAAAAAAAACCTAGGAATATACTTAACTAAGGAGGTGAAAGATCTCTACAAGGAGAACTACAACACACTGATGAAAGAAATCATTAATGACACAAAGAAATGGAAAAACACCCCATGCTCATGGATTGGAAGAATCAATATTATTAAAATGTCCATTCTTCCCAAAGTGATTTATGGATTCAATGTAATTCTCATCAAAATACTAATGTCATTTTTCACAGAATTAGAACAAATAATCCTAAATTTCATATGGAATCAAAAAAGAGCCTAAATAGCCAAAGAAACCCTAGGCAAAAAAACCAAATTTGAAGGTATCACATTCCCTGACTTCAAATTATACTACAAGGCTACCAGTCATCAAAGCAGCCTGGTACTGGTATAAAAGTAGAATACCGATCAATGGAACAGAATAGAGAATCCAGAAATAAAACCAAACCTTACAACCAACCGATCTTCGACAAAGTAGACAAAAACATACACTCTATTCAATAAGTGGTACTGGAATAATTGAAGAGCCACATGCAGAAGACTCAAACTAGATCCCCACCTGTCACCATATACAAAAAATTAACTCGAGATGGATGAAAGACTTAAATTAAGACCTGACACCATAAAAACTTCTAGAAGAAAACATAGGAAAAACTCTCTGGACATTGGCCTAGGCAAGGAAATTATGACTAAGACCTCAAAAGCAAATACAACAACAACAACAAAAAGAATAAATGGGACTTAAGCTAAAAAGTTTCTGCACAACAAAAGAAATAGCCAACAGAATACATAGACAACCTACAGAATGGGAGAAAATACTCACAAACTATACATCTGACAAAGGGCTAATATCCAAAATCTACAAGGAACTCAAATCAGCCAGAAAAATATAAATAATCCATTAAAAAGTGGGCAAAAGACATGAACAGACATTTTTCAAAAGGAGATACACAAATGGCCAAAAAGCATATGAAAAAATGCTCAACATTGCTAATCCTCAAGGAAATGCAAATTAAAACTACGAGATACCACCTTACCCCTGTCAGAATGGCCATTATTTAAAAGTCAAAAAACAATAGATGTTGGTGCAGATGCAGTGAAAATGGAATGCTTATACTCTGCTGGTGGGAAGGTAAATTAATATAAGCTCAATGAAAATAGTGTGGAGATTCCTCAAAGAACTAAATGTAGAGCTACCATTTGACTCAACAATCCCATTACTAGTTATTTACCAAAAGGAAAAGAAGTCATTAATCAAAAAGACACCTGCACTTGTATGTTTATCATAATGCAATTCAGTTATAAAGATATGGAATCAATCTAAGTGCCCATCAACTGATGAGTGGATAAAGAAAATGCAGTATATATACATGATGGAGCACTACACAGCCATAAAAAAGAATGGAATAACATCTTTTGCAGCAACTTGGATGGAACTGGAAGCCATTATCCTGAGTGAAGTATCCCAGGAACCAAGCAATGGGTATACATGGTCATACAGAGTGGTATAACAGACTTTGGAGACACAGAAGGTGAGAGGGTGGGATGGGCTGAGGGATCAAAAATTACCTCTCAGGTACTATTTATGCTATCTGGGTGACAGGTACACTAAAAGCCCTGACTTCACCTCTCTACAATTCATCTATGTATCAAAAGCCACTTTTACCCACTAAATTTATTGAAATAAAAAACAAAACAAAAGCAAGATAAAAAGTAAGTATGAATTCATAAATTAGAGTTCATCAAAATTAAAAATTTTATCTGTCTATAAGGTACCATTAAAAGAATGAAAAGACAAGGCAGGGAGACATATTTGTGGGGGAAAATATTTGCAAAGCATATGTTATACAAGTCTTGTATCCTGAATATATAAAAAACTTTCAAAACTGAATAATAGGAAAATAAACAACCCATTAAAATGGATATAATATATGAATACACACTTCACCAAGAACTCACATGCATGGCAAATAAACTTGTCAGAAAGTGATCAATATATCAGTCTTTAGGGACTTGCAAATTAAACACCCCCTCTAATTAATTATTTTAATTAGATTATTTGCTAATGTTGATTTTATTTTGGGTATCCAATTATTTATGATCCACTCACAGTTCATCCCTGCACACCAGGGTGTCAGGACACTGAGGAAGGCAGGAGAATCAGTCGTTTAAAGTCGGGGTCCCTTCACTAGGCCCTGAGACGTAGGGGCCTTCTCTGAGCTGCTACCCTCATTGGGATGAATCTGCCCAGAGTGACCGGGCTGCTGATGGCATGTATGTACTGGGTACAGAGGTCCCAGAGTTGTACTCTCATCATTTATTTTTATTCATTCATTTATTGCACGTCTATTCTGATCTGGACAACGTGCCAGGCTCTGAGTGTAAAACGACGAGGAGCACACAGTTCCTGTCTTAATGGGGCCTCGTAAGCAATGGGTCATGTAGGGACATCAGGAAAGTGCGATGTGAATTCAACAGAAATAAGGGAGATTAGAGAGCAGAGATTTTGGAGAATAAGGGCAAGCTGGCCTGGGAGAAACCAGGGACACCAAGTGGCAAGGCAATAAAAAGGTGGTGGCCGCCAGCAACATCAGCTAGTCTCCTTTAACTCCCTTGTGAAAGGGCTGCTTCTCATGCCTCCTCGCCGACTGTCACCCCCAGCTTGTTCGTTGCACCACCCCATACGACTCTACCCTTCCCATCTCAGCCCAATAGATCCTTTCTCTTCCACGTTCTCAGGACATGCACCTTTTCTTTCTAGCACTTACCCCAACTGTAATTTCACATTTACGTATGCATTTCTTTGGTTGCTTTCTTCTCCCCAATACAGCATAATCTCCAGCAGGGGACTGCCCTGTCTGATTTGCTAACCTTTGCCACCTCCAGCACCTAGTACAGTGCCTGGCACATGGTACGTGTCAGTACCTTTGTGTGGAATAAGTGAATGAGTGAATGAGTGAATGCACACGTAGTTTGAAGCTGGAAATCAGTCCTGAATACTCTAGGCTGCTAGCGTTTGAAGGCTGAGGAGGTGAGTTGTGCCAGAACCCAGGACACTGGCAGGCCTGGGTTGAGCTATGATGTGGGCATGTCCAGTAGAATTCCACTATCTCAGAGGGCCTGGGAGTGACTCAACACCACTACACTTTGCTTGAGGACTAGGCTTCGCCAGCTGAGGTCACCCCAGGATTCCCAGGGGCTGTCAGCCATCTACGCACTGAATGCTCTTCTATGACGTCCTTAATATCTTTTAGTGGGAGCCAGGCTTGTCTAATCCTGGCTTGGGTATTCTGTGCAAGAAGACATATGCCTTGAAACTCATTTCATCATCAGGGGACTCATGAAAATCTGCACCGAGCGCTGTGAACAGGAAAGAGCTCTAGATTACAGGGACAAATACAGTTATGGATCAGAAAGATCTGTGTTTGAGTCCTACCTCAACCATTTCCCAGCTGTGGGATCTCTAGAAGATGACTTCGTTTATCTGAATTTCACTTTCCTTATGTGGGGTAAAGTTATCTTTGCTCAACCTTTGTTCAAAGACTTCAATTGCATAGGATCCATCAGTGATTCAGGACAAAGCCCAGTGCCAGTCAGGGTCCCAGCCACTGGTAGTATTGCCATAATTGCTGCTATCGACACTGTAGCAGGAGAGTTTGATGCCCCAGGTTTGGGGGTGTCAAGGAAGGGTTTCTAGAGAAAGCACCCCTTTGTGGCATGGCATGAAGTAAGCACCGAGTAAGCCAGATGAACAACTGGCAAAGGCCACGGTGCCCGGCACCTCTGCAAAAGTGGCAAGAGGTGGGCTGGAGAGGTCTCAAGTCACACAGGGCTTTGTGTGTCCTGCCCAAGGGTCAGGCTTTATGCCTTTGACGAGCAATGCGGTGACACTGCATGATTTAAACAGTGCACGTCTGTATCTTAGAGACACTTCCCTAGGAGCCTGGGTTCACAACTCCACGTGGAGTTAAGAAAAAGTAAGAAATAAGGCAAAGAAAGAACAGCATCTTCTTTCGATGTGGCACAGGGGCATTGTTCAACAGTCCCCACGGACTAATTACGGGGGAGGTACCTTTGCTTGACTCACTATTGATTAAAAGCCTAGACGTTGTGGGTTACATGTTAAGTTGATGATGTTT
>CM052448.1:29783279-29841448 GCA_028533085.1 Varecia variegata | reverse complement strand
TACACGGGCAGGTATGTGTGTACATGGGCAGATGTGTGTGTATATGGGCAGCTGTGTGTACACGGGCAGGTGTGTGTACACGGTCAGGCATGTGTGTGTACATGGACAGGTGTGTGTGTACACGGGCAGGTATGTGTGTACATGGGCAGGTGTGTGTACATGGGCAGGTGTGTGTGTACATGGGCAGGTGTGTGTACATGGGCAGGTATGTGTGTGTACATGGGCAGGTATGTGTGTGTACATGGGCAGGTGTGTGTACACGGGCAGGTGTGTGTACATGGTCAGGCATGTGTGTGTACATGGGCAGGTGTGTGTGTACATGGGCAGGTGTGTGTACATGGGCAGGTGTGTGTACACAGGCAGGTGTGTGTACATGGACAGGTGTGTGTGTGTGCAGCTTACATGGTGGCTGTTGCCAAGCAGTACTCTCAGGAGAGACGCACACAGCAGAAACCCAGCTTCCCGCTTTGCCTGAGCAGTGTCCTATCCAACCCCATATCTGGAGAGGGTGTCACTGATGCCGCCTGAGCCCAGCCCTCTCTCTCTGATCTAGGAGACAGTCTGGAGGATGCTGGCACTCACTAGCATGGGCAGCGCCTGGGGCCACAGCCCCACGGTTCTGATTTGATTCAAATCATACAGCCCGAGAGACCCCAGCGTTCCCACTCCAACTTTTCCACCTTCATAGCCCATTTCCTTGCCGAAGCGAGAGGTCTGCAGGAAGCTTTTCCAGCAGCGGCAGCAGCAGCCAGAGCAGCCACGGCAGAGCACGGCAGCTCCAGCACCGGCACCGGCACCCTTCAAATTGGGGCTCTAGCCCTTTAAATCTGCTCAGTTACCAAAAGAGAAGAGGCATCAGACCCTGTTAATTAAAGCTCGCCCCGGTCCGGTCCATCATTCTGAGGAGCTGCAGAGCTCTGCTCCTTCCTGATGGCTTAGAGATTCTCCTTAACTCCCAGCCATGGATCTTGGAGAATTTCCCCCGAGATCAGCAGGAGGTATGATCTTGCCGATGGCACTCTGAGGCTGGTGTGGCTCTAAATCAATCACACACTGACTGCATGGACGCTGCCTGGCTCCCCTTGCTTTTTCTCTCCCCTCCCTGCTCTCCAGTTCCCAGCTTATGTTTAGCTGAGACAAATCAAGTTTTCATGGGTTTGGGAGGGCGGGGAGGGGTGGGAGATGTGGAGGTAGCTCCTAATGTGATTGTTTTGGCCCTGGCTCTACCCGGCTGCCAAAGTGGTCTGCAGGAGTCGGGGAAATGTGTTTCTTTGAGCTCTGGCCCATGCAAAACCATTTCCCCCTGGCTGGGTCCCTTCCCCCCGGTTATAGTGAAAAGAGCATAACCCTGACTTGACTTGTTTCTCAAATCGATGACCTGCCACTCAGTCTGAAGAAGGTTGTGCGGCTGCTCTCCTACGTTATTGGAAAACTCATTCCATACAACTTTCTCCCTGTGAATGGTCCCGGAGGAATGTCGTGCGTGCACCTGTCTCCCCTGTCCTCCCCAGCCTCCCCTTCCCTTGCTCTGAACGCTGCTGGCTTCAAACGCTTGCAGTATGACTTCAAACGCTTGCAGTATGACTTCAGGAATTCCTAACCCTGTCCCCTGTGCCTTTTGAGGAAACTCACTTCCAGCCGAGTCTCAGGTTCTGTTGCAAAGTGTTGTTTTTATTCAGGAATCTGCTCTAGCCTGGCAGGAGAGGGAGTAGATTTATCTTCTCTGTACGTTGCATTGTGTAAACTGTACTTGGGCCCAGGGAACATCTATCTGCAAGTCCTTCATTGATTTGTTTTCGCCCCTGCGGCTTCCTTCTGGGTGAAATACTCTTCTCGAGTCATGCCCAAAGGAGAGGTTTCCTTTCAATCATCTTGACGTGACTTCACAGATGTCCCTGAAAGTCAGGTCCTGGCAGAGGGAGCCATTTGCATTGTCCTGAGTGACAGTCCCTGGGGTCCCAGGGCATGGGTCCACATGGCTTGGGAGGGGCTTCCAAGGGCTTCCAGTCCCCTCCGTCCTCCGCCCCAGGGGAGCTTAGGAGAGAAGGCACTCTTGCTGATTTTTCCAGGGGCTTTAAAACATGCTGAGTGGTTAACACCACCTTTCAAGTCTTGAGAGGGATGAGTCAAAACACCACTTACATGAGCAGGGCTTCTCCCCAAAAGTTGTTGCCTGCAGAGTCCCAAGCCGTTTGCATGGTCAGTAGTTACCACGTGTGCAGCTAGAGCCTTTCCAATGCCCCAGCAAAGGATGGGCACTTTCCTCAGGTAAATGTGGTGGGAGTCAGGCTGTCTGCTTCCCAGGCACTGCGGGGGCCGTGCAATTCGTATTCTCAGAATAATAAAAAACTCTCAGCCGTGGCAGAGACTCTCTGGTTAGGAGAGACTATTCAAAGCCTACGAGTGAAGCACTTGATGGGATTCCTAATCACCGTGCCCCTTGGTGGGTCTGTGTGGTGATTTGAAGATTCCAAAGGAGGAACCGGGGAGAACCATTTCCTGAAACACAAAGTCAACAGGAGGCCTCGGTCATGCGGGGTGAGGAGAGGAGGCCTGTGGGAGGGTGGCACTGGGGGTCTGGGGGCCTTTTCCAGGGTTGTGTTTTCAGCTCGTCTGTGAATGGCTTCACTGAGGGTCAGGGTCTTGCCTGGAGTTGGCCATGGTTAGCCCGGTGGGTTCCCTGAGCTCACAGAGGGCAGAGGGGCCACACAGCTGTGGCACTTTTTCCTCTACCGCCTTGTGGCTCAAAGGCCATAGGCCCCCCCACCCCGTGCACTCGTGCTCAAGGATCGACACCCTTCACCTTCTAGGGGAAGCCAACAGAGGCCTGATTGTGTCTGGGCTGGCTAGGGGGCCCATTAACAATAAGTAATTAAGTAGACTGTTCCTTTGTGTCAAATTGTCTTTTTGACTTAATGCTGTGTGTGTGTGTGTGTGTGTGTGTGCACGTGCGTGTTTAGTTTACTGGGTGGCTGCTAGCTTTCAAGGAGCTATGAACAGGTCCCAGTGGAGTTTGTTTAGACGTGGCAACTTTGTGTGTAGTTTTGTGGTTCGTTGATGTTCCTTTTATGGCCCTGGTGGCCTTCAGGTCACCAGGGTGGTAGGGTAGAAAGGCCTGGTCTTCGGGCAGGGCCAGACCCTCAGTGGCATCCCGGCTCTGCCATGTAAGAGCACGTGAGCCTCAGTGTCTTCATCCGTGATACGGCACAGGCAGGATTAAATGGCATCATTGAGCACAAGGCTGTGTTTGCTGCAGGTACGGAGAAATATTTCTTCCTTCAACTGCAGCTGCCTTCAACTAAGCAAACGTTCACACGAGGGATTGGACTGTTTAAATAGTGACAGTGACTCCTTCACTGGCCACTGGACCGAACCTTTCTCAGGGCAGGGGTGACCTCTTCTGTGTCACTCCCCCTCTCCCGGAGGCCAGCACAGGGCCTGGTTGGGCATGGAAGCTGCATAAAAGTTGATTGACTGAATACATGCTGGTCTGTGGACGTTTAACCTTCAACATAGGTGATTTTTAATGACTAAGCAAAACCACTTCTCACTCAGTTTACTTAAGAAATACAGCTGAGCCAGGCAGAGCCAAGAGCCCCGTGACTGTAATAAACTTGGACTAAAATATATCCATTTTGGGGGCAAATTTGAACTGTAATGAAAAACTGTCTCCTGCATTACGACCTGTCCCAGGTGCCGGGAGTGTCCCTGGAGCCATCCTCATTGCTGAGGAACGTGACGGTGACCAACTTCCTCCCCTCACCAGGTGCCACCTCCTCTTTTCCATGAAGAAGAGAGGAGGCTCTGAAGAGGGTTGCTAGCTCTGGGAGGAAGGAGGCGCTCAGTGTGTCACCCTGGCGTGCAGAACAAGGCAATCACTGTGTCAGCTGATCAACCGATAAGTTGATCTGGGTGGAAACAGTAACTCCTGGGGGGAGCCATTGATTTCATAACTATTTGTCAAAGACAATCCCCGTCGTCACAACCAATGCCACCACTACCACCTAACACCCACCGAGGACCCCCTGGCCGGGGCCGGGCGCGGCAGGCAGCGCCGCGGCTCTCCAGTCGGGGCCAGGCGTGCAAACAAGCGGGGCCCGTGCAGACTGCGTGGGCTGGACAGCGGCGGGTCCAGCGACCCTTGGAGCACAGCAGGGGGCCTCCCCCAGCTTGGTCTCGCGTAGATGACCCCCAGACGGAGTCCCGAAAGAGCTGGATCCGGGAGATCTTTCTAGGCTGAGGAAGGAGTGCAAGCCAAGAACCCGTGTGAGAGCCTGCTGAGGGGGCGGTGGCACTTGCATCTGGCTGCCATCAGGGGCCATGTGACAAGAGAGGCGAGGTGGCAGGGGCCAGACCCCAAAGGGCCCTGGGTGCCTGAGAGGAGGGGACTTCATTCTGAAGGAGATAAAGAGCTACTTGGAAAAACTGAACTCAGCAAATGCGTCTTGAGCATCGATCCAGTCCCAGGCTGGGTTCCAGGCCCTAGGGAGGTGGCAGTGGACCCAGCACTCAGAAACCCCTGCTCTAGGGGACTCTCCGGCAGTGGAGAAGACAAAAAATCAGCAGCAGGATGGTGAATTGTATCATACGTGGCATGCTGGGTGGCAGTGCACACTATGCAGAGAAACAAAACAGAGGAGGAGCACGGGGTCTAGGGACAGTGATGGCACATGGGCGTGTGTGTGCAGTCCTAAGTAAAGTGCAATCCTAAACAAATAAAGGTGGCATCCGAATGAAGACCCTTGGAGGCATTGTAAGAACCTTGGCTTTCTCTTTGAGTGACAAGGAAGCCAGGACTGGGCTCTGAGCAGAGGAAAAACTCTTATTATTTTTTTTTAGAAACAGGGTCTTGCTCTGCCACCCAGGCTGGAGTGCAGTGGCACGGTAAGAGCTCACTGCAGCCTTGAACTCCTGGGCTCAAGTGATCCTCCCGCCTCAGCCTCCTGAGTAGCTGGGACTACAGGCATGTACTACCACGCCTGGCTATTTTTAAATTTTTTGTATAGACGAGTCCTTTCTATGTTGCCCAGGTTGGTCTCAAACTCCTGGCCTCAAGTGAGCCACCCACCTCAGCTTTCCAAAGTGCTGGGATTACAGGCATGAACCACTATGCCCAGCCCAGAGGAGAAACATTTGTAAACGATCCTCCTAACTGTTGTGTTGAGGAAAGATTGTGGGTTGGCAGGGTGGTGAACATACAATGCACGTGAGAGGTGACGGTGACTGGCCAAGGGGGAACCAGTGGAGATCGGAAAAGCTCTGGGATTCTCCACTTGTTTTCTGTTCTCAGGATGGAGGCAGTGGACAGTTGTGTGAGGGAAAGAGATGAGTCGAGCGTGACTCAAGCTTCTTTGGCCTGAGATGGGGACAGCTGTGGGCGGAGCAGGTTTGGGAGAAGAGCAGGGGTTGGGTGTTTCTCGTGCTGACTCGGGGACGTCTGCTGAGCCTGTGGCGGAGACGTTGAGTGGGCAGTCCTGGGTTGACAGAGAGAGCTGGGCTGGAGACAGGCTTGGGAGTCAGCAGAGCACAGATGGTGTTGAAAGCCATCTCAGATGAGATCATCGGAGACGGATGGGAGGTGGAGATAAGTAAGGACTGAGTTCTGAGGCGTCACGGCCAGCTACAGGTTATGGAGATGAGAAACCAACCGAGGAGCCTGGGAGGAGGCGTCTCTCTTGTTTGAGACAGTTTACTCCCTTCCTGCACTCTGTGTCCTCTCTTTTCCTGGGACCAGGACTCCTGGATCATTCTCCCCATTTTCACTTTGTCCCTTTCCCCTGGCCTCTTCCCACCTCCCTGTAGGCCTGCTCAGATCTTTCTCATCTCACAAAGAACCCTCCCCTAACCCTACAAACCCCATTAGCTTTCACCCTGTTTTTCTCTTTTTCTTTACCGATAAATTTGTCTTTCCTTCAGCATTAATCAAACAACTGCTCCATGCCCAGCATAGAGGACATAGAGACAAAAGACAGATTTTACCATACTTGAAAGCATATCTATTTATTTATACCTTGTCTACTTCCATAAAACATTTGGAATAGCATTTTGGATGTGTATATAAAATGAAATCTAAAATATATAACCATACACGAAGCATGAAAAATTTTGTGCCAAAAAATTGTATTTGTACTCTGAAATACAATTTAGAATACAAGAACAAGAACAGAAAAAAACAAACAGAATGCAGGAATAAAGGTCATAAGGTTCTGTGAGACTGTAACTGAGCCACTAATCTGATCAGAACTTCCTAGTCAAAAAACGGAAAATGGGAATTCCTTTAAAAAATTTACTGAAATATAATATACAGATAAAAAAGTTCTCATGTCATAATTATATGGCTCAAAACACTTTAACGAACTGAGCACCCTGTCTAACTGCAGCCAGATCAAGAAATAGGACACGATCTCTACCACAGGGCCACTCTCTGGGGTCCTTTCCAGTTGGTACCGTCCCCAGGGACTGACATTTTCCATTTGCCTGTTTCAAATTTTTTTGGGAATTCCTTCCTGAATTTCATCGTCCATGAGATGATATGCTAGTTTCTCAAAGAAAACAGAAGTTTTCTGGGATTTAATTCTGAAAGAATACAGTTGACACTTGAATGACACGGGTTTGAACTGCGAGGGTTTGACACTGAATAAACGTGAGCAAAGTGTGGTCTTAGTTCTCCAGAAACTTCAGATTCACAGAAGTACAATGGAGACTTAGACAACATGGGCTCGAACTGTGTAGATCCACTTAGGTGTGGATTCTCTTCCACCTCTGCCACCCGAGACAGCCTTCTTCCTCCTTCTCAGCCTACTCAACAGGGAGACGATGAGGATGAAGAAGAGCTTTGTGATGATCCACTTCCACTGAATGAATAGTGAATATATTTTCCCTTCCATATGATTTCCTTTTCTCTAGCTTACTTTATTATGAGAATACAATATATAATACATATAGCATACAAAATATGTGTTAAACAACTGTTTATGTTATCAGTAAGGCTTCCGGTCCACAGTAGGCTATTAGTAGTTAAGTTTTGAGGAGTCAAAAGTTATACTCAGAGTTTCGACTGCATGGGGGGTCGCCGCCCCTAACCTCTGCATTGTTCAAGGGTCAACTGTATTTTCTTCTGGGCTTTCATTTAAAGAATGCTGAAAAAATTAGGCGGCCATCCCTTGTCTATTCCCGTAACATATTTTGGATAGTACACAAATATATGTATGTATGTAATGAAACATAAAATCGTAAACTTAGGATAGGAAAAGGCAAAGAGTAGCAGTTATTTCACATCATTTGAAGCCTGACAAGGGACAGTCAGGAGGTAAAACCTGGAGAGGACGGCGTGTTAAATGCCAGAGAGATCAAGCAACATAAGGTCTGCAAGCGTCCCTCGGAGCTGGAAAGCGGGAGGCAGCCAGCCAGGTTCCTGGAGCTCTGGAGGTAGAAGCCAGATTGCGGGAGGGATCAAAGAGGGAATGGGAGGTCTGGTGCGATGCCTCTGAGTGAGGACCACTATTTCAAGAGGGTCGTTCTCGTGGGAAGGAGAGAAAAGATGGCAGGCAGAAGAAACCGCAAAACCTGAGGAAGGGTTTTGTTTATTTCTCAATAGAATGGGAGAGACTTTGCCATGTTCTTAGAGACAAAAAAAATAAAGGAGAGAGAAAAGATAGTTAAAGAAGCAACGACTTGCCTACAATCCCAGCATTTTCGGAGGCTGAGGTGGGAGGATCACCTGAGGCCAGGAGTTCAAGACCAGACTGGGCAACATAGTGAGACCTCTGTCTCTATAAAAAAATGAAAAAATTAGCCAGGCATGGTGGCACACGCCAGTAGTCCCAGCTACTTGCAGGGGCTGAGGCAGGGGGATCACTTGAGCCCAGGAGTCTGAGGTTGCAGTGAGCTATGATGACGCCACTGCACTCCAGCCTGGGCAACAGAGCAAGACCTGTCTCTGGGGAAAAAAAAGGCAAGAACCTAGATAGATTCTCCACTGTACACATGCTCAACCACACTCAAACTGACTGGGTTTCTCCCCTTCTTTCACTTTCCCTGGTTGTAGATCCAGCTCCTGGCCATTGTTCTCCTGTGTTTTGACACTAAGATGGTCCTTGGCAGCAACAACACACCCCTTGGGGGACTCTAGGACTGATCCCCTCTTTAAAGAGAGGGGCACTGTAGGGTGTCTGTCAACTTTATTTCAATCCTCCATCCTAGAATGTCAAGGCTGCAGGGGGCCTGAGCGAGTATCCAGTCTGTGTTCTTATTTTTTAAGTGTGGAAACGGAGGCCCAAGCTTTCCTGGGAAGGTAGAGATAGTGGCAGAGCATATAAACCTCAGATCTCTGGACTACTTGACCGTAACATCAACTGGCATTTCCAAAAGTCTCTCTCCTAAGCTCTAAAGCCCAGGTGTTTCTCAAATTTCAGCTTGTGCCAAAATCCCCCAGAGGGTTTGTTAAGATGCAGATTCGCAGGGCCCCGCCCCCTCTGAGTTTCCCACTCCGCAGGGCCGGGAATGTGCAGCTGTGACAGCTTTCTCCGGTGATGCTGAGGTTGCTGGTCTGGGGGCCACACCGGAGGCCAGTGTTCAAGAGGCGCCGTGGCAGGGTGGGGGCCGGGGGGGGGACAAGGCTAGACCTGGGCGCTAGGAGCGTGTCCTCGGCCTGACCTCATTCCCCTGGGGTCAGGCCTGAATGAGGCGGGCGTGGCCGGCTGCCAGTCCCCAGAGGATGAGCCACCAAGAGAGCCCAGGAATGCCGTGGGGCAGGCTGAGCCGCCGGAGAGTCCCAGTCAGGCTGTCCTCAAACACAGCACTCTGTGCTCTCTCTCTGCCTCCTGCGGGGGAGGCACAGGGAAGCCTGCGGGACCCGGGCTGGGGGCGCTCGGAGCTCACGTCCCCCCAGCCGCCCGAGGACTGCACCCCGCGCTGGCCCCAGGGAAGGGGGCGCAGCTGGGCGGGACCCCAGGTTCCTCCCAGCTGATGCCATTATCTGGGCGCCCAGAGCATACGTCAAGTGACTTCTGTGTCTCTGGCAGGTTATTACTCGCTGAATTAGTGTAGTGAAATAAAAACTATAATAAAGCTGTACCGCACTCTTAAATTGTTAAAATTTATTATAAAACGCCTGTAGTTATTAACTGATTTTCGCCGTGTGCATTTGCCTGCGGCGGAAGCCCAGGAAGATGAAAAGTGGCTCTGTCACCGGGAGGCCGAGAGTCGCTCCTGGAATTCTCCGGGGAGTCCTGGACGGGACGGCGAGCTCACAAATCACCGGGCGGCGCCACCGCTCCGGGACGCTGCCGCCTGTCCCCGCGCCGCCCACGGCGCTCCGGGGCTGCAAGTCACGGTCCCAGGGGAGGGAAACCCATCTGTCCGCTTCAAGCAGGCCCCCGGCAGCCCACGCCAGGCGCGGACAAATGAGGCCCGCGCTCCCCGGCGGTCACTCACCCTGTCTCAGCCTGGAGCCCAATGTTCCAGCCCGGGAGAGCCGCTGCGGACGGCGTCGCCACCCCTCGCCGTCCCCCCGCAGGCCTGTTTCCTACCCTGCCTTCTGAGAACCCAAAGAAGGAGCCGAGTTTTCCTGAGCTCAACTAGGGAGGGCCGTTTCCAGAGTGGTCCATCAGCAGGGAGCCAGTCCCCGTGCTGTCCCGGTCCCCCAGGCAGTGCAGCAGCCAGGCGAGCGTGTTCCCCTGCCCTGTAGGCACCTCAGGATGGAGGGCCCTGACCCCGACGTGCATTTTGAATCGGGGCCCAGGGTGCCCTCTTAGCCTTGGCTCCCATCCCCTGGGACGTGCCTTACAGCCAATGGCAGCGTCCTTATTGGTTTACTGGCCCTGGGTCCTTATGGCCAGTCTGAGACCAGCTAGGTTGTAAATACACCTGAAGTCTGAGACACCTCTGCTGAGAAGGAGTAGGAAAGAAAAGCTCAGCATGTTTCCCAAATGCCAAGGCTGAGAATTTTCTTGAGTCTCTGCTGCTGTGCTGTGGAGCTGTCCTTGGGGTTTCCACTGACAGCACGGGGGTGTCCACTGGAGCACACCCGAAGCCACAGGCACCGGGATGGGGTACTGTGGGGCTCTGACCCCAGGAGCTCCCAGCCTCGCCATGATCTATCTGTGGGGTCCTTGGTGAACTGAAAACCCTGTAGGAGAGAACCCTCTGATTTTATAGTCTCCTCTGGGAGAGGTTTTCCTCTAGCCTGTTTCTGTTTAGTTTCTGTTTACACAGCACAGCTGATGCCTAAACTTCAGAGCTCATTGCCACACTGAGATCTGGGGAGGAGAGCCTTTGGTTGAGTTTCTGCTTTCTTGTGGACGTCCTGCTCTTCCTGGACAACAGTTAATCTATTTTTCTGACCCTGAGACACTTAGGCTGTCACCTGAGAGGGACGGTGCTGGAAGGCAACCAATATCTTAAAGACTGCTGGATGGTGAAGATTCCTTTCTCTCTTGCAGTCACTGATTTGGAGGAAAATGAAATTACAGCAGCAGAAATTTAAGACACCTAAGCTCCAAGGAGATTGCCCAGCGCCCTGAATCTTCCCTTTTCGCCCTTGAGTCTAAAGATAGTCCACGGGGAGTGTAAGAAGAGTAACAAATGTTTAGATTCAAACAGAGCAATGGCCTCATTTCTTTCCAGCCTCCCCTTGGCATGGTGGTACCGTGTGCATAGAAGATAACAAGATACGTATAAAGTGAAATCTAGTTAGCTAATAGTCACTGTCTCTTTGGCCGGGCAGAGTGATTTCCTAGTTTCAAAAGACAGTGAAATTGCTGATGTGAGAGCTGCTGCTTGCTGAAGTGGATCGTAAAGTAGCCAACTTACAAGAGCCATGGTGCACTGCAGAAACCCAACATTTAGGATCCATTTATATATCTCCACCTTGTTCCAGAAAGGATGCAAGGCGGTTTGCAAAGATGCATATCCAACTGCAAGACATAATTAAATGAAAAATAAATGGACAAAGAAAATAAGACAAAGGGAAAACAAGACTGGGAAAGTGAGAATGGAGCCAGGAAATGAGGTTAGGACACAAAATTCATGACATCAGACCCTGTGCATTTGCTGGAGGTGGAACTCTGGGGTGGCCTTGAGCTCGTTCAGCCAACACAGAGAGGGAAACAGTCTCTTATTGCAGGCCCAGCATGGATGCAATAAAAGCAAACCAGCTACTCAGGAGGGCACAGCTATTCCTGTTCCCAGAGGCAGAGGAAAATATTGCCATGGGTCCTCAAAGAAAAGCCACAGTATAATGCCACGGCAGCGTCCTAAATGGCTTTACAGTCCATTATGGGAAGGAGTTTAATAGCGCTGCCTCTTGTAATATTCCTCAAGGTTGAGAGATGGTTAGCAGGATAGAGCTGTCCTAAAACATTCTCTGAAGGTCTGGCATAATCTTAGAGTTCAGATTACCTACGATAAGGCCTTTCCTCCGAGTCGTCCTCCGTGATGAGTGATTCCATGGAGTGGCATCAGAGGCTGCTGTGGCGTTGATTTGTGAGTGCGTGTGTGTAGGTGCATGTACATGTGTGTGTGTGCACATGTGCATGTGTGCAGGCGGATGGGAAAGGATGGGGGTGCAGAGACCAGGCAGATTTTGTGTACCCCAAACCCTTAGCTTTGTTTCTGTCATTTTTCATACTGAGGTTCCTCATAAGATTTTACTTATAAGTAAAATAAGGAAAGGGTCCTCCACTACTAATAATAGCTTTAAACCCATGGTTCAGAAAAACGGATCATCTTAACTTCACAGTGGTTGTTCTCTCAACAGTGTGCGCACTGGGCAATGAATTTTGAGGTAATTCTCCTTGACAAGCACTTGGACGGCAGTGGCCCTGGGCTGTGGGTGGAGCACAACCCCATATGCTTTAACAGTTGGTAGAGCTGGAGGTGGCATTGAAATCCTCTTATGAAAACTGAAGAGGTGACCAGGACACCTTCTGGAACAGAGCGCGACTCAGGATGCAGCGACTGTTGGACCATCTCATTAGAGAGGGCAACTCTTCTGATTGGCTGGTGCTCAGCTCACCTCCATTCTGATTGGTCAGTACCTGCGCCCCACAGGTAGTGAAATATTTTGACCCTGTCCCTCCCTGCCTGTGAGCGGCTGAGAAGCGCCTCAAAGAGAATTTGGGGTCCCATGTGAAGACCAACATGTACAACAACGTCCTAAACTTTGACCGTAGCAGAAAAACTTTCTTTATCTAGAAAAAAACGTAAAGCAGGTGAACTAAACATCTACGTAATTAACCTACCTTTAAAAATCCATTGCATTTAACCTTAAATATCACAATTTCCTCGTGTATTCTCTGATATAAACTGACTACAAATTAAACATCTAGGTCCTAGAATGAGCTAACTTTATATGTATATTTTTGGATTCTAAAGCAAGTAAATAATGAAGAACGTGAGAATGTTTTTTGCAAAATGATGACATCGGGTTTCTGAATAGCTGATCTACATGCTTTCTTTTCGGCAGTTATTAGAGAACAAACCCACTAGTCTACCACAGCCACTGCTAATTCATGATGTAAAACCACGCCCTCTGTTGAAAAGAGAACAGTAATCGTTCTGTTTTCTGTCAGTGTTCAGTTTGTCTAGGAGGGCCCTCAAGTCATCTTGTTTTACACCACATTCATATTTGGGAGCACTTTCTAGGTGCCATTTGCTATTCTAAGTGCCAGAATAGAGCAAGAACAAAACCGATAAGTTTCCTGCTCTGACAGAGCTCACATTCTAACGGTGAAAAACAAACAATAAAAACTTAGCAAATATTTTCTCTTAGGACCTTGAGCTAATTCCAATATCTGAATCAACTTGAGGTTGCTGTCCCTTTATTGACTTTTTTCTTGAAGATGGACTACGTTATTTCTTTGTATGTGTAGTAACTGTGCATTATACCCTGGACATCGTGAATGGTATGTTGGGGAGACCCTGTTACTGTTGGGCTCATCTGAAGAGTATTGATTCGTTTGTTGGTTCTTGTTTTAGCAGGAAGTGAATCCTGACAGCAGTGGAAATTTCTATTCAGTTCCCTTAGGCTTAGCTGGGCTGCTTGGAGTCTGTCTCATATGCATGTAGTTTAAGGCTCAACCAGAGGTTTGGCAGAATCATTCACAAAATTTGGGTCCCCCTCTGTGATGCTGTCCTTTCCGGTGTGTCCCTCTGGCTCTCTAGCTGCTGGTGTGGCCCTTAGCTCTCTCTTCAGAGTCCTCAACAGGAGAGACTTCAGGTTTCTGGCCTCACAGGGTGCTGACTTGGGGGCTGCCCTCAGGGGAGAGCCATAAAAGCAGGAAGTCACCCCATGCTTTTCCCTCTTCCAAAACCCAACTCCCCTTCCATTAGTTTCTTCCTGCTTTTGGCCACTTCCCAGCCTTTTGAGCATGGTCTTTTATATATCGTCCAGAATTTTATGATTATTTTTTGTAGGAGAGTTCGTCAAATATGAGCTACTCTGTGTTTATTAGAACCTAAAACTTAGCAAATAAATAAGGAAACAGACGAGAGCATGCCCGATGGTGACCAATGCTGTGATGGAGAACAGCGTGGCAGAGAGGCTCTGGCGTGTGTGTGTGTGTGTGTGTGTGTGTGTGTGTGGAGGGGCGCTTGTGCTGAGTGCAGAGGCGACACTGAGCCTGGATGATGGGGAGGCCACCTGCACATGGCTGGGCCAGGAGCACTCCGGGTGGGGGACGTCAGGTGTGAAGGTGCTCCAGCAAGAACGAGCTCTGCTGTTGGAGGGGCAGGGACCAGGCAGAGGGACGGGGGGAGAAGGAAGGCAGAGACTAGGCAGCAGCTGGGCACGTGGCAGGCATTGAGATTTTATTCTGAGCAGGATGTGAAGCAAGGCAGGGATGTGATCTATTTCATGCTTTTCAAAAGATCATTGTGTGGAGAAAAGGCAGGAAGCCAAATGGGAGGCTCCCATGGTAGCCTCGGTGGGGCAGGACAGATGATAATTCTCTGGATTATAAAATGTGAGGCCTCCTGAGCAATGTCTGGATGACGTGGGGCACTGGGATGCAAGGCCTTCCCGGAGCAGGTAATTCTTACTGCCCTGTCCCAGGGGCAGTGTCTCAGGGTCTCCTGGGGGGGAGGTTATCTGGAAAGCCAGTCTCAAATGGGCTGGATGTCTGTTTGGAGGAGCCAGAGACAACTGGCAGGGAGGGAGCCGCTCCCTGCCCCCAGGGCTAGGCTTTTTGCTGCCTACTCAGGAAGACAAAAAACAGGAAAGAAGGATGAAGGAAAATAAAAGAGCCACAATTGTACAATAATACAGGAATGGTAGAAAGTAGGGAAATTGAAACTTAAAAAAGAGAATAAAATAAAAGTGCAAATTCTGATTAATTACACTCAGTAAAAAAAGGTAAAGTGAAATTGATAAGATGAAATGAGATAAGATCAATTGAAATCTTATAATTTAAAATAAGATAAGGTGAATCTTATAAGATGAAATAAAGACAAAATGAAATGGTGAGAGTTAGTATAAAAGACAAAGCCAACAAGATGAAAAGTTAAAAACAGAAAGGTTAAAAAAGAGAGAAATGATTACGATGAAAAGGTGAAAATTTATATGAAGGATTACAAATAAGAATTTAAAAATATAAATTATAAATTTATATAAATTGAACCTCACTGGGAGGGAATATTTTAAGCAGTCAACAGGGCCGGGCGCGGTGGCTCACGCCTGTAATCCTAGCACTCTGGGTGGCCGAGGCGTGTGGATCGCTCTAGGTCAGGAGTTCGAGACCAGCCTGAGCAAGAGCGAGACTCCGTCTCTACTAAAAATAGAAAGAAATTATCTGGCCAGCTAAAAATATATATGGAAAAAATTAGCCAGGCATGGTGGCGCATGCCTGTAGTCCCAGCTACTCGGGAGGCTGAGGCAGTAGGATCGCTTAAGCCCAGGAGTTTGAGGTTGCTGTGAGCTAGGCTGACGCCATGGCACTCACTCTAGCCCGGGCAACAAAGCGAGACTCTGTCTCAAAAAAAAAAAAAAAAAAAAAGAAGAAGTCAACAGAAAGCACACTGCTCCGCTGAGGGGGAGAGAGGGAACGTATCAGAGGCAGAGGAGAAGGGAGGCAGGTTTGTAGCCAGTTCTCAGGGCAGAGGGTGGCGTCCCTCAGCCAGAGGAGCCAGAGGCAGCCTGGCCCACTGCAGCTTTATCAGTTGTTCCTGAAACCAGGGAAGGCTTTCATGCAAGTAAACAGCCAGGGGGCTTGTGGTTGTTCAAGAATCTGAGCTCAGGAAAGTTCCCAGACAAGTACTGGCCTTGAGAAGTCACTGGGCACAAATGGAAGCACAGTAAGAACCTTCCCAGGTTTCCATACCCAGCACTTCTGGGAAATAGATCAGCCTGGAGCAGGCCTGCCTCATAAGCCAGTCCCCTGCCGAAGCACTGTTGCCTTTGCTGGGATTTTTCCCAGAAATAAATCCACATATTTGATTTTTGACAAAGCTGCCAAAAACATACATTGGGCAAAGGACACCCTCTTCAATAAATGGTGCTGGGAAAACTGGATAACCACATGCAAAAGAATGAAATTGGACCCCTATCTCTCACCATATACAAAAATCAACTCGAAATGGATTGAAGACTTAAACATAAGACCTGAAACTATAGAACTACTAGAAGAAAATATAGGGAAAACTCTTCAGGACATTGGTCTAGGCAAAGATTTTATGGCTAAGACCTCAAAAGAACAGGCAATGAAAATAAAAATAAACAAATGAGACTATATTAAACTAAAAAGCCTCTGCATAGGAAAAGAAACAATTAACAGAGTGAAGGAACAACTTGAAAGGAAGGACTCAGTCCTGGCAGGATTCATCACCCACTGACTAAAGGGCCCTTGGGCTTTGAATAAACACCAGCGGCAGCCAGGCAATATTCACCATGGGTTTTGGGTAAGACTGGGCTGACTTCAGGTATGACCTGGCACTGGTGGCCATGAGGGAGTACGTAGGTCATTCCTCCCCCAACTCCAGTGGCCCAGCACAGAAAGTGAGAGACACTGCCTGGTAATCCAGGGAATTCTCCCATATCTTACTCAATTCTTCCAAGGTGGTACCACCAAGAGTCTGCAAGAGTCATGGCATTACTGGGCTTGAGGCATCCCCAGTGCTGATATGGCTACAGTGACCAAAGACTTAGATCACAATACTCAATTCCCTTAGAATATCTGGAAAGCCTTCTCAAGAAGGATGGGTTCAAATAAGTCCAGATTGTGAAGATTAAAATAAATACCCAACTCTTCAATGCCCAGACATCAATGAATATCCACAAGCATTAAGAACACCCAGGAAAACATGACCTCACCAAATGAACTAAATAAGGTATCAGTGACCAATCCCAAAAGAATGGAAATATATGACCTTTCAGACAAAGAATTCAAAGTAGCTGTCCTGAAAAAACTCAGTGAACTTCAAGACAACACAGAGAAGGAATTCAGAAGCCTATGAGAGAAATTTAACAAAGAGATTGAAATAATAAAAAAAACAAGCAGAAATTCTAGCACTTAAGAGTTCAGTTGACAAACTGAGAAATGCTTCAGTCTCTCAAGAGCAGACTTGACCAAGCAGAAGAAACAATTAGTGAGCGTGAAGACAGGCTATTTAAAAATACACAGTCAGAAGAGAAAAAAGAAAAAAGAATAAAAAAGAATGAAGCACACCTATAAGATCTATAAAATAGCCTCAAAATGGCACATCTAAGTTATTGGCCTTAGAGAGGAGGTAAAGTGAGAGATTGGGGTTGAAGTTTTATTCAAAGAAAATAATAACAGAAATTTTCAAACCTAGAGAAAGATACCAATATTTAGATATGAGAAAGTCATAGAACACCAACTAGATTTAACCCAAAGAAGACTACCTCAAGGTATTTAATAATCAAGCTCCCAAAGGTCATGGATAAAGAAAAAGTCCTAAGGGAAGCAAGGAAAAACAAAAATAACATATAAAGGCACTCCAATACATCTGGCAGCAGACTTCTCAGTGGAAACCTTACAGGCCAGGAGAGAGTGGCATGACATATTCAAAGTGCTGAAGGAAAAATACCTAAACCCTAGAATATTATATCCTGCAAAACACCCTTCAAACATGAAGGCAAAATAAAGACTTCCCCAGACAAACAAAAGCTGAGGGATTTCATCAACTCCAGACATGTCCTAAAAGAAATGCTAAAAGGAGTTCTTAAATCTGAAAGAAAAGGATGCTAATGAACAATGAGAAATCATCTAAAGGTATACAACTCACTGGTAATAGTAAGGACACAAATATAGGATAGTCTGTTGCTGTAAGTGCTGTGTATAAACCACTTATATCTTGAGTAGGAAGACCAGAAAACAAACCTATCAAAAATAACTACAACAACTTTTTGGGAGATATAGACAGTATAAAAAGATATGGATGGAAACAACAAAAAGTTTAAAAGTTGGAGAGGGGAGAGAATTTCTGTTAGATTTTTCTTTTCTTATTTGTTTGTAAGCAGATTGTCATATGTTTAAAATAATTGATTATACAATGTTTTTTGCAAGCCTCATAGTAACCTCAAATAGAAATACCTATGACAGGTACACAAAAAGTAAAAAGCAAGAAATTAAAACACATTACCAGAAAAAATCACTTTTAACAAAAGAAGACAGAAAGGAAGTAAATAAGAAAGGACCATAAAACAACCAGAAATCTAAATAACATGGTAGTAGTAAGTCTTTACCTATCAGTAGTAATATTGAATGCAATGGACTAAACTCTCCAATCAAAAGACAAAGAGTGGCTGAACAGATTAAAAAAAACCAAGAGCCAACTATACGTTGTCTGTAAGAAACACACTTTATATATAAAGACATACATATTTTGAAAAGAAAGGGATGAAAAAAGATATTCCATGCAAATGGAGACCAAAAAAGAACAGGTGTAGCTATACTTCTATCAGATAAAATAGATTTCAAGGCAAAAATTGTAAAAAGAGACAATGAAAGTCATTATATAATGTAAAGCGGTCAATTCAGAACGGGAACATAACAATATATATGAACCCAACCTGGACCACCCAGGTATATAAAGCAAATGAATTTATTTGGTCTATACTACAGACCAAACAGACCTACCTAATAGATATTTACAGAACATTTCATCCAACAGCTGCAGAATACACATTCTTCTCCTCAGCTCATGGTTTATTCTCAAGGATAGACCATAAGTTAGGCCACAAAACAAGTCTTAATAAGTTTGAAAATATTGAAATCATACTAAGTATTTTCTCTGACCACAGTGAAATAAAACTAGAAATCAACAAGAAGAGGAACATTGGAAACTATACAAACACAGGGAAATTAAATGATATGCCCCTGAATGAGAGTGGGTCAATGAAAAGATTAAGAAGGAAATTTAAAAATTTCTCAAAATAAATGAAAATGAAAATACAATATATGAAAACCTATAGGATATAACAAAAGCAGTAATAAGAGGGAAGTTTATAGCAATAAGTGCCTACATCAAAAAAGTAGAAAAGCTTCAAATAAACACCCTAATGATGCATCTCAAAGAACTAGGAAAACAAGAGCAAACCAAACCCAAATTAGTAGAAGAAAAGAAATATTGTAATAAACATCAAAGCAGAAATAAATGAAATTGAAACAAAAAAATACAAAAGATCAACAAAACAAAAAGTTTGTTTTTTGAAAAGATACACAAAATTGACACACCTTTAGCCAGACTAAGCAAAAAAGAGAGAAGACCCAAATAAATACAATCAGAAATGAAAAAGCAGACATTACATCTGATACTGCAAAAATCAGGATCATTAGAGACTACTATGAGCAAGTATATGCCAATAAGTTGGAAAAGCTGGAAGAAATGGATAAATTCCTAGACACATACAGCCTACTAATATTGAACCAGGAAGAAATCAAAAACCCCAATAACAAGTAATGAGATAGAAGCAGTAATAACAAGTCTTCTATTCATTAAAGAAAAACCCAGGACCCAGTGGCTTCACTGCTGAATTCTACCAACAATTTGAAGAAGAACTAATACCAATCCTACTTAAACTATTCCAAAAAGTTGAGGAGGAGGGAATACTCCCAAACTCATTCTATAAGGCCTGTATCACCCTGATACCAAAACCAAAGACACAATAAAAAAAGAGAAAACTATGGGCTAATATCTCTGATGAACATAGATGCAAAAATCCTCAAAAAAATGCTAGCAAATCAAATTCAGCAACACATTAAAAAAATTATTCATTGTGATCAAGTGAGATTCATCCCAGGGATGCAAGGATGGTTCAACACATGCAAATCAACAATGTGATACATCATATCAACAGAATGAAGAACAAAAACCATACGACTATTTCAATTGATGCTGAAAAAGCATTCAATAAAATTCACCATTCCTTCATGATTAAAAACTTTCAAAAAACTAAGTATAGAAGGAACTTACCTCAACACAGACCCACAGTAATTATCATACGGAATAGGGGGAAGCCAAACACCTTTCTCTAAGATCTGGGACAAGACAAGGATGCTCACTTTCATCACTGCTATTCAACATAGTACTGGAAGTTCCAGCTAGAGCAATCAGATAAGAGAAAGAAATAACAAGCATCCAAACAGGAAAGGAAGAAGTCAAATTACCCTTGTTTGCAGATGATATGATCTTATGTCTAGAGAAACCTAAGGACTCCACCAAAAAATTATTAGAACTGATAAACAAATTCAGCAAAGCTGCAGGATACAAAATCAACGTACAAAAATCAGTAGCATTTCTATATGCCAACAGCAAACAATCTGAAAAAGAAACCAAGAAAGTAATCCCATTTACAATAGCTACAAATAAAATAAAATACCTAGGAATAAACTCAACCAAAGAAGTGAAAAATCTCTATAAAACACTGATGAAAGAAATTGAAGAGGACACAAAAAAAGTGGAAAGATATTTCATGCTTGTGGTTGAAGAATCACTATTGTTAAAATGTCCATACTACCCAAAGCAATCTACAGATTCCATGTAATCCCCATCAAAATACCAATGACATTCTTCACAGAAATAGAAAAAATAATCTTAAAATTTATGTGTAGCCACAAAAGACCCAGAATAGCCAAAGCCATCCTAAGCAAAAAGAACAAAGCTGGAGGAATCAATATTACCTGACTTCAAGTTATACTACAGAATTGTAGTAACCAAAACCGCGTGGTACTGGCATAAAAACAGATACATAGACCAGTGGAACAGAATAGAGAGCCCAGAAATAAACCCAAACATTTATAGTGAACTTAGCTTCTACAAAGTTGCCAAGAATGTACAGTTGGGAAAGGACAGTCTCTTCAATAAATGGCGCTGGGAAAACTGGATATCCATACACAGAAGAATGAACGAAACCAGACCCTTATCGCTTGCCCCATACAAAAATCAAATCCAAATGGATTAAAGACTTAAATCTAAGGCCTGAAACTACGAAACTACTAAAAGAAAACATTGGGAAAATGCTTCAGGACATTGGTCTGGGCAAGGATTTCTTGAGTAATAGCACTAAAGCACAGGCAACCAAAGCAAAATTAGACAAATGGGATCACATCAAGCTAAAAAGCTTCTGCACAGCAAAGTAAACAATCAACAAAAGGAAGAGAAAACCCGCAGAATGGGAGAAAATACTTTCAAATTACCCATCTGACAAGGGATTAATTAGAATATACAAGGAGATTGAACAATTAAATAGGAAAAAATCAAATAATCCAATTTAAAAAATGGGCAAAGGATCTGAATAGACATTTCTCTAAAGAAGACATAAAAATGGACAAGAGGTATATGAAAAATGCTCAACATCATTAGTCATCAGAGAAAGGCAAATCAAAATTATAATGAGGTATCATCTCACTCCAGTTAAAATGGCTTTTATCAAAAAGACAGGCAATAACAAATGCTGCTGATGACATGGAGAAAGGGGAACCTTCGTGCGCTGTTGGTGGAAATGTAAATTAGTGCAACCACTATGGAGAACAGTATGGAGGTTCCTTAGAAAACTAAAAATAGAACTACCATATGACCCGGCAATCCCACTGCTGGGTATATATCCAAAGAAGGAGAAATCAGTATATCGAAAAGATATCTGCGCTCCCATGTTTATTGCAGCACTATTCACAACAGCCAAGATTTGGAATCAACCTAAGTGTCCATCAATGGATGAATGGATAAAGAAATTGTGGTACATACATACAATGACATATTATATAGACACAAAAAGAATAAAATCATGTCATCTGCAGCAACATGGATGGAACTGGAGGTCACTATGTTAAGTGAAATAAGCCAGGCACAGAAAGACAAATATTGCATGTTCTCACCCACATGTGGGAGCTAATGAAGTTGATCTCATGGAGGAAGAGAGTGGAATGGTGGTTACCAGAGGCTGGGGACGGGGGGAAGGTGCGGGAAGGGAGTAAAAGGAAGAGAGATTGGTTATGGGTACAAACATTCAGTTAGATGGAAGAAATAAGTTCCCATGTTTGGCAGCAGACTGGGGTGACTAGTTACTGTATTTTTGTACCCATTAACCATCCCCACATTACCCCTCCCCGCTACCCTCGCCTCTGGTCACCATCATTCTACTCTGTCTCCATGAGATCAATTGTTTTAATATCCAATGTTTGATAGCAGACTAGGGTTACAGCAATACCAGGTATATTTCAAAGTAACCAGAAGAGAGGACTCAAAACGACGCCAGCACATATAAATGACAAACATTCAAGGTAATAGATACCCCAGTTACCCTGACTTGATCATTACTGATTCTATGCATGTAACACTCACAAATACCCTATAAATATGTAAATTATTATATATCAATAAAAGGGGGAACAGGTGATTCCCTTAACACGGGGCCCAGGTGCTCAGGTGAGTGCCGGCTCCCCCTCCCTCTGCACATCCCTCCTCCCCAAGGGAGCTGGGGTGAAGGAGTCCCAGGTTCAGGGCTCATGTGAAGTGATGAAGCTGCTTAACCAGCAGCTCCCTGGCGAGTCCCGCACCTGTTTGGAGTTGTGACAGGAGGGTTGCCTGTGGGCTTTGCGGCCAGGCCAGGTAGTTATTTCATGCCGGGCTCCAGCAAAGCCCCTGGGGACCACATTAGGTCGTGTCTGAATCTTGTGCATCTGGCTACATCTGGCCTTATTTTCCCAAACTTTTTTCTATTCACGTCTTCGTACAACTCCAGGGTGAGGGTTAGGGTCACGGTTACAGTGAGCACCTCATCTGCATACCCACCTGGGGATGCTGGGGAAAATGGGGTTTGGGGGACACCAGTATTCACGGAGCTGGAGTGAAGAGGGACACCCAGCACCGGCTGATCCCAGCCACAGAGGACTACCCGAGCAGCCCCAGACATGAGTGCTGAGGAAAAGGTGGCAGCCAAATGCTCTGCCCCAGGGTCCCCTGCTTACCAGAGAAGGAAGACCAAGTGTTTCTGGAGAACTTCTGGGCTTCTCGGTGGGTCGAGGTCTGCCAAACCAAAAAGCAAAGTCACCACTTGGCGAAGGACCAGCCCAGCAAGGGACAAGCCCAGGTGGAACTCGGAGACCCAGCGATTCACGGGGTGGGGGCTCAGAGCACCAGGTCACTGGGACGGTGTTGAAGGCCCGGTGTCCTGGGGCAGCAAGGACTACCCTGATGCCCTGGTGAGGCCCCCACATCCATGACTACTGAGCATGGAGAGCTAATGGACTCCTCTCCAGTCCCCAAGCCGCTGCCAACTCTGCCACCAAGAATAACAGGCATTTAGGAAATAATTATACATCTGGACAAATCTGTTTCAGTCTACTGGATTGAACATAATCATATTAAAATATAATGAATACATCCAAACACACAATGCCTGATTAAACAGTCACTTAGGAACCAGTGCTGCCGGTAAAGGATGCTGGCTGGTCACCAAGAGCGATGCGGCGAGAGCGTGGGCCCACGGTGGCCAGCACGGAAGTGGGACGCCACTGCAGGCTTGTGACCGATTTCCTTATCACTTTTGGTTTAGGTCCTCATTTACTTCCTCCCACCCTGACTCAGGCTCATCCACACACACTAGTTGTGGTTCCTGCGTGCTGATTTTGTCTGGTGTTTAATCTTGGCATCGTTTGGGATGGACAGGCAGAGCGGGGGACGGGGGATGTTTCTGGTGGGCTGGTGGCCAAAGCTCTCAGCCTGCTGAAGCAGCCAAGGCCCCCCATCCCCGGAGCCCACTGAGCGGGAGGGCCCTGGCCAATCCCACTGCGTGGACGCCAGGCTCAGGTCCTCGCTCGGAAGGTGCCTCCACACCACCACCGTTGTCTTACTACTCTGGCCTCCGGGCCACAGCTGGGACCTCCCACCAACTGTACTGACTGAGCGCCTCTCTGGCACCTGTGCCTGGGTGAAGACAGGCTCTACTGGGCATCGCCGGGCAGCTGAGCCTCCTTCTGGTAGCTGAACTGGACGGCTGGGGCATGTTTTGGCTAAGCTTGCGGTTCCCCTGCTGGCTTGCCCTGGACTTGGCCTGGCTCCCTGTGGCTTTTTCCTGCTGCCTGAGGCCTCCAGGCCCAGCCTAGCCCAGCCCCGTCCTCAGCTGGGTGCCAGCGTTGCAGGTGGAGATTGGAAAGTGTCAAAGGTGGGGTGAAGGGGCCGGGTGAGCACTGGAGCTCAGCTTCCCTACAGCATGAAAGCAGCTGAGTGTGGGGTGCGGGCTGTTTGTTTCTGTGCTGCCTCTAGAGGGGGGGTCCTGGCTCCCCGGGAACAAATCAGAGGCACCTGGATGACCGCTGGTCAAGGAAGCCCCAGGCGAGAGCCTGGTGGCACCTCCAGACTGGGTCACCATGCCAAGGTGGGACGGTTCTGTGCCCCACACCCGCCACACCCGTGGCTCCTGCCCACTGCCCACCCCCTGCCCTAGGCACGGCTCAGGCTTCCAGCACTGTCCCCGGAGAGTCTTCTGCACTGACACCGTGAACTGGGGGTCACAGGTCCGACTCAGCCCACAGACAGGTTTGCTGTTGTCTGTTGTGTGGTTGTTGCTGTCGTTTTCTCACAAAGTGTTTCCACCCTTCGCAGTATTTGGCAGCGTTTAACAACCAGCTGATTTGTTCTTTGAACAATCTGGACGTCCAGCTTCTCCGTAAACATGGCATCCGGCAACGCTGGGCCACACTCCCTGGTAGCAAGAATCGGGTGGTGATGAGCGTGGCGCCCCCTTTGCACAAGGAGAGCCACTTTGCTGCAGTGTCCTGCCACGCTCTCCCCACACCCCCGCTCGACATGCTGTGACACTGCCTGTCCCCGTAGGCCTTTGAGCCAACACACCCTGTTTTATAAGAAGGAGACAGACACGTCAGCAGAGGATCACACCCCAGTATGAATCAGACCCTAGTGCCCTAGTGGAGAGAAATATCTAGACACCCTGTAGCCGTCTGCTCAGGCTACTGTAACGAAATATCATGGACTGGGCGGCTTAAACAACAGACGCTTGTTTTCTCACAGCTCTGGAGGCTGGAAGTCCAAGACGGGAGTGACAGCACGGTCAGGCTGTGGCGAGGCCTCGTCCTGGCGCGCAGACAGCGCCTTTGCGCCGGTTCCCCACGTGGCCGAGTAGAGGTCCCGCTCTCGCTCTTCTCGTAAGGCTGCGGTCCTGCTGGATTAGGTCCCACTCTTACGCTCTCATGTAACTCTGATTACCTCCTAAAAACCCTATTTCCCGGTCCAGCCATACAGGGGCTAGGGTTTCAACATCAGAATTTGGGGTGGGCTGCAATTCCGTCCACAGCACGCCTGGAATCCAGGATGTGTATTTGGCGATGGGGAAGAGACATTAAGTGACCAGTGGAAGTCTCAGGCCATCCAGGCACGTCACAAAAATGGAAAGAAGGGAGGCACCTTCCGAGCGAGGAAAGGGAGGCACTTGGCAACAGAGAAGGCTGAGGCCACAGAGCAGTGTCCCCAGCCTGCAGCTCCTGCCTCTGCTCGGTCTGGGGAGAGCCATTCAGACGCCCTCCCCGACACATTTGCTTGACTTACCCAGGTTGGCAGCCTGCACTGCACTTCCGGCCTCTCCTGTCCCATCACAGCTCTGGGGAGTCCTGTGCTGCCGCACTGGGGTGAGGGCAGAGTCGGGTGCGCTCAGCGACACTGGTGTGAGGGTCCTGCCACCTCCCGTCATGGGAGCCCCTGGCCTGGCACCAGAAGGCCTCTGGCCTGTGTGATCCCTGGAAGTCACTCTGCCAGACTGTGACTTGGGGATTGATCGGGTGGGTCTCCTTTGTGGGCCACTTTTCATTTTTGCACATAATTTTAAGCCCTGGCTGAGGACACTGCACTGCAGTGGGCACACAAAACGAAGGGTCCAGACCCAGAACTCAGGGAGCCCCGTGGGCTTCTGGCCAAGCTCTGGGGGCCTGGACCCTTCCCCAGCCCGGCTCCGGCGTGTGGGTGCACCTCGCACCTCACGGCTCCCGCCTGGCGGGGCTGGGGAGAAGTCCCGGTGTTAGCTGAGACTCACATTATTAGCTGCCAAAGCTTGATTGCTCTCAGGAGCATTGTAATTTCAGTAGGGGACTCAAAACAGAAAGCCTTGGAGACAGCAGAGACGTCGCGGAAGCAGAAGGAAGGGGGAGTTATGTGAGTGTGTGAGTGAGTGTGTACATGTGTGTGGGAGTGCGTGTGAGCGTATGCACGTGAGGGTGTGTGAAGTGTTTGTGCACTAGTGTAACAGCTGTGCGTGCATGTGTGTGTATGAGTGTGTGTCTGAATGTGTGTGTTGTGTGCATAAGTGTACATGTGTATGTGCGAGTGAGTGTGTATATGTGTGTGTGTAAGAGGGTGTGACTGTGTGTGGTATATGAGTGTGTGTGTGTGTTTCTAGCAGAATCCGCCTCTGGGATCTCTGCCAGGGCGCCTGTCAGTGAAGACCCCTGGGTGACCCCAGGTTTCAGGTGGACCCCTGAACCCTGCTGTGGGCTGGGGTCAGGCAGCAGGGCCTTCAGAGAGCATCCTGGGGGAGCTGGCAGGGCAGGACCATCTGTGCCCAGGAGGCTGATGTGTGACCCCGAATATTGTCCTGCCAGGAAAGCCCGGCCCAGGGCCGTGGCCTCTGTGGGCTGGGAGCTTCCTCCCGGGGGTCGGGGGGAACCTCCAGAGAGACCTGGGGGCACAGGGAATTTCCCTGCCCTGCGGTTTGACTGTTCTGGAAACTTTTCCTGGGGCTTGGGTTGGGGATTTTACCCACGGTTGGGGCTTGATTTGGAATGGGGGGCATTTTTTTGTTCCAGTTTGTCTTCCCAAAGCAGAGTTGGTGGGGCTGGTGTCAACTCATCCAGCAGCTGGGCTCAGAAACTAAAGGACACGGTGGGTTCAGCTGTCTGCTGATGCCAGGGCCAGGCGGTAGTCAGCACGCTGTGTCCTCATTTGGGAGCCACCTGGGTACCTTTTGTTGTCTGGGGACGAGCTCCAGTGTGGCCTCAGCTGGTAGCCTGGCTGCCCTGGGGGTGGTGCCTCGCCTGCGAGGAGAACATGGTGGAAGAGGCAGGGGACCAGGGCCCACACCAGGGCCCACACCAGGATTCTGGCAGCCGAAAGCAAAGATACTGCCTTTGGCTATGGAGTGCCGTGGTTGACAACCACGTTCAGGTCATGGCACATGTGGGAAGTGATAACATTTGTGCAGCCCTCCAGGTAAAGAGAGAGGCAGTTGGTGACCAGAGGGACCCTGCCAAGATGCCCTGGTGGCCCTCCGAGGGCTGGGAGGGGTGTCACTAGCTCGGGACACCTGTAGCCTATTTGCAGCAACTTCGTGGGTCTCAGTGGGAAGCTCAGGTGGGGAGTCGTGTTTGAGGGCACAGATTACGAGTGCCCAGTTCTGCCACTCACCAGCTCTGAGACCTTGTGCCTCAGTGTCCTCATCTCTACAGTGGGCATATTATTAACATTAGGGCTTTTCTGATGATTCAATGAGTAAATCCACAGAAAGTACTGAGAGGTATGCCTGGCATGGAGTAGCACTTAATTTGTGTTAACTATTGCTCAGTATTTCATCCAATTTAAGAAATTTGTGATTGTAAAAGGCACCCTGATTTCAGAGATGTTAAAACATGAAAATAATTAGAGTCTTGGAATTGATAAGACATGGCATTATTGGGTATGGATTATCAAGGGAACAGTTTGAAAGGGAAGTCTCATCCCGTGGCCTGTACCAAAGCAGGACACATCCGACGTCAGCCCCTTGTCCTCGGTCAGAGGATGGATGTGGGGCCGAGAAGGAGGGCTCAGGTGAGGTTCAGGGGGCAGGGGCAGCACGGGGTCCCAGCAGAGTTGTTGGAGGCCTGGAGCCTGGGGCTGGTACCCTTATCAAGCCCCACGTCCTGCTGGGCCCATGAGAAGGAGGCGCTCGATGGCTGTGCGTAGCCTTTGAGGACCAAGGCGAGGCAGCGGGTGTTTCTGTCTTTCCTTCTACTCAGTGGAAGACTCCCTGGTTAATATGCTTGTACCATGAAATCAGATTACAATGTACTTCCTCTTAATTTGGTTGCCATTATTAGTAGCAACTTCCTTGGCACGTTGCTGCAACAATGTCTAACCATCGTTACCTGGATCCATTATTTCATTAGGGTGGCAAAATGGTGATGTTCTAATTCTTTCATTCCTTACTAATTTATTAGTTGTGATTTCTTCTAAAGAAGAACTTTGCCTCCTCAACTATTTGGTTGCCCTATGATACAGTCTATATAGAAAAGGCAGGGTAATTGATTCTTTCCCTTTAGTTATCATTTTTTTCAGAGAATAGTTAGTTGATACCTTGGCAATTACATTGATCTTATTTTCAGAATAATGAGCTGTACCATAGTTGGTCATTGGACATGTCTTTAAGTTGGTTCCTGTATCATTCGACACCAGTGAGAGCTCACCTGCCTTTGGGCCTGACCAGAAGTCCCAGGCTGACTTTTTGCATTTCTTCCCATGGAACTGATTACTTACGGCTGGAAATGGTATTTAGCGACCACAGTTTTGGAGCCAGTGGTGCTCATCGCTACTGAGTTTTATTACCTTGAAGGCTTTCAGTGACCAAACTGGGACATGCAGATTTTTTAAAAAGAGAAAAATATATGATGAGTGTACACTGATATTTTTATTCAAACTAGATTTCAAGGCTTTTACTTAACCTTAAGCTTTTTATATTTATAGTTCTTTCCTCTAACAGAAAATCTTGGTTCCTAAAGACATTACATGAATCTCTTATTTATGATTTCTCTGTGGTTCTTTTTGTCCTTAGGATATGTCTCACTTGGAAAGTACTGTCAAAATATTATGTTTTAAAGTAACTTGAAAAAAATTCTTCTCTCTGTGGTTATCAACCTGCAATACAATTGTGTTTGCATATTTTAGTTTATTTTCTATTTTTAGGAATTGCTTTAATTTTTCCTTCTGATATCATTTTTAAAATATGCTAAACTTCTAATTTATTTATTTTTGCTGTTGCAAATAGGGTTTACTCATACATTATTTCTTTTAACTCGGTATTGTTTCTATATATGAACTCTACTAAGTTCTATATGTCAATCCTATATGCTACTATTTCACTAAATTCTTTTATTATTTGTAGTAGGTTTTTCATGGATTCTTTGAGGTTTTCCAGATATTTAATCATATTGTCTTCAAGGAGAGATAGTTTTATTTTGTTTCTTCCTTTCTTGTCATATACCTCTACTTGCTTGTCTAACCACGTTGGTCAATGTCCACAATACAGTGTTAATAGTAGCAGTTATAGTGGACATCCTTGTCCTTTTCCTGATTTTAGCAGCAAAGTCTCTGATACGTCCTTGAAAATATGAAGCTGGGTGCTGGCTTTTGAGCTGATGTGGGGGTGTGTGTATTTATGTTAAGGAAGTATCCATCGTTTCCTATTTTATTATGGTTTCCAACTTTAATTTAATTGTCGTGAGCCATCTGTAGTTCTTGGTTTCCATGTTTTAGGATATTTTGCTCACGTGCATCTGAGCCTGGATGTGATTGACATTAGGGCTTCTGGGAAGTGGTACTCACAGAATTGTATGCAGGTGCTTTTGAGGAACTAGTTCCAGTTTTTAGACATGTGCTTAGAATTCTGGCTTTGCCTGGCTCTATATTTTATTTACATGATATCTCATTGCTTTTGGACAGAGATAGGGAGAAAACAAAGTTTCATTTTTATATCACATTTAAGGATTTAGCATGCGCTTTTGCAACTTTCAGGAGCTCAATGGACATTTCCTGCATTTTAGACCAGCAGTTTTGGATTTTTGGTTACCTTTTATTTGTGCTTTTGAATACATGCTCCTGAGTATTAAAATATTTAAGATGACAGTGAACGTCACCTGTGCGGAGTCAGTGAACACGAGTGTGGTGATGAGGCTTCGCTGCTGTTCAGCACTTGAGCAGAGTGTTTTGTTCCTTCTCTGGCAACCTCTCCGCATGCTTAGCTCCAGGGCCGACATGTTCTAGCAAACGCAAGACTTGGCTTATGGGGCAGGCTGGAGCTCACGCTCTGCCTCCGTCCTGCTCTCAGAACGTTGCACCCCACTGCCTACTACGGGCGTGACCCGCTCCCTGCAGCATTTTGTCCAAGAGATAGCTTCAAAACCGGATTATATTCAGTTGTAACAAAAATGCTTTTTACTCATGGATCGAATTTTTGATAGCATATCTGTGGAGGGATTTAGAGGAAAGACCCACATGCAAAACCATCGTCAAACATTACAGAGGATACAGTTATGATTCTAATGTGGTCCTCAGTCATCGTAAAATCCAGCAGGGGCCACAAGACACAAAAATAAAACCTGATGCCCAACGTGGTCAGAACAGAGGGACCATTTCTTGGTGATCATTTGAGCTGGGTCTTCTAGCTTGAGTCTGGAATGCCCTGTTCCTTGGGGTTCCCAGAGGCTAAATAAAACCACATAACCCATATTTATTGTTTTTGTCTGCCGACAATGCAGGCTCGTAGTCTCTGTTCATAAACAATAGATTTTCAGCTATACTCTGCGCACAGTAATTGTAATTTAGGCACTCCAAAAGGGACCAAATCCATGGAGGATGTCGGCACGCTGGGTCTGCACGTGACCCGTGCACCCGAGCGGTTGCTGAGGGCCACGATGCTGAGGTGCCCAGGTTGACCAGTTCACCCAGGCTGTATCTCTGTCGGCACTGGGAACCATCTAAGAACATACGTGGTGGCACAGAAGGGGACAATCAAAACCTCCCCCTCGCACCCCCTCAGGACAAACTGACCTCTCAGACTAGAGGAGCCGGGGAGCCTCTTCTCTGTTCCCTGTGCTCATGTCTGAGTCCACGGGTCGGCTCTGGGCTCTGTGAGGCTGCATCTGCACTTCCCACCCCTGCCACGCTCAGCCCAGCACCCACCCGAGCAGAGGGGTGCTCAGCACTGCCCACCAGGTGCACAAGGAAGGAGCGGAGAATGGCAGCTGGTGTACATGGCACCCATTCTGTGCCAAACACTGACCCTTAAAAGTAGGTGCTGCTATTATCAGGCCCATTTTGCACATGAGGGAACTGAAGCCCAGAGAGGTTAAGTACTTGTCCAAAGTCACACAGCCCCAGGGTTTGAACTGCAGGGTCCGATTTGATTAGCCATGTTCTTAACCACACAGCTACACCAATCTCTGCATATTATGGGTTGGCAAAAGTGATGGAGCTGATGGGGCACCCAAAGAGCACACCCAAGGTGGCATCACTTTTTGGGTAGTCCAGAGCACCTCCCGCTGATCTGGGCCCTAAAAGAGCGACTGGCTGGTATCCAAGGAACAGTCTAGATGCTGAAGAAGTGGGTGGGTCACCTGCTGCAAGGAGAAGCTGAAGAGGCCAGCATTGTGGGTCCAGGAATCAGCCCAAACTCCAACCTCAAGGCTTGGGCTTGAACACCAGCAACTCCCAGCTGAACTTTCAGATGATTATACAATGGGCACAGGGACCTAGAGGACAAATTCTGGAAATGAATTGCCCCGAGGAGTCTCATCAGGAAATGAGGTAACCAGTTCATTTGGAGCCAAAGAGTCATCTTCAGCAGGTGTACGCTGTATGTCCCAATGTCCTAAGGCCACCGAGGACTCAGGAGGCTCCTGCCTTTGAGAAGCTTCTGGCTCACTGGGGGAGACGCAGGTCTGTCTTCTGTCCAGACGCCAACGTAGGGGTCCTTGTGGTTGGCCGAGGGTGGCTGTGAAGGGTCCTTGGCCTCCCCCATCAGTGTGCCAGGCAGCCATGACTGCGGGAGGGGGGCTCTGGGGAGATGGCTTCTGCCTGGGGGCGCCAAGGCCACTTTTGTTCCCCGGCTCTGTGTTTCCCTGGCCATGGTGCGTGCCGCAGTGAGGACATCAGAGGCTAGCTGAGCAGCAGGAGCGACTGTTCCTCATGGGGACAGCCACCGCCAGTGCCACGGGCCTGCAGAGCTGTGGGCAAGTTCCAAGTCATTAAGTGGATTGGGCTCTGAAGCCCCGTGACCGTCAGCTCGGACATCCTTGCCAGGAGCCCCTGGCAGTTCCGGTGGCCAGCTCGGCAGCCAGCTAGCACTGGGGCCCTGCCCTGGTGTCCGTTCTGCCCGAGGTGCCTGACGAGGGAGGGGACGTGACACAGTCAGAGGTTTCCGCATGTGGGGAGCAGATTATTCTCTTTTGAAATCTACATTTACCACCAATCGCAACTTTCATGGTGCTGGGACTGCCATGGCAACTAAAAGCATATCTGAAAATAAAATGTCACTTTTTTTTTTTTTGCATTTCTACTGTAATGACACAGGAAACTTGTTCTCCTGTTTAACTTACCGAGATAACTAGAGAAGACTCAGAGAGTTTCGGGGTGTGCAGTGCGTGTGGGGAAGTGGGTGCTGTGGCGTGTGAACGTGAGTCACGGGGTGTGTAAGCGAGCCGTGTGCAGGTGCCGTGCTGCAGGGGACAGGGTGTGCAGCTGTGTGCAGCTGTGTGGGAGCAATACAGGTGTGGGGGTGAGCGAGGGGGGCTGAGGTCACACGTAAGCTATGAGTGTTTCAAAACCGGTCCGTGAGCGTGTGTCTGCAGACCAGCACTGCTGTGTGTGTGTCTGAGGCCGAGTGGTGTCGCACGGATGTGTGGCTGTGTGGTGGGACACGGCTTCTGGCTCTGAGAAGCTTCCTCTCTGCCGGGTGTTCCTGTGGCCACAGCCCTTGGGAGGTTCCAGCCCAATGACAGGAGATAGAGCCCTTCCTTTGGGGGAGGGACCAACTCTATCCCAGGACCCTCAGGGAACCAGAGACCTTACAGGTCAGGGGCGCCCAGACGCCATTTGGCCCAGCCCTGAGCTGGGCCACGGGGGTTTCTGGTCCGGGTGGAAGTTACAAAGCACCGGGTCAGTTTCTGTGCCAGTCATTTAATTCCTTCATCCCAGCAGCTGAGGGCCGTGGGCCGGGCCTAGACATTCAGCGGGGCTGTGTGTCCGCAGTTACAACATAACGACGTTTGCACACGGCTTCACGCTCACTAAAGTCATGGTCGGAGCCTCATCCGCCGTGGGCTGACCACTTCCCAGGCGTGGACGTGCACCTCTCGCCAGGATCGTGACCGTGGGCTGCAGACTGCGCGGGGACGTGTCCCAGGATGCCATATTGGGGGTTAAGCAGCGAGAGCTGCTGGGAGATGCCACCTCCCGCCCACAGTGTGCGGACACCCCAGCTTTCTCAGAGGAGGACTCATCCGTGGTGACCTGGGCCTCCTGTGTGTCATCACCAAGGTTCTTCCTGCTACACGCCCTGAACCTCACATCTCGGGAGATTCTTTGTTTTATTATTATTATTATTTTTAACTTCAATATGGAACCAAAGAGAACTAATGTTGATTAAACATTAGTTCAATAAATGTTTATTGAGCACCAATTATTTTAAGGTTGTCCCTGCCTGAACCTGAACGCCGCGCAGTGTGTATGTGAATCACCCTCTGTCTGGAGTTTGCCTCAAGGCAGTGCTGGGGGCGGGGACAGAGACTGTGGACAAACAACAGAAGTAGGCAGAGATGAGGGGTGTCTTAACCCTGCCAAGGAAGAGGGCCAGGGCCAGGATGGCTTTTCAGAGGAGGTGCCACCTGAGCTGAGTTGTAAGGGGCGAGTAGGGGGCAGCCCGCTGTCAGGGGGAGACAGAAGGAAGTTGCCACTTGGTGACATCAAGCAGACCAGAGATCCTACCCGCATGGGCCACAGGTCTGGACTGGAGCTGTTCTTAGATGTTCCTTGCTTTCAGGAAGTTAGGATGACGCTGACCTGGGCTTGTGACAGCAAGAGTCCTCTCCATAAGATGGCACTTTCCAACTCTGCACCCCACTTTGTTCCTGTGGCTGTCTCAGTGCCGATGACGCTGGGGAGGGGGCCGGGCTTCCGCGCAAGCTGCAACCCACTGGCTGCCGTGGCTCCCCGCTCGCTTGCACCCCGGCAAGGCCCCTGGGAGCGCGGACGGAAAATTACCTGTAAATATCAGGGTTGGTTCCAAAGGCACATTATTGGGTTGTTGTGTGATAGCCTCTGGTGACACTGAGGCCTTATTAATAACTAAACATCTGTCACAACTGTAATTATATTTCTTGTGCCAGGATCGTGTTTCTACCATTGTCCTGTGTAAACACAGAAGGGAGGGTGTGAATTATTCAGGCGACTGACTGAGAAAATCTCCCAGCGCTGTGCAGGCAGTAAGTTTCTGTCAACTCCTTGCAGAGTCTCAGTGTCTTCGCTGACGTTCCTTTGATGTGCTCCCAAATCTCTCTGAGACCACCGCCCTGGACCCCCGATGCGGCTGCCCGAGCAACCCGGAGAGGGGAAGCCTGAGCATGAGGAAAAGGGGGCCCGAGGAGCCCCCCGCGGGGGAGAGGAGCCGCGGAGGAGCCAGGCCCCCGACTTCCCCAGCTGGCAAGTCTCCCCCAAACCCCAGGACGGAGGTTGCTTTGCAGCCCTCAGGTGGGGGGTGGCGCGGGGTCTGGGAGCTTGTGCTGCGGAGTGTCCTGGGGGGAGAGCAGGATCCGTGGAAAGCACCTGAAGGTGCTCCCGGGGGCGGAGCCGTCCCAGCCGGGCGCAGAGATTTTATCCTATTTCTTCAGCCTGATCGGTTTCCATCGATTACATTTGAGATGTGCAGACGGGGCGTGGGGATGGGTTTGCAAGCTGACTCTATCAGGAACTGATCGGCGGGGAGGGGGTGCTTGTTGCTAGAAATATCAATAACAACAGATGCAACTTACAGGGTTTGGACTTAGAGCAGCAAGGAAATGGGAACTTCGTATAGATAATTTCAATGAACCCTCCAGTAAGCCCATGAGGGCGTTATTCACCTCACTTTCACAGGAGAAAATTAAGACAAACAGGAAGCAACTTGCCCCAGATCACACAGCAAGGGCCAACGCAGGACTCCTACCCGAGTCTCTGAGTCCGGCACGGCGTTCTGACCGCTGGGCTGCCCCGCCTCTGCCCGCTTGGGGACCAGGCCAGCGGGAGGGCTTCACACTCCCCAGCCACAGGCTCTCCTGGGTTTTGATCTCGCTCTTTCTCTTTCCCCTGGAGATGCTCTTGGCTGTAAGAGCTCAAGAGGAATTTCGTCTCTGGGTGGTTTGGTACGGAAGGAACTTTTGCTGTGTGTGATGCTGGTACCAAGGAGCTGGTCTGTGGGGGGTCCTGCAATTGGGTATGGTCTGAAATTGTCCCCCACGGCTGTGCAGAGGGGGCTCTCCAGCCCTTTCTGCCACCAGCTCCCGGCGGCAGCTCAGAGTGTTTGTATTGGGGGCAATGAGTTTAGAGTTAGGCTTATGAGGGACAAAAGGAAGGGGAAGTGTTTTTGGTGACTATAGCTCCTAATTTTCAGCAATTTCTACCAGAAGTTGGGGGGCTAGACTGCAGACCCAGGCACAGGACGCTTCAAGACACTATCCAGAACCTTCTCCAACACAACTGAGTGTTTGGGAAGCCAAGAGTAGGAGCTGACAAGACCCCTGGCCAAGGGCACGCTGACCTGTAGGGTGAGCCCTTCTTATCGACTCTGAGGAAAGGTCTAGAAACAGACAACGTGTAGCTGGAAATGACATACACTGCAGGGCGGGCTCAGGGCGAGGTACTGCTCAGGAAGGCTGGCCAGGGGTCAGGGGGCGTCCTGGGAGGGTCTCTCCATCCCGGCTCATCCGTTCAGGAGAGGACCCCCCAGCAGGCATGGTCCAGCCCTAGGGTGGAATTCCTGGCTGGACTCCCCCAGCCTGGGGTGAGTGATGGGGTGCCGGGCACTCCCCCTGGGAAGGGGGTGGGGGCGTGTTGAGGGAAGGAGGTAAGGACCGGGGCAGAGACACGGTTCTGCAAGCCCTACGGGGGCCGTGCCAAATGGCAGGCATGGCTGATGCCACAGAGAAAAAGGGCATTTGTCTGCCTTCGTAGAGATGAAGATATCCTACAGCAAACAGACAAAGAAGACCCTTTTTGCTCCGCACACTCCCACATTAAAAACATTTCCCCGTTTGTTCCTGGGTTTTAGGGATTTCGAATTTTTTGGCCGGAGCTGTTAGCGGCATGGATGAGGCAGTTTAGTTTCACCTGTCCCTGGGTCAGTGGTGGCTCAGTCTGCTTCTCCCAAGGCATCAACTTCTCCTCCGGGGGTGAACATGAACTCTTCCTGGACCCCAGGGCTGAGGGTCTCTAGGCCTGCTGGCCTGTGTTCCCATCACACTTCTGTGCACACGCGAGCGAACACACACAGCACACTTTTGCTTATTCCTTCCTTGGGGACATGCCCACACATTTCTCAAAGATTTTTTTTGTGCAGCAAGCAGAGAGAGACAGCTGCAGAGCAGAAGGATGAGATGGGGCCACAGAGGGTGTTCTGTGGTCAGCGTCTCAGCACCTAGGAGTTGGACGCGGAGGGAGAGGGAGGGAACTCAGACCCTCTGGACCGTGTCCCCCACCACTGCCCCGGGCCCAGCGGTGAGGCCTCTCCGCGTGCACCGCCTCTGCCCTTCGGTTCTTTGGCTGGGACCTTCCTTCAGATAAAGCACAGCCTAGGTGTCTGTGGGTATCGGGGTTACCTGCGGAGCATCAGGAACCTCCTCAGACCCAAAGCCTCAAAGGGCTGCCACCACTTACCTGCTACAGTGGCCTGAGCGGCCGTGTGTGGCATGGGCGGGGTAGGCAAACTTAGAAAGCAGGCGGAGTCCCCTTGGGGTGTCCCATCTTCCCTCTCCAGCTGACTTTCTCGCCACCTAGAGCCCTGTGGCTGTGAGCGACAGAAGTGCAGCGGGGCTCTCAGAAGTAAGAAGGGAAAGACTTCGTGGCAGGTGGGCGGAGGGGGTCTCATGCACAGAGATGCAGCAGGGCCCCAGGGCTGGGGGGAAGAAGGGCCTAGAGGGTTGTAGAAAACCCCAGAAAGCTACATCTGTCTGGTTTCTCGTCCATATGGAAATGAGCGCTGTCAAATAGCTACCCAGTTGGCAGCCAGCCTCCATGGGGCATCAGCCTGCTCTCAAACCCAAACGGCCAGGGAAGCGAGCTCATGGCCGCCCACTCCTGACCAAAGCAACAGTGTCCAGGGGAGGAGGGCCGGGTGCAGCAATCTGGCTGCTGCCACGATAAACAGGTGGGTGGAAAGGAGGAGGGGCGATGACCAGGAAGTGGGGCGCCTCCTCACCCTGGTTCCTTGAGACACCGGTTTTACATCCCATTCTTGAAGTTGGCTGGCTCTGCATGAAGTGCTAGTAAGGTGTTTACTATCAAGGCTCTAGGTTGGAGCCTTTAAGAAGGTGGTCCCATGAGACCCAGATCAGTGAACTGTCACTGGTGGAACAAAAGCAGCAGCGGCGACAAAGCCGGCTTGGGGACACTGCAGTGGAGTGTGGAGAGACCTTATGCAGAAAGCAGTGACAGGAGAGGCAGGACACCACCCTCCCTACCGCCAGCCTTCCTCCCAACCGTTCTCCTCCCACCTGTCAGGCTCGGTTGCGCCAGAAGTCCCCAGACTGTCCGGTCCTGTCTTTGGTAAGGTGTGGCCAGGCCTTCTCACAGTGTATCTGGAGGAGGTGACCTGTCAGTGGGGACTTCCTTCTCTTCTACTCCTTTCCCTGAGGACCCACAAGCGAGCAAAGCCATGAAGACCTGGGCTGTCCCTGGCCTGTCACAGTGCTGGCTCCCTGGCCGGGAGGCCGGAAACAGGTCCCTCTCCTTTTGTCCAAACTATGGGATCTGGGCTGTTTGGACCAGGTCTGGAGCTGACTCATGGATGGCCAGTGGGGCCGACACGATGCCACCTGGAAGAGTCTCCAGGGAGTGGAGAGATGCCCAGGTGGCTTCACCAAACGGCAGCTAAGTAAACAAGCCTGCTACTGTGGTGCCACCCAGCCCAGTCCAAAGGAAGCTTTTCTCATATGGGGAGAAATGGATGTGCCCTATTGATATATGATCTAAAAATAACTACTGTTCCAAACAAAGTGTTTTTTAGTATATTGAAATGAAAACGTGTAGACAAAGCAAGGATTTAGAATGCATGACTCATTAAATTGCTGACTCTGAAAGCAATGGAAATTCAAAGGGAATTTTTCTCTATTTCTCCCTCCCACCCCTGTTCTGAATAGCTTATAAAAAGAGACTCTACATAAACAGGACCCATTCACTCCCCCGTGGCTTAAGGTCCCGCACAGCAAGAGGCTGCAGAAACTCAACTTTCATCGCCTGGCTGCTGAGCCGGCCCCCCTCCCTTCCCTGCCTATCTTTATGTATCCTCCTCAGGCCTCTTGTCCCTGTCCCTATCAGGTGTCCAGGGACGTCCACGGCTCCACTCTGGCCCTTGCTCCCTCCTCCCTGCAGTGCTCCGCTCTGCCGGGCCTCAGCAGCACCGGACTCACCAGCCGTGGCAGGATGTTTCGCGTTGCGCCTTGACCGCAGGGGCTGCGTCCTAGGGGAGCGCGTGCTCCACGTGGCGCCCAGCAGGACGCGGCTGCAGCGGGTCCGCCACCAGCTCACCGTGCGGGCTTGGTTTCGTCCTTGGCTTGCGGTGGCAGGGTTGGGCCTAATCTGCGGTGTCCAGTTTTTTTGCTTGCAAAATCTTTTCTAAAACCAGTCTTCCGGGGAATGCCAGTACAAAGAGGATGCACTTTGGTTGGAAAAGGGGTGTGTGTGTGGGAGGGGAGGATGGGGAGGCCCTCCAGGACCCCTGAGTGGAGCAGTGAGACCCTTCATTTGACCATGGTTCCTTACCGTTGTGTGGAGATCTCTCCCCACTGAGGAGCAAATCCACCTCCTGCCTCTCCTTGTTGCCACCACCTGCTTCCTTCTCGTCACCCCACGCTGCTGCCATACCTCCCCAGCTTGTGCACCCCTGTATCCGCCCCGAGTTTTGGCGTCGTACCGGGGAGACAGAGGAGCACAGGGGTGACCAGGCAACGTTCTTACCTTCAACACCAGCGACTTTGTTTCCACTCTTTCACTCCTATGGCTTCCACCTCGATCTTTTCATTCTCTAGAACGTGGCCCCTCTGCGAGCTCGCACTGCAACGCTCCTCTCTGCAGAACCTTCTCCGCCGATGTTTTCCATTGCTTCTCCTGCTTCACGATGTGGAGCGCTCCAAGAGAAAATTCTGCACAGGCATGGGACATGGATAGATGCCCCTCCATGCTCCTAACCTTCCACCCCACGTGGTCCCCCGTGGGGAACAGTAGTGGTCAGGGCTCCATGGCTGCTTAGACCCGACTCAGTCCTCTAAGCATGGTGTCACTTCCTCAGTCACAAATAAAAACAAAGACCCCAGGCAGATATGTCTTCAGCTCCCTGGCCACCCTTCTGTCACCTTTTCTGGATCCGCGTCCATCTTTGTCCCTTCCTGCCCATCAGTCCCTCCACCAGTCCAAGGACCACCTGCCACATGTGCTCGGACATCTACTCCCGGCCACACTCTCTTCAGGGACCTTATTCCATCAATTATACCCTCTCCGTCCTAATCCCCAAGCTCTTTTTCTTCCCCTAAGCATAAACGTTTGTTCTGATGTCATTCACATTTTCTTTTTTTTTAAAAAAAGCTATGTTATTTTCTTCAAACTTCTTGAAAAATATTGCCTAACTTGCTCTATTTCTGCACCTTTCATTTCCTTCTCTCCCTCACGTCAGGGAACGGAGCCTCTGCCCCCATCAGTCAGAGATGATCGGATTCTGAGCCTGCAAGGCCAGGCAGGGGCCAGCTCGAAACTTAGCTCATTATCAAAATTTATCCGGTGGGTTAAAAAAAATATGTTTGCAGGCTCTACCTGCTAAATCAGAAGTTTTCCAGGTAGAAGCTGGAGATCTGCTCTCTGGGCTCCTTCACTAACAGCCCTGCCAGGTTCCCCGAAGCCCCAGTCGGGGGGACCTTGCTGCCACCAAGCAAACCCAGCAGGTGCGCTCCACTCACCTGGTCCATCAACCACATCTCGTCTCTTTCCCTTCGTTCTCCGTTTCAGCCACACAACTGGAATTTCAAATAATTGTAGCTAAGAAACTTTGAATCATTCTTTCACCTTTCTGGAGATTTCTGACCCAATCTCTTGGGAATCTTCCTTTCCCACAGGATCCATTCACTTCCTTTGTGGTTCTTTTAATGCAGCATATTACAGATTAATGATCCTCAGAACATCAGTGTAAATAAATATCCCTCTAAAGGAGCTTCATGATCAGTAAATTCAAATGACGCTCCATACTGTATCTACCTCTTGGAGAATATCAAGGCATGTTAAAATCTTAGAGGTGTTCTGCACCAAAGAAAATGATTTATCTTTGTTTAACTCAGCTCTTCCAAGTGGAATTTGAGCCTGGAATACTGGGTGTAAGTGAGACTGTGTGTGTGTGTAGAAGCCTAGAAACCACTTACTAAGTGTTTATGTCCTCTCCTGGGACATGCCTAGTTCTCAGATCAATGCAAAATAATGGACAACCGACATATTCTGGGCCCAGTGAATATTACACCCTTGTTCATTCAAGTACCATTTATTGGTGTGCCAGGCTCTGGCTGGGTGCTGGGGATAAAGAAATGAATAATCCCTTTCCTCATGCAGTTTACAGGCTCATGGGGAAGACGGATTACTTCTCACCATAGAGTTTATGTGCTAGGAAACATAGAAGCTCAGGGTGTGCCTGGGAGCATGTCAACAGACACACACACACATACACACACATACAAACACACACACATACAGACGCAGGTATACAGCTCCAGAGTACACCATTCACTTACATATAAAACAAGAATAGAATGAAAATGGTACCCCTGATGTTGTGCAATACACTTAGAATAAATAAATACATCCAAATATGCACAGTTATTATTAATGTGATCACATTGCTCTGCAACTTTTTATTTTCACTCAACTCCATTTATTACCAATTTATTACCAACATTGTTTTCTATTGCACTGTGATTTATTTAACAAGTCGTCTATTGATGTCTGTTTAGGTTGCTCTCTGGTTTTGCTCTTGCAAACAGCACTGCAGCTTTCATCCTTGTGCACGTGTGCAAGCATATGTAAAGACAAATTTTCTAGAAGCAAAACATCTGAGTCAAAAAATGTACATTTTTTTCTTTTGCTAGATTTTGCCAAATTGCTTTCCAGAATTACTGTACCAATTCACCCAAGGGAAGGACTTTTGAGGACAGGGGACACAGGAGTGGGAGGGAAGGAGGCAGCAGAGAGGACGCACTGGAAGCCCAGAGTTAATGGAGTCGTGTCCCTGAGGGAGTGAGGGGCGTAGGATCAAGAGTGCGGTCTTCGTGAAGAAAAATTTCTATAGGCACAGCCACAGTGTGAAGCCTGGACTCTGCAGAAAATACTACAAATGATCTTAGCTAAGAAATTTTCGTCACTCTTTTACCCTCCTAGAGATTCTCTGACCCAATCTCTTGGAAATCCTCCTTTCACCCACGATCCACTTATTTCCTTTGTGATTCTTCTAATAAAACATGCCAAAAATTGATGATTAACATCAATGATTAATCAGTTGAGGATTAACCTACCTGGGTGGCACTCCCTCGCTGGTCATAATATCGATGTTAATAAGCATGACTTTGAAAGTGCTCCGTGGTAAGTAAGGCCACCAACTGGCCCCTAGACACCTGGTTTCTTTCCAGGATTTCATAAGCTTGTCCTTCTGGTGCCTGCACGGGGGGTGGGGGCAGGGAGTGCTCAGCCACAGGAGGGAGCGTAGCTGACATCGCAGGGTGAACAGGGTACACGTTCAGTTCATGCAATGTCCATTTCACCTTGTGACAGGTAATTTAAGACGTTGTACTATTAAAACAAAACTTGAAGGCCGGGCGCGGTGGCTCACGCCTGTAATCCTAGCACTCTGGGAGGCCGAGGCGGGCGGATTGCTCGAGGTCAGGAGTTCGAGACCAGCCTGAGCAAGAGCGAGACCCCGTCTCTACTAAAAATAGAAAGAAATTATCTGGCCAACTAAAATAAATATATTTTATTTTAAAATTAATAAATTTTAAAATTAAAAATAAATATATCTGGCCAACTATAAAATATATATAGAAAAAAAAATTAGCCGGGCATGGTGGCGCATGCCTGTAGTCCCAGCTACTCGGGAGGCTGAGGCAGTAGGATCGCTTAAGCCCAGGAGTTTGAGGTTGCTGTGAGCTAGGCTGACGCCACGGCACTCACTCTAGCCCGGGGAACAGAGTGAGACTCTGTCTCAAAAAAAAAAAAAAAAAAAAAAAACAAAACTTGATACGTTACTGTGTGGAATGCTATTAATAGTTTTAAGGCAAAGAAGTTAGACTTCGAAGGTGGTTTCTTGCTTGTGGCTGGGCTATTTTGGGCTATGATCCCACAATTTTCTATCATCAGAAGCCCTTTTATGAAAAAATTTAGAATCATTGAGATAGACTAAAATCATCTAACACACTCCTAGTTTGTACCAAATTTGACTTGATCATTTTGTTCCTATTGAGAGAGTGGGGCGGGGAGAGGGATGAGTCAATGGCGTCCATGCCCTACATAGGCTGCTGCCAGCAGGAGACCTCGTGGATCGGCACTGCCCAGGTGCGAGTCCTTCCTGCTCACCACAGAGTCCAAAGGGCACTGGAAACACAAGCGGCCCCTCCCCCAGGCTCTCCTCTTGGAGCAAAGTCCAGTTCTCCACCCATGAGCCACGTGACCATGAAAGGAGCCTTTTCTTCCTAGACCTCTTGTCTCCTCTTAGTCCAGTTACTGCTGCTTTGAAATACACCACCCCAAACTCAGGAGCATAAACCAACCACCATCTTGTGCTCGCGGAGCCTCTGGGTCAGGAATTCAGGACTCGTCTCTGCTCCATGATGTCTGGCACCTCCGTTGAAAAACACAGATGGCTGGGGGCTGGAATGATTTGGTCACTTCCATGTGTAGTGCCTGGGATGGGGTGGCTGAAGAACTAGCTCAGCCAGGAGCATCTACATATGGCTTCTCCATGTGGCTTGTGCTTCTGACAGCTTGGCGTGTGGGTTCTAAGAAGAGCATCCTCAAAGAGAGCATCCAGAGATGAGACTTCCAAGAGAACCAGATGGAACCTGGTTGGCCTTTTATGACTTAACCTTATAAGCATCGCTTTTGCCATACTTTCGGGATCAAAACTGTGCAAATCCTCCCAGATTCAGGGCGTGGAGGCATAGACACCACATCTCAATGGGAGATGGGCAAAGAATTTGGAGGCCATATTTTAAAACTTCACACTTCTTCATCATCCTGGATCCTTTTGCTACCTGCTCCTGGCAATGTGCTTCTTTCCAGACCTTCTGGTTTCCTGCTGGGTGACATGAAAGGGTAGGATTCTGGGGGAAGTCAAGACAAGACGCCTTTCCGATGATCTGAGAAGCCTGTGGATACCTTTGAACATTATTATGTTCAAAGAGTGTTTGTCTCTTCATGTTACCCTAACCTAACCAGGCCAGCCCTGGCTCAGCCCTCTGCAGCCCCACCTCGGGTTGACAGCTGGGACGATGGGGCCACCACCTGCTTCCAACACGCAGCAGCTACCGAGTGACCAGCCTCTGGAGTCGGGACGTGAGTGGGGCGGGTGAAATTTCCTTGGATTCATCCTCTCTCAATTCTCCACAACTCCATTAACACACAGCAGATGTATATAAATCAGATTTTACCAAAGGCTTGGGAATAACTGGGGAATTTCAACGTAGGGAAAACTTATGATGTGTGAAGAAATCTTCTTAGAGTCAGAAAAAAATACTTCAAGGGTACTTTTGATGCATGGATCCCTTTGGCAGTCCGCTGAGGCTTGAATTATGTCTGTAAATGCATAACATAGAAGACTTGAGGTGACAACAACAGAAATCAATTATATTTAAGTATAGTATCAGAATATTAAATAAAACAAATGTGTGATAGAATAATACATATGCTTTCTTGCTGATGCATTAAATAGTAAGATCTCGCAGTGGGTATAATAACCACCATAATTTTGAAGTGCTGTCGTGTTAAGCATAAACAACATTTGGAAATAATTGAGACAGCTATAGCATGATAGGAAATATTAGTGGCAAGTCACAGGTATTGTTAATTCCACTGTGCCCTGTGGCTTGTATTCACAACTGAAGAAGATGCTAGATTTAATATAGAGGTTAATGAAAACAAAGGTGTATTCTCTCCCAGCCAAATTCGTGGACCCCGAGGATTCTATCTTCGGGCCCGTGGCTGGCAGGTTTCTTCGCCGTCTTTTACTGCCTCAGGGTAGCTCTGCTCTCCCACAGCTCAGAGCCAGTGACGCTTTCTCCAGGCCTGCCCAGGGCAAGTGTCCCCCGTCTCTGGGAAACCCAGTCCCCTGCTGCAGAACTTCTCTCCCTCTGACCGCCTCTCCCACCCGGCCAATCCACGGAACTCAACGCACTCCGGCTGTAGGCCATGGCAATAATATTTTGGCAAATATTAAACTAGTGCAAATGTGTAAATTTTCCTTTTAAATTGATATCTGATTTCAACCTGGGCTCACGTCAAGAAACTTTTTACCCCAGAGCAGGACAACAGTTATTTGACTTCTTAGGGAAACATTAGACTTAAAAGTCAAGCTTCCTGGGCAGAGAAAACTTGCAAAATTAAAGTGTAACAGGGAATCTTTGACGCAGATCTTTGGATTCTTTTCCTTGTGTAGAGAAGATGCTCTGACAATCTTTAAGGCTTACTTGTGAGGGTGGAGCGAGAAAGGAGGAGGATGTGACATAGGAGAGGGGAAGAAACTTCCATCCCTTTTCTGGTCCGAAGTTTGGGGGGAGAAGAACACGATGACAAAGAGGTAGGAGAACTAGAAGATCTCCTGCCTCCATCTCTCTGGCCTTCGTCCCCAGGAGGTGTGTGGGTGGGCGCCAAGGACAGGGACTCCTGCCTCGCCCCTCACTGGGGATCCTGGGTGCCCACCGGGCAGAGCACCTGCCCAACATGCTGCCTCCCCGTCCAGAGAATGTGTGGAGAGCGGGACGAGCCAGAGCCCCCGGGTCTCACTCAGTTGCTGTGTAGCAGCGACACCGAGCGAACAGCCAGATGCCACGGTGTCCCCAGAACAGAGGATGGTGTAGCCAACTGGGCCAGGCCTGGAGGAGGGCAAGGCAGAGACCCAGAGGCAAGAGGAAGCCCAGCAGTCCAGGCAGATGCCAGCGCTCCTGAAACACTGCACCAGCTAGAAGGAGCCAAACTCACCAGTTGTACACTTCAGGGTTGGAGGCCAGCAGGACACCTGTGACCAGGTGACAAGACACATCACCCTGGAGACCAACAGGTATTTGCTGGCATGTACCTAGGATCAGCACGTGGGATGTATGAGTCACGTTGCTCTCCTACACGTTTGGAAGTCTGTCTTAGGGAGAGGCCATAGATGGGGGAGACAATATGAGACTAAATTTAAAAAAAAAAACTTAATTTTTTTACAGCAGTTTTGGATTTGCAGAAAGATTGTGAATGTAGTGCAGAGAGTTCCCATATACCCAACATCCAGTATCTCCCATTAGCGTTTTGCGTAAGTCTGGTATGTGTGTTACGGGGCAGATGGGAGGACATGCCCTTTATTTTAGTTTTATTTTGTTTTTAATTGACACATGATAATTGTACATATTTATGGATTACAATGTGATGTTTCCATACATGTGTAGATTGTGTAAGGATCAAATCAACATAATTAACATATCCCTCACCTTAAACATTTCTCGTTTTTTTTTCATGGTGAGAACATTTAAAATCTTCTCTCCTGGCTATTTTGAAATATATAATACATTATTGCTAATTATAGTCACCTTTCTGTGCAGTAGCATAGCAGGACATACTCCTCCCGTCTACCTGTAACTTTACACACATGGACTAACCTCTCCCTGCCCTCCTACACCAATACCCTCCCCAGCCCCTGGGAACCACTGTTCTACTCTCTACTCCTATGAGATAAACTATTGTATTTTATTTGATTTTTTATTTTTGTTTTTGTTTTATTTTGTTTCATTTCGAGATGGGGTCTCGCTCTGTCCCCCAAGCTGGAGTGCAGTGGCCTGATCATACCTCACTGCAGCCTCCAACTCCTGGGCTCAAGCCATCCTCCTGCTTCAGCCTCCTGAATAGCTGGGGCTACAGATGTGAGCCACCACGCCAGGCTCAACTTTTTTAGATTCCACATGAGCGAGATCATGTGGTATTTGTCCTTCTGTACCTGGTGACAGTACATTTAGTTGTCATGTCTCCTTAGGCTCCTCTTGGCTGTGACAGTTTCTCGGACTGTTCTTATTTTTGCTGACCTTGACAGTTCTGAAGAGCACAGGCTGGGTGTACTGTAGCGGGTCTCCCCACTGGGATGTGGCTGACGGTTTTCTCACGGTCACACTGCCGCTATGGGTTTTGGGGAGGAAAACGGCAGAGGTGATGTACACAGCCTCTCAACACGGCTATCACTGTTGATTTTGAACTTGATCGCCTGCCTGAGGTGGTGTTTGTCAGGTTTCTCTAGCGTACAGTCACAACTTTCCCCTCTTTCCACACTGTGTTTTCGGGAGGAAATCGCCGCGCACGGACCACACTCAGGAAAGGGGAGCTATGCTCCCGCTCCGTGAGGGCAGAGGACCTTCTGTAAGGGAGGTTTCCTTCCTTCCTTTCCTTCCTTCCTTCCGTCATGTATTGACATAAGTATGGACTCGTGGATATTTATTTTATACTTTGGGCTATAATCGAATACAGCTTTATTTATTTGTTGTTCAAATCGTTGCATCCCTGACCACCGAGGAGCTGTTGGCTGCTGTACTTGGAGCATGCGACTTCCTTTCTAGCCCTGTGAGATGCCCCAAGCTCACCTTGTATATTTCCCGCCCCAGTTTCCTTCCCTGGTTTCTTTTATTCATGAATGGTGTTAGAAACTAAGATCCGGGCACTAGTGTGCTTGTTGCTACTGGGGGATTTATACTGATGTCTCCAGCTCTAATCTCATATCACCTGGAACATTCTAGCATCCTTGCCTTCCTCACTGGAAACTCCCACTCCAACAGTGAGCAATCTAGCACCTACCATCCACCACCTAATTACTTAATTAAGCCTAGTATACATGTGTAGTAATATCAGAATTGTTAATCCATATGCCCACGGGAGACAACCCTATCAGCTAAGGTACGTGTGTGTAGTTCCTTCGGCTTTAGTTTTACAGACTCTGCTCATTCCCAAAGCTGCTTTAGTCAGCACTTTTCTCCTACCCTCCTCGGTGAGGTCTGAGGCCATTTCATACCATGTGTAATACAGATTGATTTGTCACATTTTGCATTCTTTCCTGGGTTTTGTTGACCTACATTATTTTTAAAAGTTTGTATACATTAAGATTCACTCTTGGTGCTTAAGTTCAATGGGTTTTGACAAATACATATTGTCATGTATGCACAATCACAGTGCCATACAGAATAGTGTCACTGCCCTGAAAAACACCCTACACCTCACCTACTCAACCTTCCCCCCTTTTCCCTGAACTCCTTGCAACCGCCGATCTTTTTAGATCTCTACGGTTTTGCCTTTTCCAGAATGTTGCTTAATCGGAACCAGAGGGTATGTAGCCTTTTCGGACTGGCTTCTTTCACTTCAATATATACATGTAAGATCCATCCATGTCTTTTCCTGGCTTGGTACCTCATTTCTTTTTATCACTAAATCATATTCCTTTTTATAGATGTACCACAGTTTGCTTGTTATCTATTCACTTACTGAAGGACATCTTTGTAGCTTCCAGTTTTTGGTGATTATGAATAAAGCTGCCATAAATATTTGCGTGCAGATTTTTGTGTGGACTTACATTTTCAAACTAGTTGAGTAAATACCTAGGAGCATGACTGCTGGATTGTGTGATAAGATTATGTTCAATTTGGTAAGAAACTTTCAAACTGTCTCCTAAGGTGCCTGTACCATTTTGCATTCCCACCAGCAAGGAGAACAGTTCCTGTTATTTCACATTTTTGCTAGCAATTGGTATTATCTGTTTTTAGCCATTTTAATATGTATATAGTGATATCTTGCTGTTTTAATTTGCAATTCCCTATGGCAAGTGATGTTGAGCATCTTTTCATAGTTTACTTGCTATCTGTACATTTTTCTTAGGTGAGGTGTATGTTCAAATCTTTGGCCCATTTTTTTTTTCCATTGGGTTGTTTGGTTTTTTATTGTTGAGTTTTAAGACTTCTTTGTATATTTTGACTGTAAATCCTTTATCAGCTATGTGTTCTGCACATATTTTTCTCCTGATCTGTGGTTTGTCTTTTCATTCTGCTAACAGTGTCTTTTGTAGAGCAGGAAATTTTAATCTTAATAATGTCTAACATATCAATTTTTTTCTTTTATGGATCATGCTTTTTGTGTTTTATCTCAAAGCTCATTACCAAAAACAAGGTCATCTAGATTTTCTCCCACATTTTCTTCTACAAGTATTACAGTTTTATGTTTTACATTAAGGTCTATGATCCATTTTGGTTTTTGGTTTTTGTTTTGTTCCGTTTTCTGTTTTTTTAGAGATTGGGTCTTGCTGTGTTGCCCAGGCTGGAGTGCTGTGGCTATTTGTAGGTGCGATCAAAGCACACCGCAGCCTCGAACTCTAGGTTCAAGCGATCCTCCTGCCTCAGCCTCCTGAGAAGCTGGGACTACAGGCATGTGCCACTATGCCCCACTTTGAATTAATTTTTATGAAAGGCATAAGTTCTGTGTCTAGGTTCAGATTTTTTCTCTTTTTTTCTTGCGTTTTTTTAAGTTCAGTTTTTACATATGGATATCCAGCACCATTTATTGACATCAACATATACTTTTCATTCTTTCTCTCTGTGGTCTTCTGATGTCCTGGGAGTAGGTGTTGCAGAGAACACGCACGTGTGCACGCATATACTCGCAAACACTCACTCACCTCCCAGAGACAAGTGATAATTCTCAGAGGCAGTTTAGTATAAGTCCATGTAAAGGAAGAAAACTATTTTATTAAAGGCAACATAATCTGCAAAAATGTCCCCTGCCCATAATGGATAAAGCATTTTACCTCCTTCTTTCTCCAGATTACACCCAGGAATGTAATTGTGCACAAGAAAGGGGGATTATTGTGACAATAATATGACAACAGGCCTACTGCTCTACACGCCCGCCCTTAGCTGCACTATGGATTAGAAACAAGATGTACAATCCTGAGTTTTTTCTCTCTACTGGGCAGGAACCAAGTTTTAGACAGAGCTTTTTCTCCTTCTCAGTATAAAGACTCCCGCACTCCGCCCCTTCCCAGAACAACCCCTGGGGGTTAGGATGGGGTCACGTACTTGCAGTTATATAAGGACCATCTGTGCCAGCTGCTGGGGACATAAGCGAAGACACTATCACATAGGCCCTGCTCTCCCACGGTCACATTCTAACTGGAAACAGACTCGAGTTAAAAAATGCAGTTCTAAGAACAGTCACCAACCAGCATTTTTCTGACAACCTGTCACTCATTCTTTGGGAACTTAAGCCTCCCAGACCCTCTGGAGGTGTTTGTCACATGTCTATGTGCACGGGTTTCTCTTTACTCCTGCCCGATGGCTGTCATTTTTGCCCCTTTATCCTCTTTCGTCATTAGGGAGACGCCTCCTCTCCTGTAAACCTCTGATGCCAACAGGAAAGTTTCTCTGTTGCTGATCTCCGTGGCCGTGGCCGGGTCACAGCTGGGCAGTGCCCACGGGCAGCACTCCAGTCAGCGGAAGGGCTCATCGCCAGTACTCGTAGCTTTGATTTCTCTTAGAGTCCTTCCAAGAGGCTTGAGTTTTTGCTCTTGTTTTGCTTTGGATTTTTTTGCCTACACATTTTGGTGATTTTTTCCCTCCCTCATGCTTCAATTTCAAAAATTTTACCAGCACATATCTATGTGTGAGTCTCATCTATTTTGCCAGAAAGTTGTGATCCACTTTGATTTTCATACTTATTCTTTAATCAGTTGGGAAAAAATCCTTATTTTTTTAAAATCATGACCTCTGTTTTATAGTTTTGGTTTATTTCTTGGGAACACCTATCATTCTTAGGTTGTGTCTCCATTCTTTGCCCTGAATATTTGATACAAATCTCCCAATGTGTTCATGTCTTTGTCCTTTTCTTCTGTATTGGGGGAGAACTCTTCTAGTTTTTCTCCTATATCAAAGCTTTGGTTTATGTTTCAATGCAACATCCACTCTTTATCGCCTCTAATGTGAGTTTTTATTCTGCTGCTGGATGTTTCCTTCCTCTCCTCATTTCCCTGGTTGCTCCTCCCCTTCACCTTGGTGTGTTCTCTGCCTGCGGCATCTGCCCCTGTCTCACAAGGGCTGTGCCTTCCTGCGTCCTGGAGGGTGACCCCAGGGACTTGGTTTCTAAAATTGATTCTGTTTCTTAGGATGTCATTCTCAGGAACAGACTCTTTCCTTGAGACTGAGGGGCAATGCTTCCCTTCCGGCGTGCTGCAGTGTCTTCTCATAGGCCCCGCGTCTGCTTTTCGTCCTCACCGAAGCTTGGCATTTGGTGATTTGTGGCATTTGACTGATAACCATCCGGCACGGGGCTGTGCGACCCATGTGGGGTCTTCTTTTTTCTGACTGTTGGGTTATCTGACTCTGTAGGAGAATTTGTAAAATTAATAAAAACAACTTGCAGACAGTTCCCAACTTTCTATCTATGATGCTTTTCACATATTATATTTCAATAACAAATATCCTATTTATAGCACTCCCCCGCCCCACCCCCGTGGCATATACCATCAGGCATACTTGATTTCTTGCATGGTGAGACTTGCAGTGAACTGAAGCAGAAAGAAGAGCTGAGTGAGTGGCGAGAGAGTTGCACACGATGCTGGCAGTCTCAGGAATATTCTTGTGCCCCTGGGAGGTGGCCATGCAGGCTTCAGGTCCCCGAAGCCTCCATTTCCTACTGTCAGAGTCATATTAAGAGACACATGGGCTAGAAAGCTGCTCAGGGGATGGACGGATAGATACAGAGACAAGTAAACAGACGGACAGATGGAATGCTACAATATTTCTGAAATAATGGTGGTGTTAACATGAATTTCCATAAGCAGCACCTTATATAACCGATAAAATATCGATGGGCTCTGCTCTCATTGAAACAAGAAGTGCCCCAAGGAGTGTGAAGAAAACTCCTCATTGTGGTGTCCTGTCTCTGCTGGGTATTTTGTGAATGTGTTTGCAAGGTGAAACTCAGTCTATGTCACCAACACTGTGACCAGGGAATGACTGATGATTGCCTGAACTGGGTGCCTTAGTCAGTCGGAATTTTGAAACAGCATAACGGACGGTGTGGTGCTATTTACAGAGGTTGAGTGACTTTTCTGGCATATCTGTTATATTAATTGTGATAATTCATAGAGCACATTTGGCCTAATGTCTGGCATGTGGTATGCACCCCTAACTGTTACCTGTTATCATTGCCATCAATTGGATATACTTTATTTAAGGTTTAATCCTTCAATACATCCTTTAAAAATTGTTGTATTATCAGAGAAAATAAGAATAATCTGCATTTATTAGGGTAGAATCTGCCATAGTAGCCTAAAATCTTAGTGGCTTAATACATAACATGTGTGTGTCACTCCTGTGAAGTCTGATACAAATGGAGACACGCCCCCCCATCTTGTGGCCACACTATGGGGTGAAAGAAAGGGCCCCCCCAGGTTCATGGCGGAGGAGGAGAAAGACAGGATGCACCAGCTTCTAATTGCTTTGACCTGGAAGTGGTATATATTATTTCAGCACACATGTCATTGGCCAGAACTAGTCACCTGGCACCAATCCAACTGCAAGAGAAGTTGGGAAATATAAGAGAACACAACACATAGATATATCCTGAGTCCTTATAGATTCTGCCATAGGCCAAAAGAGTAGGAAACATTAGTTTTAAATCATATTTTGAATAAGACTTCAAAATCAATTTCATTTAAAGTATTTCTCTATTTTTCAGATTTACTAATTCTAACCAACTATATAGGATGGCAAAACACATGAATTAATAATAATTCAAAAGCGAAAAGTTTGCAGTGTTCCTTTCATTCAGTACCTGTAATTGAAGGTAGAGAGGTATTTAATTCTAAAATATAAATGCAAGTCCCCGTTTTCCCAACTAAATAAACACTGAGAAATATTGAAAGAAAACCATTTTGAAGAGGAATCAAATTATTAGCTTTCCTAGGTACTCTTAAGTCTAGAACCGGCTTTCCCTAGAGTTATAACAGAAGTAGATAGTCAGTCTGAATCAAATTCTTTCCTACCTTCCCTGAAATTGCTTCTGCTGTTCAAATACAATAGCGAATAATTCAAAAATGAGTTTTTAGGAATCTTCTGCTTCTGGTCAAGAAGAAATAACATAAATTGGGTTCACTTACTCACCTAAAACAATAGCAACAAAACCAGAAACTGAAAAAGTATATGAAACAATGATTTTCAAGATACTACAACAAGGTGAGGAAGAACAATGCAACCGGAGAGGCAGGAGACAGTGAAGTGAGTAGGTGGCTGCTCTGGCTACGGCCTGACAAGAGTTTCCAGGCACCGGCCCAGGGAAGAGGAGCTCAGATAAGCACAGCTTCGAAATGCATCCGGTGAAAACTGATAGAACTTTAAGGAGAAATAGACATAGCCACACTGAGAGCTGGAGATTTCAACACTATCACAAACTTGACTTGAACGACACTAGCATTCAACTTTGCATAATTAGAATTTGTGGCACACTCCATCCACCAACAGCAGAATACATATTCTTTTTATTAGGATAGATCATATTGTGGCTATAACTTTAAAAGAATTCAAGTCATACAAGGTATGTTCTCTGGCCAGCAGATATTTAGGAAATTCCCAAAAAATTTGGGAAATAAATAATGTTTTTCTACCTATATAACCTATGAGTCAAAGAGGAATTCAAATGAGAAACTGGAAAATATATTGAATTGGATGAAAATAAAAATGCAATACATAAAAATTTGTTGGTTGCAGCTAAAGCAGTTCTTAAAGAAAAATTTGTAGCACTAAATATCCATATTAGAGAAAAAGAAAGATCTCAAACTGGTAAAATAATCTTCTACTTTTAAGAAACTGGAAAAATAACAGAAAATAAATCCAAAGGAAAGAATAAAATAATAAAGATCAGAACAAAAATCAATAAAATAGAAAATAGAAAAACAATAGGTGAAATCAATGAAACCAAAAGCTAGTTCATTGGGAAGTTCAATAAAATTGATAAACCTCCAATAGATCAATCATGGAAAAAATGTGAAGGCACAAATTACCAAGATCAGGAATGAGAGAGGTGATATCACTATAGAGTCTATATATTAAAATAATAATAATAGAATATTATGAATAACTTTATGCCAATAAATTTGATAACTTAGATGATGGATGAATTCCTTAAAAGACACAAACCACCAAAACCCACTCAAAAATAAATCTATAACCTGAATAGTCCTACTTCAATTAAAAAAAATAAATTTATAATTAAAAATCCCATAAAGAAAACTCCAGGGCCAGATAACTTCCCTGGTGAATTCTCCTAAACAAATTCTGTCAGAGCAATAATACCATTTATACATAAACTCCTTCAAAAAGGCACAGAATACATCCCAACTTATCACTTGCAGCCAGTGTTATCCTGATTTTTTAAAAGCAGACAAAAACATTAACTGCAGAACAATATGCTCACGATTGTGATTTTTAAAATTTTATTTATACTTGTTTTCTGGCCTAACATATCATCTATCTTGGAAAATGTTCCATGTGCTGATGAGAAGAATGTATATTCTGTAGTTTTTGGGTAGAATGTCCCATAAATATCTGTTAAGTCCATTTGGTCTAAAGCTCAATGTTTCTTTTTTGATTTTCTCTCTTTTAAGTGGAACATTTATTCCATTTACGTTGAAGGTTAATATTGATATATAAGGTTTTGTTCCTGTCATGATGTTTTTTGTTATCTGGTTGTTTTACATATTCTTTCTTTTTTTCCCTCTGTCTGCCTTTGTGGTTTGGTGGAGTTCCATTACGGTGCCCTTTGATTTCTTCCTCGTCCTGCCTTGAGTAATTGTTTTATAAGACCTGTGAGTTTTACACTTCCGTGTGTTTTTACGATGGTGAACCTCTGTCTGTCGTTTCCATATTCAGAACTCCCTTGAGCATTTCTTGTAGTGCCAGTCTCCTCGTGACAGATTCCCTCAGTGTTTGCTCGTCTGGGAAAGACTTTATTTCTTCTTCATTTACAAAGCTTATTCCTTCAGGATATAAATTTGAAGTTGGCAGGTTTTTTTCTGTAAGTACCTTGAAAATAGGTTCCCGATCCCTTCTACGTTTTCAGGTTTCTGCTGAGAAGTACACTATTGGCCTGATGGGGTTTTCTTTAGTGACTGGACACTCTCGTGCTGATTTTCTGATTTTTCCCTTCATGTTGACTTTAGACAGTGTGTGGACTGTGTGTCATGGGAAAGTCCGTCTTGCAATTTATTTTCCTGGTATTCACTGGGCCTCTTGTATCTGGATGTCTAAATCTCTTGCTAGACTAGGGAAGTTTTCATCAATTATTTCCTTAAATAGGCTTTCTAAACTTTTGCCTTTTCTTTCCAATTCTATTTCATCAATGTACATTTCTATCCTTATGCTAATGCCACATTGTTTTGACTGCTGCAGCTTTGTAGTAAGTTTTGAAATCAGGAAGTGTGAGGCCCGTAACTTTTATCTCTTTTTCATGATTATTTGGCTATTCAGAGTGCCTTGAATTTCCTTATGAATGTTAAGATCAGCTTGTGCAACATCTGGGCTTCCTCAAGGATAGTTTCTGTTGATCACTTTTTTCTCTGTGGGCCATATGGGTCACATTTTCTTGTTGCTTTGCGTATCTTGAGATTTTTTATTGAATACTGGACATTTTGACTATTATAAAGGAATAAATCAGAAAAGTAGATCTCCCTTCTCAGGGTTTGTTGTTGCTGCTTATTTTAGCTGTTGTTTGTTTGTTTAGTAACTTAGGTGAACTAATTTTGTAAAGTCTGTATTTGTTGTCATGTGTGAACACTGACATCCCTGTTCTCCTAGCTTAGTTGTCAGCTAATGAGTGAACAGAGATTTTCTTACACTCCTGGAACCTTGAATTGCCCTGTCTTCGCAAAAGAGCTCTGTGAGGCTCTTCAGCATTCAGCCAAGAAGCTCACGAGTCTGCTTAGTCTTTGCTTCTTGCTTGCGTAGATCCTGAAGGTCAGAGGAGATAAACACTTAGGGCCTTCCCAGGTCCCTCCTGGGCAGACTCACATCCTGGGCATGGGTGTTGACCTCTAAATCCCCAGGAATACGTTGGAGCTTTTCAAGCTCCCTTTCCCCTCAAAGCATTTTATTTCCTAGGCTTTCCTCATAAATTTCTTGATTAGTCTTTTGTCCCAAATGTTATCCATTGGCTCAAGCAGCAGGGACTAAAACATTTGTCTGTAAATGTTTTCGACCAACAACCCCTGGAAGTGGCTGGGTGAATCCCAAGTTAGGTGAGACAGAGTCAAGCCTTTTGAGCCATTTTTCAAAGGAGCTATTTTTCTTTGTGAGTGAGGTCCATTCTGGGACAGCACTGGGAATGTGGCCTGTCATTTCGAGACTGTTACTGACGTGGGGAGCAGAGAACAGGCTAAGTTAACATCCCACAAAGCTGCTTGTTCTCACCAAGATTCAGCCATTTTCCTTTCTGGGTGGTTGCAAGCTTTTGACTAGTTTCCAGAGTTCAAAAAAGTCAATTCCATTTTTCTAGTTGTTTTATTGTTTTTGTGGAAAGGCAGAATTTTGAAGTTCCTTATCTGCCGTTTTCACTGATGTCACTCTGTATTTAATCACTTCAGGTGGAATGTAGAAATCTTACAACAACATACGGCCCTTTATTCTCTCTTCTTACATCATAGTTGTCTTATATGTTCGAATCTCCATCAGGTAATGTTATAATTTTACTGTCATCTGCTAAACGTTCCATAGAAGAATAGTCTATTACATTAAACGCAAGCATTTACCTGTATGCTGTTTTCCTTCATTCCCAATGTTTCAGGTTTCCTTTTTGTATCATTCACCTTCTGTCTGAAAAACTTCATTTAGCAATTCTTTTAGTGCTGATCTGCTGGCAATAAATTCTCTTTGTTTCCCTGCATATGAGAATGTCTTTATTTCACCTTAATTCCTGAAGGATATTTCCACTGGATATAGAATTCTTGGTTAAACATTCTTTTCTTCCAGTACTTTCAAAATATTTTACCACTTCCCTCTGGCCTTCATGATTTCGCATGAGAAACCCACAATTATGTGAATCACGAGCTTACAGAATCTGTAGGTTTATAAATGCAGATACCCTTTGACTTACAAGGAGTTACGTCCCTATAAACCCACCTAAGTTGGAAATATCATTACGTTGAAAATGCATTTAATACATCTAACCTACCAGACATCATAGCATAGCATAGCCTACCCTAGACGTGCTCAGAGCACTTACATTAGCCTACAATTGGGCAAAATCATTTAACACAAAGCCTAATGTGTAATAAGGTGTTGAATAGCTCATAAAATTTATTGAATACTGTACTGAAAGTGAAAACCAGGATGGTTGTGTGGTTACGCAAAGAACGGTTTCTATTGAATGAATGTTGCCTTTGTACCATTGTAAAGTGGAAAAAAATGGTAAGTCAAACCATTGTAAGTTGGGGACCATTTGTATTTTTCAAAATTTGAGAAGTAAGTTTTTAGCCATCTCATCTTTAAATACTTTTTCTGCACCATACTTTTTTTCTTCTCCTTTGGGACTCTAATAACACGAATAGTATATTAGTATCGTTCCCCAGTTCCTTGAGGCTCTGTTTACGTTTTTCCAACTTTTTTTCCTCTGTGTTGTTCAGATTGCATGATTTATATAGATTTATGTAAAATTTATATACAGATTTTTCAAATTCCATGGTTCTTTCCTTTGTTATGTCATGCAAAGCTCATTCAGTGTTTTTTTTTATTATTATATTTTTAAGTTCAAAAACTTTCATATGGTCATTCTCTATATCTTCTATTTCTTTGCTGAGACTTTATATCTTTCCATTCTTTTCAACAGTGTTCTCCCTTACTTCTTGGAGCATTTTAGGATAGCCACTTTTTAAAGTATTTGTCAGATAATTCCAGCATCCATGTCATCTTGGCATTGGCATGTGTTGGTTACCTTCTCCCAGATATATTTGATTTTCTTGGTTCTTTGTATTTTGAGAATTTAGGATTGTATTCTTGACATTTTGAATATTTTTTTATGTGACTAAGGGTCTTATTTATATACTGTGGACAGTGTTGATTTTTTTGTTTTGTTTTAGCAGGCAGTCAGCCTGCTTGGGTTCAGGCCTCAAGTTTGGACCAATTTTATTTTGGTTATGTTTCCAATTTCAGATATGTTTTCAGTTTCATGACTATTCAGATCTGTTCCATGTGTGACACCAGTCACTAGTTTGGCACTGAGGCCATTGTCTAATCTACTATTCAATTCTCAAAGTCTGTAGATGCAATTTAAGGTTGGATTAATCTACTCGTATGGGATCAAACCCAAAAGTTTACAAACAACTTGAAGTGGTTATTTTAGCAAACTTTTCCCTATCCATGATTGTGTCAGCACTTTTCCATTTTCTTGGTAATCCATTCTTGGTCCTCCAACTAGAAAGTTGCAACTACAGTTACTCCAATCTGCTATATCATTTCTACAGTTGTGGCAGGGACAAATGAAGGAAGGACAGAGAGAGACAAGAAGCAACAGAAATTCTTCTCATTCTTTTGGGACCACATATTATCTGATTGGAGAGGAAGGTTCTCCTTCCTCAAAGTTTTAGGCTCTCATTGCCCTATTGCTTCTGCTGCCACAGACGGTTTGGGGCTGGGGTGCAAGAGAATAGAGAAAAGGAAAAGAAAGAAAGAATCCTGGGGGATTTCCACACTCTGAGCATTAGGAAACCGCTCATCTATTCATCAAGCCAGAACTAGAGGTGTCTCCTGGAGTCTTCTCTGTTTTGCTAATACCCATGTTCAAATTTTAGGGGGCATTGAATTCAGGTGCCAAGAAATACCAGAGGAAAGAAATGATAAACTCACCACCAGTTTGGTTGTCCTTTGAATTTTCATCTTCTTCTCCAATCTGCCTGCTAATGTTTATTTTTAGAGTTCTCAAGTAGCTGCCCCATGCATTGTGTCCTGATTTTGTGACTGCATTCAGGAGAGAGGGTGAAGTATGTTTCCTTCATCTTACCTGGAAGTGGAAGCCTAATCAATTGATTTTTGGACAGAAATGCAAAAGCAATTCAGTAAAGAAAGCGTAGTTTTTATCAACAAAACCTGCTGAAACTACTGGATATCCATACGCAATGCACACATGCATATATACAGATTACATACTTCAATCCATATATCTCACCATTTATAAAATTTAATTTGACATGGATCATAGGCATAAATGTAAAGCATAAAATTATAAAACTTCTAGAGGGAAACACAGGAGAAAACCTTTGTGACCTTGGGTTGGACAAATATTTTTAAATCTAACACCAAAAGCATGATTAATAAGAGAACAAATTAGTATCTTGGACTTCATCAAAATTAAGAACTCTCTCTTTTTTTTTTTTTTTTTCGAAATCACTTCTGTCTTCCAGTGTTTTTTTTTTTTTTTAATCA
>CM052448.1:29753336-29782779 GCA_028533085.1 Varecia variegata | reverse complement strand
TGGGCAGCCTTGTCTAGTTCCAGTTCGAAGTGGGAATGCTTTCAATTTTTCCCCATTCAGTATGATGTTGGCTGTAGGTTTGTCGTATATGGCTTGTATCAATTTTAGATAGGACCCATCTATGCCTATTTTGTTAAGCGAAGAACTCTCTTTTTGAAAGACATTGTTAAGAGAATGAAAAGACAAAACAGACTGAGAAAAAAAAATTTGTAAATTGCACATCTTCTAAAGGACTTATATCCAAAACATATGAAGATCCCTCCAAAGTCAATAATAAGGGAGAAAACCCAATTTAAAAATGAATAAAAGATGTGAACAGAATATAAAAATGGGTAAAAGATAAAAACCAGAAAAGATATACAGATGATAAATAAGCACCTAAGAAGATATTCAACATCATCAATCCTTAGGGAAATGGAAATCAAAACTACACTGAGATGCCATTACATATCTGTTAAAATGACTACAGCAAATGTTGGTGAAAAAGTAAAGCCATTAGAACTCTCATACACTGCTGATAGGAATGAAAATACACTTCCTTGACTTCCCTTTGCTCTCCAGACCAAGATCCAAATTCCTCCACAGACGACTCCCAGTCTCCTGGTTCCAGTGACTTCTCATCTCACACTATTTTTCACCATTTTTCACCATGGGTTTGCTCTGTCCTTCCACACAGCTGACTGTCATTTTGTTCTACCTGTGTGCCCAGTTCCCACCACTTCTGGGATGTTTCCCTGGGTTCTTGTATCCTCAGGACTCTCCTCTCGCAGTCCCATCTTCCCACGAGTAATGGTACTTATCCTCCGTATCTCAGCCTGTCATCACCTCCTGGGGGCAGCATCCTCTCCCTGGTGACTGCCCTGAGCAGCTCATATACCCCTGTCAAATGCTCCTCTTTATAGAACTAATTAACTACATTCATTTATGAGATCTTTTGATTAATACCTGTTTCCCCCAATTCTTTCTCAAGTCAATCATGTCTTTGGTTGTTGTAAAACGGTGACTTTTAAATTTCTATTATTCCTTCTATATTTATTAGCTGGCATTTCTCTGGAAAAAAGAATTATCACTCCTTTCCTCCCTTCAAAAATATTTTTGGAATCACTGTGGAGTTATGGATTCTGTTTACATTGAATGTGTTAATTCATTATTCAATTGGAATTTATAGAGTGCCAACTGTGCTTGTCACTGGGGATGTGATGGAACTTACATTCTGGTAGGGAAACAGCCATTAATCATATGATCACAGAAATGAATGTAAACTTTCAGATGTAATTAGTTCTATAAAGGGGAGCAGCAGACAGGGGTATATGAGCTGGTCAGGGCAGTCACCAAGAAATGGATGCTGCCCAAGGAGGTGATGACAGGCTGAGATCTAGAGGATGAGTGTAATTATTTCCTTGAAGACAGGGCTGTGGGTGGAGAGTCCTGAGCATAAAGGAACCCAGGGGAACATCGTGGAGGCAGTGGCCGCTGGGCACGGACAAAATGGAAGTCAGCGTGGAAGGACGGAGAGAACCTATGGTGAAAAATGGTGTGTGATGAGAAGTCACCGGAACCATGCCACTGGGAGTCATCTGTGGAGGAATCTGGATCTTCATTTGGAGAGCAAAGGGAAGTCAAGGAAGTGTATTTTCTAGATGGAGTGGTACCCAGGCCAGATGAGCCTTTGAGAAAATCACCCTACGAGTGTGATGCCCAGAGACCCATCAGTAGGCCACAAGAGAAGCTGGTAGAGAGAGGGTGGTGACTTAGAGTGCTCTATTGGCTATGGAGAGAAATGTGCAAGATAAGAAACGAATGTGTCTCTGGAAGGTGGAAATGTTCTATATCTCCACTGGGAGGTGGTCACGTGGGCCTATCACTTATCAGAAGTCATCAGATTGGTACACATAAGATCCAGGCACCTTGCTATCTATAAATTTCACCTAAAAATAGTATCTTGTCAAGTGAAAAAGAAAGGTGTAGAACAATGTGTCCAATGTGGTGGCACCATTTGTATAAAGGAGCAGCAGATACGTGTAAAATACCTCTGGGAGGAAACACAGGAAAATAACAATGCTTGCCTGAGAGTGAAATATCTGGAAGACAGAAGAAGGAGGGAGATGTTTTACTGAATATTGTTTTTCACTTTGGAATTTTGAACCATGTGATAGGACTCAGAGATGGATTGGAAATGAATTTGGGGAAGAGGACGGTGCCAAGAATGACTCTGACGTGGTCTGGCTTCCGCAATTGAGGGTTGTGCCAATTATTGCACTAAAATCTACAAATAAAAGGTATCAGATCCAGTGTGGAGTTCCTTGGAAACGGGGAGGAATGCGATCCAAAGCACAGAAGGGGGACCCGCCTAAGGCAGGGAGAGACTCAGGGCCCTCGCGCGGGAAGAAGACGGGATGCCTGCAGGTGAAGGCGGTGGGTGTGTGGTTGGTGGCAGCAAACAGTTTTGCATTCACACATGTCCTTGTAGACTTTGCCTGTGACGGGTTTGAGGGGCAACAGCAAATCGCACTTCTCTCTCCCCAGGTGAACGTTTTTTAAAAGTTGGGGTCAGGCCGATGGGGATGAAAATGTCAGCTTTATCACAAGGCACCCCGAATTAGGTCGTTTTCCAGCGGGCCAGCTGCGGGAGTGATGGACAAATGCAAGGTTGGGGCCAAACAGAGCCCTCTGCAGGGAGGGAGAGCCCGGGAGACAGAGCAAGGCAGGTGGACCTCTCAGCCCTCTTCCTTTTTCCAGAGCAAGGCAGGTGGACCTCTCAGCCCTCTTCCTTTTTCCATTTAGTCCTCAGAGAAGTGAGTGAGGAAGTACAGCGAGATCAAATGTCACCCTAATTGATACCAAGTCCAGGTGAAAATTTGCAATCCGGGAAAGGAGGTTTCCTACCACTACCCTTTCCCTCAGAATTCCCGTGAACATGTTTATTTCTTTACACCTCTGCCAACAGTGGGTTGCTATGAATACTTTTAAAGTTTGCCTGTTGATTGGGCTAAAAATGTTATGTCATTATGGAGCTTTTTTTCAACTACAGTAGCCTGAGCCTCAGTTTCGTAGCTTCTGATTCAGTTGGTTTGGTGTGAGTCTCATTTGTGTGTTTAAAATCATTCAAAACCTTCATTCTTGGTAATCATGTCACACAGCTAAGATCAAGGCAGCCCTGACATTTGATTGCCAGTGTCAACAAATGCTTTTCTCTACCTTTGATCGGAAATTGGCTTTATTTCTAATCTAACCCCTCCACCATCAAAAAGCTGGGACAAATTAAAATTGGCAGTGCCTGGTCCCACGAGGCCCCCTCCCCAGCCCCTCCTCCGCAGCTGAGCAGAGGTGCAGGAGGAGCTTTGCTCATTCTGAGGTCCAGCCCCTCCCCGATCTCAGCCTGGAGGGGTGTACTGGGAGCCAGGCTCTGGGGCCCAGGGCAGCACACTGTGCTGGTTCTCAAGCTCAGGAATTGTGGTCAAACCCCAGCATCTGATTTCCTTTTGGTTCAAGTTGTGCTGTGTCTGGCAACTATTCTTTGGCATTTGTAGGACAAGGTTAAGGTTGTCTTGAAGTTTCAGCTTAGTTTTCATTTTAATTGTTAGTTCCTTTGTTGATTTTTGTAGGTTTCAGGGAGGAGGTTTGAAAAATGTCTCCTTACACTGTCATCTTTCCTGGAAGTCTCTACTTCTTTCCCTGAATTAAAAAAAAAAAAAAATCCAAAAAGCCAAAGCTCAGGAGTGTTTATGTTGAAAAGCAAAAATGTCTTGCTCTAAGCTTTCTCACATGCCCCGAGGCAACTAAGTTTAATCAGATTTGTTTCAATGTGCACAGACTAAATAATATGCTTATTTTCTTACAGTTTTTAGATAATATATTTTGGTTTTCTTCTTTTACATTGTGGCTTATGTTCTACTTTTAGTTTTTTGATTATTTACTATATCAGATTGGGCTAAGCTGTGCTTTTAATTTTGGTAAATTTTGCTTTATGTATTTTGAGCCTACATTATGAGGTGTATTTAGTTTTAGAAATGTTATATCATCCAGTGAGATTGGCACGTATCATTATGAAATGTTTTTCTTTATCTTTAGTAAAACCATTTTACCTTAAAAACTGCTTTGTTTGGTACCAGTACAGCTGTGTCATCTCTCAGTGAGTGTGTGTGTCATTGTATCACATCGGACAGTCCTGCACCCTCATGTTGAACGTGTGTCTAGTGTCAGCAAAATCTAGTTAGAAATTTTTATATTTGTATCCCACATAGCAATCTTTGTCTTGAGGTTAGAATATATTTGGCCAGGTGACATTGAATGCAGTTGCTGATTTATTTGGGTTTTGACTTACAGTCCTACTATCTGATTTCTGTTCATTTCATTTGTCCTATGTTCCCCTTTTTCTCCTTTCTTCCTTTTAATGGAATTAAGTGTTTTTATTATTCCATTTCCCCCTTATTAGTTATACATTCTTTTATTATTCTTTTAGTGATAACCCTAGGGATGGCAATGTGTACCCTTGACCCACTGGTATAGATCCCAAGTTAGTGCATTTACCATTTCGATACAATGCAAGGACTGAGCACACTTTGATTTCGTTTGCTCTATACTCACCTTTTGCGTGATTGTTTTCATGTATTTTATTTCTTCATGTATAAATATTTAAAAGCCTACTGAAGATTACTAACATTGATTATTAGGGTAAAATATAATAGTTGTTACTTTGATGTATCCATGTATTTACTATTCCCACTGCTCTTTATTCTCTGTCTCCATTCCTTTATCTGAAACCATATTTTTTCTGCCTGAATAACTCACTATAGAAATTCTTTTATGATGGATGCTGATGACAAATTCTCTGTCTATATATTTAAGAATCTATTTACTTCATCTTTTAAAAAATTTCAACCATAAATTTTTTATTTAACTTTCTTCTTATTTTTAATTGACACATAAGTATACATATTTATGGGGTACAGTGTAATATTTTGATACATATATACAGTGCGTAATGATCAAATCAGGGTGATTAGCATATTCATCACCGCATACATTTATCCTTTTTTTGTGCAATCATACTTTTTTTGAGATGTCATGTTTTTCTTTATTTTTTCTTTTGAAATCAACTTTATTGAGGATAATTTACATACAATGAAATGTACCCATTTTAATTGTACAGTTGGATGAGGTTTGACAAATATATAAACCTTTGTAACCGTCACTATAATTAAGACATAGACGTTTTCGTCAACCTAAAATGTTCCCTGGTGCCCCTTTGCCGTCGACCCGCTCTTGGCCCCAGGCATTCATTGATTTACTTTCTGTCACTACAGATTTGTTTTTCCTGTTCTAGAATTTCATAAGAATGAAATAATGGAGTATGTATGATGAATATTTCATCCCTGCCTGTTGTTTTCCTGTTCATTCTTTCAAAGACATCTTTTGAGGAACACAAGATTTTAAATTTGATAAAATCAAAATGATCAAATCTTTCCTTTATGATTTGTGCTTGTTGTGTCCTATTTCAGAAGTTTTTGCTTACAGAAGTTCGCAAAAATTTCCTCCTTTGTTTTCTTTAGAAGTTTTGTGGCTTTAATCTTTACATTTAGGTCTATAATCCACTTTGAGTTAATTTTTGTGTATGAGGAAAGGTAAATATCAAAGTTCATTTGTTTCACATGGATATCCAATTTTTCTGGCACAATTTGATGAAAAGACTACCCTTCCTCTCAATAATTCAAATTAATTCAATTTGGCATCTTTGTGAAAAACCAATTGATCATAGGCGTGTAGGTCAATTTCTAATCTATTTTGTTCCTTTGGTCTATATCTCTATCTTTGTGCCAAAACCACACTCTCTTGTATTGAAATCAGGTAGTTCTTCCCAATTTTCTTCTTTTAAAAAATTATTTTGGCTATTATGTATTTTATATATGTATAAATTTTTCAACCAGCTTGCCAGAGTTTGCAAAAGAGCTTGTTGGGATATTGATTGGGATTATGTTGAAACTATAGCTCAATTTGGGGAGAATTGATGTTTCAAAAATATCAAAACTCTAATCCATTAACATGTCATATCTCTCCACTTATTTTTGGTCTTCTTTATAATAATTTCTCTCAGCAGTGTTTTGCAGTTTTTAGTCTATAGATCTTATATTGTTAAACTTATCCCTGATATTTCATGTTTTTGATGTTATCATGAATGGGACTACTTTTAAAATTTCATTTTCCAGTTATTTACTGTGCGTATTGATCTTATATTCTGTGACCTTGTTTAAGTCACTTATTAGTTCAAATAGATGCCTTTCAATAAAACAGTTTTACTTCTTACTTACCAATCTGTATGTATTTTCTTTCTTTTTTATTGCCTGATTTCACAGGCTGAAGCCTTCAACTAATGTTAAATCGAAGCCTTTTTGCTGCTTTTGCAGGGAAGGTGTTCAATCTCGGACCATTTAGTAGGATGGTGTTGTCAGTTTTCTATAGCACCTCTTATCAAGGTGAGAAAGTCCTCCTCTAGTCCCAGTTTTCTAACAGTTTTCATCAGAATGGGTGTTAAATTTTTTCAAATACTCTATGCATGCATTAGGATGACTGTGTTTTTTTTCTTCTATGAATAGGATAAATTACATTGATTCATTTTTTAGAATTTAGAATTTAAGCCAATTTTGCGTAACTTTGAAAAACTCCACTTTGTCAAAATGTACTATCCTTTTTACATAGTGCTGGATTCAGTTTTCTTATATATTAAGGTTTTTTGCACATATGCTCATTTGGTTTTTTTGTATTATCTCTATCTCATTTTGGTGACAGGGGATGACAGTGGCCTCATAAAATGAGTTGAGCTGCGTTCTGCTCTCTGTGTTATGAAAGAGTTTTATAAGAATAGTGTTAGTTCTGCATGAAAAGTTTGTTAGAATTCACCAGAAAAGCCATCTGGGCACAGAGTGATTTGTTTATGTTTTGGGGAGACAGGAGGTCATTCATTATGAATTAAAGGTTTAAAAAACATATAGGGTATTCATATTTTCTATATTTTATTGGATCTATTGTGTTAATTTGTGTTTTTCAAATAATTTTTCTATTTTGTCTAAACTGTCAATTTTTTGGCATAAAGTTATTTGTAATAGTCCTTTGTTATTCTTTTTAATACCTTTAGGATCTATAGTGATGCTCCTTCTATCATGCTTGATCTTGGTAATTTGTGTTTTTGTTTTATTTTAAAATCAGTTTAGCTAGAGATTTATTAATTTTATTGACATTTTCATTGAATTTTTCTTTATCCATTTTCTAGTTCATTTATTTCTGCTATCTTTACTTCCTTCCTCCTATTTTCTTTCAATTTAATTTGACCTTCTAGCTTCTTAAGTTGGAATCTTAGAACATTGGTTTCAAACCTTTCATCTTTTTCTAAAATAAAAATTTTAAGCTATAATTTTCCCTGTAAGCACTGTTTTAGCTGATCTCACAAATTTCAATAAATTGTGCTTTCATTTCATTTACTTCAAAATATTTTTAAACTTCCTTTGTGATTTATTCTTTGACACATGCATTATGCAGAACTATATTTTTTAACTAAAATATTGGGGAATTTTCCAGGTATCTTCTTATTATTGATTTCTAATTTAATTTCATTGTCAGAATGGAATTAAATTAGAGAAAGTTTTCTGTATGATTTCAAATCCTTTAATATTTATTAAGAATTGTTTTGTGGCACAAGATATGATCTTTCTTTTATGTACATTCCAAGTGCACTTGAGAAGATTGTGTTAATGTAGTGTTTTATGAATTCAATTTGGTCAAGTTGTTTAATAATGGTTTACACTCTTTTAATGCAATTCACAATGTGTTTAGGTTTAAATCTACAATCTTGCCATTTCTTTTCTATTGGCCCCATTTCTTCCTTGTTCACTTTTTCCTTATCATGCCTTTTTGGTACTAATTATTTTTAAATGTTCTATTTAATCTCCTTTATTGATCTATTTGCTATATCTCTTTGTACTCTAGGGTTTCCAATATGTACCTTCAAATATAACAGTCTGATGTCAAATAATATTTACTACTTCGTGGATGAATTACCTTTTAACAGTGTATTTCCATTCTCTCCCTCCCTCTGTGCTATTGTTGCCATATATATTTTACTTATACAAATATTATAAATCCCATAAATTCAATGGTAGTATTCTTATCTTAAACAGTCAGCTACCTTTTCAAGAAAGTAAAAAAATAATAAGACAAAACTTTTTATAATTACTCACATATAGTTCCCAGGATTTATCATTCCTGAGTTTTTATTGTCATTTACTTCAGCCTGACAACCATAAATTTCTTTACTTTTTGTTTATTTCAAAAACAATTTCAGCTTCAAATTTAGAGAAGATCTTGCTGATTGGAGAATTCTAGGAATTTTTGTTTTTGTTTTTTATTTCAGCATATTAAAGATATTCCATTTCTTCTGGCTTGCATTATTTCTGAAAAGAAGTTAGTAGTATTTATTCTCCTTATTCTCCTAATGTAAAGTGTCTTTTTCCCCTGGATACTTTAAGATTTTTCTCTTTATCACTGTTTTTCAGCAATTTGATTATAAGAAAATAACCAAATTTGCTTCATGTGGTTTTTCTTGTATTTATCTTGCTTGGTGTAAGTTGAGTGACTTGGATCTGTGTATTTATAACTTTTACCAAATTTGGAAAATATTAGCTACTATTTATTAAAATACTTTTTTTCTGCCTAAACTTCCCAACACACATAAACACACACACTCACTTTTGGTAGTAAAACTGAACATTTGTTAGGTTGCTTGATATCATCCCACTTGTCACCTATGCTCTTTTCATTTTTTTTCAGTCATTTTTCTTTTTCTGCCTCAGTTTCTATTATATTTTCAAGTTTACTTATGTTTTTTCTATAACATTTAATCTTACATTAGCCCTCAAATAACTTTTTCATATTAAATATACTTTTTTCAGCTCTCAGCTGAGCTCTTCAGCTCAGAAGAAATTTTATTTTCTTCTTTTTAATATTTCCATTCCATTTTTTAATTATCTTCACATTTTCCTTTAAATCCTTGAACATATTTATAATAGCTGTTTGAAAGCCCCTGTCTGCTAATTCCATCACTGTTGTTATTTCTGCTTCTGTTTCAATGGACACAGTGAATGTTATGTTGTTAAGTTTCTGGATTTCGTTTTTGTCCTTTAAAGAATTTTGAAGTATTTTTGGTTAGGCAGGTAAATTATTTGAGAATGACTTTGATCCACGTGATGTTTCATTTTAAGCTTTGCTGGGGCAAGTCTTAGAATAGGCTTTACTCTACAGCTAGTTCAGTCCTACCTGGCAGCGCAACTGTATCCCCTAGGTATTCAATGGCTTTTCTCACTCACCATCATCAGAATGTGAATGTTTCTCCAGTTCTTTCTTAGATCTAGAAATTGTCCAGCTTACAACACTCCACTAACTCTTCTTTGCCTTTGTATGCACATCTTAGTTATCAGCCAGGAGTTTAAAGGAATCGCTACGAAAAATTTTCCATTTCTTTATCTGCATAGTCCTCTTCTCTCTGGTTCTCTGCCCAGCAAATTCCAGCTACTTAATCCTCTGTGAACTCTGCTCTCTGTTTCCTCAATTCAGTAAGACCACCGTGTTCTGCTTTGGTTTCCTTTCCCTCTACGCTGACACAGAAAATATCTGCAGGTAGCTGGGCAATTGCAGGGCTCACTTAGTTTGTTTCTTTCCTTACAGGGATCACAGTCCTGCACCGTCCGTTGTCCAGTTACTGAAAACAGTTAAGTTGTGTATTTGCTTAGTTTCTAATTGTTAACAGTTAGAAGGAAACTGGCTTAGAAGCAAAAATTGCTCAGCTTTGTTTTTAGTGGGTATTTTCACTTTTTTTTCAGAATTTAGGTGGATAGTTATTTTTCTTTCAGCACACCAAAGATTATATCAAGGATTGTGAGTTTTACTAGCTTTTATCATTTTTGTTGAGAAGTCATCTGTCAGGCTAATTGTTGTTCCTTTGAAAGTGTGTGTGTGTGTGTGTGTGTGTGTGTGTGTGTATAAGGAGGAGAGGGGGCCTGGCTGCTTTTAATACGTTGCCTTTGGTTTTTAGAAATGTAATTATGATTGCCTTTGTGTGACTTTTTGGGGTACATATCCTGCTTGGAGTTCATAGAATTCCCTGAATCTGTAGCTTAATATCTTCATCAGTTTTAGAAAATTCTCAGCCAATGTTGCATCCAGCCCATTCTTTCTCTCCTTTCCTTTTCAGCTTTCAATTGCATGTGTGACTTTTCACTATGCTCTATGTATTTCTTAAGCTTGTCATTTATTTTCTTGAAAATTTATCACAACTGTTTTAATGTCTGTTTTATATAACTCCAATATCTGGATCACCTATGTTTTTAATTATGTTTTTTTCCTCTCATTTTTCCTTAATTTTGTCCTTTCTCCTGGCATGCCTGTTAATTTTTGATCAAATGCCAGATGTTATATTTGAAAAATGGTAGTGACTCTACATGTTTTTCTTTCCCCTCAGAGAGATTTTAATTTTCATCTGGCAGACAGGGTAGGTGTAGATCACTTTTTGCTAATCAATTATTGAGGGAATTTGAGGCTGGCTTTGATTCTCCAAAGGCTTTTGGTTTGCCTTTTGTCTTAATGCATACAGTTTTTCAAGAGCTTCAGCTGAAACCCTGGGGTATTTGTCAGTGTCCCACCTCCTTGGTAGGTTCTAGACTGTTGGCATTATGAAATTCCCAAGAATTCCCCTGTACCTTTTAGCTTCTTAGCTGCTGCTTGGTTTCTTTTCTTTGCCTTTCACCCCATGCAGCTTCAAACAAGGCAAATGCCCCTAAGGGGAAAGTGGATCAGGATGATGGTTCTTCCACTTTTCGAAGGTTTCCTTTCCCTTGAAGTTTAATCTCTCCAGTCCTGGCTGTCTTGGTAGCACCTGACTGTTTTCTTTCTCTGTGTGTGATGCTCTCAAAACCTCAGAGATATTACTTTTTTTGGCATTTCGGCCCAATGCTACTTGGAAATCAGCTAATGTAAAGGCAGCAGAGAATATCGGGTTCACACCAATCCCTTTCCCTTCTCTCTGGTTCTTGGCCCCATTCTTGAGTTCTTAATCTAGATCCCATTTTTTTGGTTGTTAATATATGTTTTTGAGTACCTTTTTCATAAATAGTTCAAAAAACCATCTATTACCTAATTACGCATTTCATTAGGAAAATATTTTTCTCTTTTATATATGATAACATCCTAACTCGATATGCAAGCCCTGGACGAGACCATTTCGCACTGTAAGTTTATTGGCTCATTTTTCTTCTGCTATCTGGTGTTGCATATACTCCTGAAACCAACCTTGTTTTTTTTCCTATGTTGATAACTTGTTTTTTTCTTGTCTAAATTTTTCTTTATTCTGGAAATTTTAAAAAAACAAATCAGCATGTGTGTCAATATAACCTCATTCTATTAATAATCCTGTAGCGGAGTAAACCCTTAGTTGTTTTTGTAAGGCAGTGATGTGTTATTCTTTTTGTAAGTATATACTACATATTTATTGCTTTGAAATAAAATTTATGTAGAACTTTTTTCTCATTTTAAAAAATGAAACCAATATTAAAAATGTTTATTGAAGAACATGCATACGATACGTGCCTAAAAAGTAGAAGTCCAGCCAACCTACTTTTCCAGAGTTAGTCAGTTAACAGATAACATTTTAATTCTATTCTGTGCAAATATATTACACTCCATGTACATCCCCTCATCTCCATTTTACTCCCTCCCTCCCTTCACCGAACTCTCCATGTACAATAGCTAGCTTGGGCTGCCTCATAGCATGGTGACTGCAGGGTAACTGGACTTCTCGTATGACTCAGGGCTCTAAGAAAGTGTTCCAAAGGACAGGAAATGGAAGTTTCAAGTTTCTTAATTCCTAGGCCTGGAAGCTTGCACAAAATAACTTCTTTATCTATTAAAGAAGTCATGGATCCTGTGTAGATTCAAGGGTAGGGAGATGTATGTAGACCTACAACTCTTGATGAGATGAATGTTGAAGAATTTGTGGCCATCTTTAACTCACCATAGTAAAAGATTCACCTTTGGTAAAGAATTATTGACTTCTTCCAACATGAAAAATACCCACAAACATCCCCAAACCTCAGAAAATCTCATTTCATTGTGGCATCAGTTTCAGGCTAGAGGTCTTGGGTCACATCATCTAAAGTAGATTCAGGTAGGGATGAGCCACCCCAGGTGAAGTTCATGTCATCAGTTTCTTCATTAGGGGCCAGTTCTGCTTCTTGGGAATGATTCTCTGTGGATCTTGGCTTCACCGTTTGGGCTCTTGGTTCCACTCTGAGTGATTCTGCCTTTCCCATAGGAGACGACTCATGTTTGCAGCCTGTTTTTTCCCCATAAAGGTTATCCTTTATGGGGGGAACACAAACCTCTTTAAGAATAGGCAGGTCTGTATTTTTAGCCCCCCACAAGGCTTCTGAGGTACAATGTCTTTAAGATACTTAGAAGCTGTTTTAGGCATGCCCTTAAATATGTCTGAGGCCTTACTAGATGATCTTACAGCCCCATCCTTGACGTAGACTTTACCCAGAGACCAGAATTTACTACCTTGGATTTGAAAGTTTTTGCCTGGAGATACCACAATGAGAAGCAGTAGTCCTTTCTAACCCAGCAAGTCCTGGTTCCTTTCTATTTCCTCCCAATTCTACTAAAAAAAAAAAAACCTGAATAGCTTCTTCTCTAATTAATCTCTTTCTGCGTATCTTTCATCATAGGCACCTAGAAAAATTCAGCTGGCATTTTCTATTTTCTACTTGGAGATTGCCCCAGTCAGACCCGAGCGTTCATTAGGTATCCTCTCCATAGACTACATTATTTCAGGCAGCAGCTCTGCTAACTGTTCTGCAAGGACATGACTCAGATGCTCTTCTTCCCAGAGCACTTCTAGTACGTTTTCCTTCTCTGTGTTCTTTACGTCTCTGAGAGTCTTCTGGAGGCTCTTGCAACTTTCAGTAATAGTCTTTCAAGGCACTTGAAAGCTTTCACCCATTGCCTGATCCCAAAGCCAATGTTGTAAGTTTCTGTTACAGTAGCACTCTGCTTCCAGATACCAATTTTGTTCTGGTTATCTGTTGCTGCACAACAAACCACTCTAAAACCTCTAGCCACAAAGTAGAGCATGCGTATTGTGAAGAATCCAATGCATTCTGTATTCCGCACTGTGATAGAATGCATAAAATACTTTACCCTCCAGCATATACTTACCCAAATGATTTTTCCTATTTCTACCTATTTCTATTCAGAGTACGGTGGGCCCTTTTTATCACCCTCTACCCTTGGCTGGTTTGGACACTTGAAGTAAATGTATTTATTGACAGTAAAATAAAAGAAGAAAAGATACAAGAATGGAAGAGATAGTGGAGGGAATGACTTTGGCCACTTCAGAAAGTGATTACCACTGGTGAGGTAGCAATTGTCCAGGTGTCTGATTAGTGTAACTCTGAGTCCCAAAGCTACAGGCAGGTGGTAGAAGGAAGTCAAAGTCTACTCCTAGCTGTTTCCTGTCTTATTCTAGGTTATGGATGGTGACATTTCGCAAGAACAAACTACTTGCCCAAATTCACACAGGCAGTAAGTGAGGGAAGAATGAGAGCTTTGGCCAGATGTGTCCCACTCTGGTTATGTGGGTGACCCCAACATTTTGCCAGGAACTCCATGTGTGTATATACACATGCCAAGGGCCTTTGGTGACCCAGTTGTCATCCAGAAGGTGGCAAAACAATTGCTTACAGAGATAATAGATTGTTAGAAGATGTAGCTTTCATCCAAACAAAGGGAATGCTCATACAGAGACCCCACCGACTCTATTCACTTACCTGTGACCCTTTATGGAAATCCCTGGAAATACTTTCTATGTACATCTCTACACTAGGTATATAAACTCACCTAGTGACTCAAGATTGTTATAAGATAATCTGGGAGGTAGGGTCTGTATAAGGAAAGATAATAATAATACAGGGTAGTAAATGCCAAGTGCCGAAGGTGTGGTACCCACCATGAATGCGTTGGGGACTCAGAACCCACGCCCAGGCTACAAGCCAGAAGGCACAGACCCAGAGGGGACCCTGACCGTGCTGCTGGATGGCAGTGAAAATACCCAAACTCCCTTGGCAGCTGAACCGGTTAGCAGAGAGGTGATTACTGCGCTGTTTGGATGAGACGCTTATAGCGGCGTTGCCTTTGTTCCCGATTGCGGTGAGAATCTTCACATACATCTTTTCTTTGATTCTGGGAATTGGAGGCATCTGACTGGTGAGCGGTCTTTCTGCCACCCAGAAGGGGTAAGAAACTGGGGACCCAGCAAAGGAGAAACTAACCTGCTCCAGCCGGTGGGTTGCTCCTTCTCCCTTGGCACACCCTTGGGAGTACCAGAAAGGGACTACTGGTAGGTGTCTGACTCTGTCTATGGGACAGCCTGAGACCCATCTTGGTGTTTTGATTCTTTTTCTTGCCAACACGAACCTTGGTTGTACTGTGTATTCTGTCAGCTTCTGGGCACAAGGGAGGCAGACAGGTGGGGGCCAGGAAAGGTTACTGGAGCCTTGAAGCAAACGTGTTGCCCTTGAGGCGTGGGGCCAGGGAGCAAAGGGGTCTGTCTGGGTATGGACTCGGTAGAGGTCAGCGCTGGGGCAGGTTGCAGACAGTCTGCAAGATTTCTAGCTGACACCTGTGTCCAAGCGCCCTCTCTCCCTCATCAAATCCATTCCATGACCTTGGAAGAACTGGGGGCCACGCCACGTGTTCTCAGGCTCCAGGGGCGTGGGATCAGAGGTTGGCCGGGACGTCCCGCGGCAGCTGTGCCTCCCTTGATGGGCACAGGGGTGGTCACGCGGAATCCTCCTCCTCTTTCTCCGCAGTTTCAGCCACCGGCCCTCCACCTCGGCCCCCGCCTTACCCCTGGGCACAGGTGTCACTGTGGCCCGAGGGTGTGGGCACCTGGGATGAGTAGTTAAGGTGGGGGGCGCTTGGGTGAGTTGTCCAATACCGAGGAACAGCAGTTTGCCGGAGTTAACGTGGGCAGCTTCTTTGGGGAGGAGAGGAAGGAGCACCGTCTGCCAAGCTCCAGCTCGCCCCCCGCGTGTCTGCCTGTGTGTGCAGTGCGTGTGTGTGTGTGTGTGCGCGCGAGTGTGAGTGCGCGCGCGCCGAGGCGTTCCTCAGGTTGCGCTGCCTGGAAACCGAGGGAGCCATTGGGGAGGCGCAGGGGTGGGGGTGGGGGCGTCCCGACCCTCGCAGCAGCCGCGGCGCCGGCGGCCCAGGCGAGCCCTGAAGCCGGGCTCCTCACGCGGGCGGAGGCAGAGCGGGCGCGGCGCTGCGGGCGACCGCAAGGCCCCGGGGGGCCCGCCGGGGAGGAGCCGGGAGGAGGCCGGAGCTGCATGGAGTTTCTGGGGCGCGCAACTCCGGCGGGGCCTCGGCCACTGGGCTCCGGGGCGCAGCGAGGCAGCCGCGCACATGGGCTGAGCCCGCGCGGCCAGCGGGCGCGGGAGGGGTAGAGCGGCGCGCGGTGCCGGGGGTGCGGGGCACGCGTCCCCAGACGGGAGCAGAGGACAAGGACAGGGAGGCACGCGCCCAGATCGCGCTCCGAGCCGACGAGGGGCTCGCGCCGGCCCCGGCGCGCGCGTGGGGAGCGGCCCGGGGGCGCCGAGGGAGCCGGCGGCAGCGAGGATGCCGGCGCGGGGACGCGGCTGCCGGCTGGGGGTGTGAGCAAGAGGCTGAGCGCTGCCCGCTCGGCGCCTCCATTGCGCGCCGCCCCCTCCCTGCGGGCCTCGGAAGAAGCCCCCCGCGCCGCGCGGAGGCGCCTCGGCAGCCGGGCTGCGGGGCCCCGGCCCAGCGAGAGGTGAGTGCCGCCGCCGCCCGCCCGCAGCTCCCTCCCCGCGCCTCTTTCCCGGGTCCTCGCCCCTCTGCACGGTGCTCAAACCCCCGGGCTGCCGCGGGCCCCCGTGTCCGGAGTGGGCGGGCGAGTGGCCGACAACGCCTCCACTCCCATACCTGTTGGCCCCGGCACGGGGCACCCACCGAGCGGGCTGGGGGCCGCGCGAGCCACCTTGCCCTGCGTTGGGCTGGCTTGGCTGGTGGCCGCCCGCCCGGGGGCGTGGGGCTGGGGAATGGTGTCCCGAGCTGTGCGGGCTGCAGGCTGGGAGCCGCTCGCCGAGACCCGGCGCCTGTGGCCACCGGGCTGCGCGCCCCCGACTGCAGGCGCCCGGGCAGTGGGCAGGGAGGGCAGGGGACCGGGAGCTGCACCGCAGCCCAGGTGGGAGCGCCCGGCGGCATCCAGGTCTTCGGGAAGCCGGAGTCATGGCGATCAGGGGAGGCGGGAGGCACGGTTCCCTGCACCTCCAGCCCCTCGCGCGGGCTGCTAGCCCTCCTGGGGCGCACCCTTCTCGCCGCCACCCGTCCCGGGTTCGCGGGCCCTGGGGCGCACGGGGTAACTGAGGAGGCCTCCCGCAGCCCCGCTGGACCCAGGACCCTGGGCTCCAGCAGGTTGATGGGTTTGGCACCCGGGCAGGGGTGGGCTCTGGCTCTCCAGGGCAGGCTGGGTTTCCCGGGTGCCCAGCTTCCCCGGACTAGCGCGACGGGGAGTGAACTTCCTGAGACTTGGCCTGAGGGCGCCTAGGCAGCAGCAGGTAGTTCTGGGCCGGCCTCGGGGCGAGGGCGAGCGAGGGGCGCCGCACCCCGACGGGCTGGGGGTGCGGAGCGTGCACAGAGGGCTTGGGCACATGGCCTTGTCTCCTATTCGCGGGCCACGTGCGACCCGGCCCTCGCCCCAGCGTTTTTTCCCACTGCTCATGCCCCTTGGACGAGCCCAGTGTGCGGAAAGCACCTTCCTTCCATTGGGTCGAAGCCCTTAGCTCCCGGGCGAAGCGGTGGCTGCAGTTCCTTGGGTGCCAAGACTGGGGCGCCATCCCCAGGCCCTGAGCCTGTTCTCCGCCAAAAAAGATTTTCCTGGGCTCCGGGAATAGCAGCTTAGTGCCGGTTGTGTGCGGCCGTGAAGTCTGTTTAGTGGTGATAATAACTACATTCTAGAGTGACCCACGGCAGCTTCTGCCACAGAGTTGAGATGACCTTCCCAGAAAGAATGGGTAGGTTTCTGCCCTGTGTGTGTCCAGACACACGCAACGTTTGTGCTCATCTAAGAACTCGCATACTCGTACTGCTGCTGTAACTGCTGACTTTCCGTCAAAAAGATAAATTATTTTTCAATTCAGGCATCGGAGCTTTGGAAAGGATTTTAAAGCCATTTGGTGTGAAATTGTCTTGAGGCTAGAATAGGACATATCTCTCGTTGAAGCCGGACTCCCACTCTCCTCTTTGGCTTGGTGGTGGTTTTTATTTGCTACCTGTGTGTATGAGGCTTTGATTGAAGTCTAGGTGGCATTTCAGACCTCTCCTGTGCTGGCAGCTCTGTCACCACGCCCAGTTTAGGATTCATTCTGGGCTCCGGGAGCTGCATAACTTTGCTCGTTCTTCAGGCAATTTGGGGCGGGGGGTGAATGCCCCATGGGTGCCCCGGAGCTGCATTTGCAGAGTGCCTGGCTGGTGGAAGCTTGTCGCGTGGCATTGCTTTCTGAGCTCACTGCAGATGTGTGAGTTTTTCACGGCAGTAGCTGCGTGAAGAACGGCTGTGTTTACCGAGAAGCTGGTCTGTGACACTGAAGTTGGTTACTGGGTGTATCCAAGTGGAGTAATGAAAACAAAACTCTTTGGAAATCCTATCCCTAGGATATTTTATTGGAGGAGAGCTAAATCCTCTTAGAATTGTTCACCAAAATGTCACCTTTCTCTGAACTCTGAAAGTAACTGCTGCCAGTAATCAGGCCTTCAGCAATGGTGCAGGATTAGGGCTTTTTAGAAAGAAAATAATTTAATTCAGCTGGGTCTGTTGAGAAACTGATGGGCAAGACTTGATGGAGACACATGACACCCTTTTCTCTGTAAGGGGTGGGGTTGGGCACTGGGACAGGGTGGGGTGTGTGGCAGCTGCTCTTTGTTGAGTTCGACATTGACCTTCCCAGTGGGAGGCTTCTGACCAGTGCTTAACTATTGGGAAGGGTTGGGCTCCCATTTAGAAATTTCTTTTCCATAGCAAGTGGCCTTAGCAGGGACGGCGTGCTCCTGGTGGCCAGCCGGAGGGTCATCTGGGAGCCTGTCGCTGTGTGTGCAGTGGTGTCTGACTGCTCTCCAGTTCTGACAGCCTGTGCAGTGCTGGCTGGGTGTCAGAAGGGGGCGCTAGTTCTCATTATGAGAGAAATTCTGAATGCTGGAACTTTGGACATTTAAGGCCTTAGGAGACTCTCTCAATTCAGACATCTGAGACCTTACTTTTGTGCCAGACACTATCACACATTTGAGCTTGTGTAATCCTCATTTTTCATATTTGGAAACTGACGCTAAGGGAAGTTCAATAACTTTCCCGGGGCTTTGTAGCTTGCAGGTCAGACGCAGGGTTATGATTTGATTCTAAGAAGCTGAGGTTTCTGATTCTACATGCAGTGCTCTTTCCAGACTACTTCCTTATGATAGGAAAAGTGTTTTAGTAACCTTTGGCCTGCAGTGCCTTGTTTAGGGTCACAGTGGGTGCGCTGTCTCTGTTTGCTGAGTGAGTCTAGCCTCAGCACCTCAGTCCTTGTTCCTGGTGGAGACACTCGGGCACAGAAAGGCTGTGACTTGTGCAGCGGTCTGGGGGGAGGCAGAACTCCACACCAAAACCCTGCCTTCCCCCGCGTGCCCACACTGCAGCCCTGTGTAGGTTTGAGCCCAGCCTGGTTTGATGATAGGATTTTTTTTTTCCACATTCCCTTTCTGTGCCCACATTGATATGGGATAGGTAGCGTCTTTGCCCTTCACTTGAGGCTTAAGCTGATACAGCCAGAGTGTCTGAAATGTCCTTTCATGATTGTGAACCAGTAGGCAGTGGAGCCAGCAGTAGCCTCTGGTGCTTGTTAAAACTGACTCTTAAGCCCTGATACCCTCCTTCAAGATTAGCAGAGCATTGGCTGATTGCTCAGAATGCACAATTTGAATGTGGCTAGAAAGGAAGAAAAGGAAAACACAATTGTGGCACCTAACCTGGGGTTTTCAAAGTGAATTATGTTTTTAATCATTTAACATCTAACAAAAATTTATTTAGGGCCTATCATGCAGTACTGATCGAGGAATGAAGATGACACAGTGGCTGTCATTAGAAAATTCACAGATTAGGGGGGAGGACAGACTGTGTGTTACGGCTGCACATTTGTGAGCAGAGATGGAACGTCGCTAGGCTAGGATGGCGGTGATGTCTGGACTGAGTTTAAAGGATGATTAGGAAGTGCCCAGCTTTGAATGGGTATTCCAATGCAGAGGAGAAGGTGGGCAAAGGCTGAGAGGTCAAAAAACACATGGAGCCTATGAGGAAGCAGCTGTAGTTTGGAGTTCTTGGAGATTAAGGGCTGAGACAGGGAGGGACACGAGAAGAGACTGGGATGGTAGATGGGCCCTTTGGTCAGAACCAGGGGCTCAGCATTTCTCCATTAGGGCGTGGTGAGATTTGGCCAGGGACTGCGTGGAGAATGGATTGGGTAGTGAGAGACCAGAGGTTGCATTCTAGTGAGGAGGCTGGTACTGAGAGCCAGGCAAATGTGAGAAGACCATCGTGGGGAGTATGGAGGAGGAGGGATGGATTCAGCAAACATTTGGGGAATTGTCAGTTAGGGTCCTTGGGTTGCAAGCAACAGAAACTAACTCTGGCTAACAGCTAAAGCAAATCAGAGAATGTATTAGCAGTATTGATGGAAACTCACAGGATTGAGGGCATGCCTGAAGAGCCATGCTTGGCACAGGCTGGAAGTAGGCAATCCAGGGGATCTTGGTGGCAGGAATTGCCTTATGGTTTCTCCCAGGTGATGCTATGGAAGTAAATGATCTCCAGGCATTTCCATCATTATTATTATTGTATTATTCTGCTGCTTTCGAAATGCTCAGAGGACATACATGAATGGCATAGCTTTGGATTCCCATATCTGGGGATAGTTTTCCAAAAGGCCATCTGGATGGGGAGAGGTTGTTTTCTGAAAGGAAACTGGAATGATCCTGCCAACAGATAGCGACATAGATATTGGGCGTGTCCTCCATAGGAGAGAAAGCTGGCAGGACTTATTAATTGGTGTGGGAGTAGGAGAAACGGAAAAATATAGTGTCACCATTGGGTTTCTGGTTTAGGTAACAGGATGGGGAAGCAAAGGCAAAGTCTGGCCAAGACTAAATAACTGATGTGTTTTCTCACTGGCAGGGCTGTGGGCAGCTCTCCGTGACTAGGCTGTAGGAGAAGGTGATGACCTATTTTAAAAAGTCTCATTAAGGGTCTGTGCTGCTGTGAATAAGACCTGTTTAAGTAGGTTACTTTGTCTCATGCCCCACAAATCTGGATACTTGGAAACACTTTCATTCATCCAACCAATGTATATTGAGTATCTCTGGTTCAGGTACTGGGGAAAATGGTGACTTAGCAATGTTCCTCTCATATTCTAGTGATGTAAGACACAATAAAAAATATACAAATAAAATTACAGGGTATAATTGAGACAGATGTGAGGGTTACTTCAGATCGGTGGTCAAGAAAGGTCTCACTGAGGAGCTGTATTTGAGCCAACACCAAAATGACATGAAGGGAGAAGTCGGGGGAAGATTGGGGAAGAAATTCCAGGCAATGGGAACAGCCAGTGCAAAGGTCCTGAGGAAGGAATGAACTGGGTGCATTAGAGGAACAGGAAGAAGGCTGGTGTGGCAGGAGATGAGTCTAGAGAAGCAAGGGCTGGTTCATATGGGGTCACCGTGTGGAGTTTGGGTTTGATGGAAGCCACTGGGAGGTTTTAAACAGGCGAGTGACATGATTTAATTTATATTTTCAGAAGACACTCTGGCAGCTCTGCATTGTGTATGCGCTACCTTAGTACAATAGAATGAGTCTTTATCCATTACAGTGTAAAATAAAATGTAGTGTTTAAGAGTAACAGATGGAGAGAAAATGCTTTGGTGACCTTAATTTAGTGATTTTCAACATACCAATTAAATGTGGACACAGACAAAACTGCAATTATAGTATGATTTCAGTTTTGTTTAAAAACATGGTACAGAAGAACAATGAAAAGAAATGGACCAAAAATGTTAACATTGCTTGTCCAAAGGTGTTGGCATTATGAATAATTTTTATTTTTTTTTTGAAAATGAGCACACATTTCTTTTATAATTGGAAAAGACTTATTTTAAAATGCAGACACTGATGATCACAAATGTCTTGCATGGAAGGTTGGGAGAATGCATCTACTAAACACTTTTTTCCCCTACTGTTTTATTTCTGAAATTGTAATGTTAAAATCCCGTGGTCCTGGTTGGGTCAGAAGATAGGAGGCTCATTTTGTACCAGGTGTCCAATTAGTGGCTCTGTTTAAGAAATTTTTTAGTTATGAAAGTAAACATTCTTTTTTTAAAAAAAGAAATTAAAAGCAATACAGAAATGTTACATAAAAAATGATAGCACCTTTCTGCACTCTTCTTCCCGAGACCATTAACATTTCAAGTACATATATTGTTAGATTTTTTCTTATGCATTGCAAATACATACATCTACATTTTGTTGAATTTGGGATATTGCTGTAACAAGTTACCCTACCTCCAAATTACTCTCCAAATTCCTTCCTGCAGAGCTTAAAACTGTGATGACCTTTTTTCCCCTTGAAACAAATTATTAGGAAACTTGAACATAGAAGTTAGCTAAGGAAAACTGAATCTTGCCTTTTTAGTATTCAGAGTGTTTACTGAAAGTATAATTTATACTTATGAAGAATAGAGCGATTAAGTATTCATTAAAAGCTCATTTCTGAACATTTAAATATTATTGCTTTAGTATTGGATCCCAAAAGTTTGTATCACGATTACAAATCATTTGCGCTTTTTCATTAACAAAAGTTAGACAATATGAAAACTTAGAAGTGCAAATTGGGCAGCCTAGCTAATTATTTTGGTGATGTATTTATTACAACAGAATATTATCCTTTGAAAACAGGAAAAGAAAAACACTGAATGAACGTTACTCAGAGCCATTGCTGTGTTTTGGAAGAGCTGGATCCCCACGTGCAGCAAAGTCTGCCTCGTGGTCCCATCGTACAGGCTGGGTTTGGGGGCTTAAGTGTCAGGAGTGAACTGCCACAGGCTCAGTTTTAGTATCACTGAATAGTGTTGGAGTGGAGTCTCACTATGCGGTTCAGCAGAATTACTCCTATCTTTTCTATCATTACTTTGATTAAACTCATCCTTTCTTGGGGAAGAGAAGAGTGAATGTGGGTTTAGAAGAGAATGATTGTAAAGGAATAGAACCATGGAATTAAGGGGTAGCGGAGACCTTGGTTAGCCGCATTTTACAGATGGGAAAAATGAGGACCAGAGAGATTTAAGGGCATGTGTTCTGTCAAACAGGGTCCATTTCCCCACCCCAGCACCCTATGCTCAGTGGTGGCTCTGTCTTATGAGAAACCAAATTTATTTTAGAAAACCCAAAGATTAGGAAATCACTCTGAACCTGATGAAAAATAGGAGGGGTTCTGAGCTGTTCATTCATTCTGTAATCTGTTTGTGTACTGATAACAGGCCTAATTACTGTGTAAACATTTTTATAGCTTGGTAGGAAAACCTCAAACATCTGTACTGCACATGGATGGAGCATTTCAGCCTCCAGCATTTCTGCTGCTGGTTTGGAAAACCAGTTGCTCTGTTTTTTAATCTGATCTGTGGTTGATGATTCATTTTATACACATACACATAAACACACATTCCGTATTCAGCAGGAAGTGACAAATAATAATAGTGAACTTACACAGTACTAACTATGCATCATCAGCTCTCTGGTTACTAGCATTTCCCCCATTTTACAGATGAAGAAACAAAGGTGCAGCAAGGTTCAGCAGCTTGCCCAAGGTCACAGGTTAGTACTTGGTAGATGGAAACCCAGATAGTCTTGCTCCAGAGGTACGTGACCCACTAGCTAAAGTCTCTATCTTCTCTGGGCCTCTCAAAGGCAAGCAGACTTTCTGCAAGAAAGATCAGGATCTGAGTTTGCTAAATCACTTTAAGTAGTTCAATCATTTTTTGTTTGGGCAGACTCCCGCATACAGAGTTGCAGAGAGAGTTCTCTGCGAGGGGGCTGCATGTTCAAGCCTGTTTTGTGGGTTGTCCTTAATCCTTTCCCTTCATGAGTCATTTGGTGGTAGCAGGTCACGGACAGGCCATCTGCCCTCAGCTGAGGCTGGTGGTTCCCTTTCCCTGCCCAGGCTCAACCCTCAAGTTCGTTGCACAGACACCACTCTGCTCTGAGCTCCGGTGGATCCCAAGGACTGCTGGCCTCCAGTTTGGCTTCTGTATTCTCTTTAAATAAATGAAGTTCTCTAATTTTGGACGCCCAAAGAGATAAATGCTTCTATCCGGCTTTCAAAAACGCTGCACAGAACTCACTGGAGCCCTGAGAGGGTAGCAGGCAACAGGGAAGAATCACATAATTGAAAAGGAGAGAAAGAGAGGGACAGAGAGAGAAGGTGGCAGTGCCAGAGCGGACAGCTGGTTCCCACTCCTAGGCAAAGAGGCTGAGGTGAACAAAGAGGGATCTCAGAGGGAAAGTAACTACAGGAGGCATGTGCTGATCGGGACAGTGACCCCCATCATGAATGAGGACTCCGGAGGGGATGACCCTGCTGTGGTCTTGGGAAAGGATGGATATCAGTGATGCTTAGGATATCCAGGTGGTCCAGACCTTTCCAGAGGAAGATCAGCTGGTCTTGGATTTGAGTGCCAGAATCTGAAGTGGAGATTATAGTTTAGTGGTTCTCAAACTTTGCTGCACATTACACCCTCCCGGGGAGACTTGAAAAAGTTACAACACCATAGCTGCATCCCAGACCAGTGGCAGATGGGACCCAGCCCACCGGGTGATTCCCCCGTACAGCCAACTTTGAGAACCAGGGCTCTAGGACAGCATTTCTCAAAAGGATGTGCCACCCATCACCTGGGGATCTTGTTAAACTGCAAATTCTGATCATTAGGTCAGCAGCAGGCATTTCTAGCAAGTTCCAGGGGCTGCCGCTGGATGGTGGGTCACACAGTAGCAAGGTGCTAGTGAAGAGAAACGTTTTACTGACTTCCTTAGCTTCACATCATGGGCTTCTGGAACCATGGCCTTTTCCTGAGGTTCCTGGCAGCTGGGGTCCAGTCAGTGCAGGGGGAGAGAACAAAGTGCCCGGCCCCTGCCTTTCCCACCCCCGAGGCCCAGAGCAGCAGCCTCCAGGCCCCCTCTGAGGGTCACTCTCAGAACCAGCGGTCAGGGTGAAGCTTATTTATCTTTCCAGATCCAGCACATTCTCCTGTCCCTGGTTAGGATTTATAGAGTCAGAATTGGAGGCTCAGAGAGCTGGAAGGGACCTTCAGAATTGTCTAGTCTAAATCACTTAGCTTTGTAGTGGGGGAAGCTGAGACCCAGAGCAATCAGTCCAGAGTCGGAGGCCATCAGCGCGGAGCTGCTCAGGGGGACACACATGGCAGGAGGAAGCCTGGGGAGAAGACACCCCACGCTGCTCTCGGTACAGGGGAAACGGGAGCCAGAGATTTCCAGGAAGACTGCGGGTACAGTCACGTTAAAGGCGCCTGTGAATCGAGAGATGTCAGTGTTAATTATACCTGTGATTTTCCATCCCCTCCCTCCAGACTCCCCACCAACTTGAGTGAACTACGCAGAAGCTTGACGAAGTTCTTTGCTTCTGTGGTTGCAGTTGACACCTTGACAGATGTTCAGAAGCTTCCTTCCGGGGGGGGGGGGCGCTGATGCAGGCTGCCCTACTTCACGCAAAATAATTGCTTTTACCATTTTCACCCAAAATATTTTCTCCTGTCGTCGAAACAAATAACGCTCCCAACGTATAGGTCTCTTGGTGTCGTGGTGAATATGTTAAACTTGGGGTGAGTGTGGTTCATATTTGATGTTCTTGGTATTTATCACCCAGCGGTGACGTGTTCAGCCTGTGATGACTAATAAATTGTATTTTGTTGGATCTTTTCTTCCTGCTTTTTCACCTGTTTGAGAATGTCACTGTTGACGGGGAAGGTTCCCTGCCCAGCTCTGAGTTTTGTAAACTGACTTGGGATGAAGGAGTGTGAAACTCAGGGACTCAGGTGAACAGTGCTTTCTCAGCGTGATGTATTTTGCCTTAGAAGATGAAATCTTTAAATAGGAGAAGACTTAGGGGGCACATGAAAGTTAGCGTCAAGATTGAGGTAGTATAATTATAGCTAATGGTTACGTAAGTACTCCTTTCTAAGTACTTCACGTATGTTAACTCCTTTAATCATTTCAACAACATTTTTATAGATGAGTGTATCTAACTGCAGAGAAGTTAAGTGCCTTGCTGAAGGTCACACGGCTAAGGAGTAGGGAAGTTTGACTCATGACGTTAGGAGCCAGGCTCCTAACCTACAGGCTAGGCTGCCTCTGTAACGCTAACGGAATCCCTCGGTTGTAGAGGGGTCTGCAGAGAACCTCCATGGAACATTTTTAAACACATTGTGGCAACCTCTGACCTTGCCCTCTCGGCGCACCCTGGTACCCTGCGTGGATGTCCGCTTCCTCACATCACAGGGGTGGGCCTGTTCTATTTTCGCGGTCTTTGCTCTTTCAGTTCTCCATAGACGTGTCTATGGAGGGGCCCACCTGTAGGCTCACCTAGTTCATAAAGAAGAGAATCCACAGCCATCGGCGGGGCTGCGAGGTCAGTGGGGCAGCAGTGGGTGCGGTTGGCCCAGGGACCTGAATCGCACTGACTTACAGACCTCACTTTCCCACTGGGCCGTCCACTGGGGCGTCACCCTCCTTCCCTGGCCACCCATTGGCCTGGGTTGCCCGAGGCTCCCTGGCCCGTGGCTGTGGCCCGGAAGTCTCTGCCTCACTCTTGCTGGGCTGTGTCTCCCCCAGGCTGAGCCCCTCCTGGAGCCTCTGCACCTGGGGGGCGGAGAGAGCTCCCGGTTCTCCCTCACTTCAGCCTGACTCGCTGGACTGGGTTTCCCAGGACGGGCCCTGGCCTGGGCAGTGCCGCGGTTGCTCTGCCCTTTGCAAGGCCCTAGGCCGGGTGGGCAGCTCGGCCTGTTCTTGCGCTCCCTCCCCCCGGCTTGCCTGGTGTTGCTGCCTGATTTTCCCACGACGCTGTGTTCTTTTAGGGGTTGGCAAACTTCTGTAAAGGGGCAGATAGTAAATATTTTAGGTTTTGTAGCTTGTGTGGTCCCTGCTGCAACGACTCAGCTCCGCTGCTGTGGCATGAAGGCAGCCACAGGGCTCCTCTGCATCCTCATCCTCTCCGTGTGTGCGGATCTCCGCTTGTGAGGACCAGTCACGCTGGATTAGAGCCCACGCTAAAGACTTCATTTTAGCTTAGTGACCCCTGTGTGGACTCTGTCTCCAATCCGATCACATTTTGAGATACGTTCTGAGGTTAGGACTTCAACATATGAATTTGGCAGGGGGTCACGGTTCGGCCCATGGCTCTTTTCTATCTACACGTGTCCCTGTACCCCCCCCCCATAGGTAGGTGTCCCCAAAGATCACTCCATGGCCTCTTTTTGTGCTCTTCCTAGTTTCTCCCTTTGAATAATCTCTCCTTCCCTGCTTTAACTGTGTCTTTACCATCAAATCTTATCAGGTGTTAGATGTAAATTGTCTCACAAGCACTTGAAACTCAACCTGGCCCAAACAGAAGGAACTATTTCCTCCCTGATGCACAGTGCGTTCTCCAGCCTGGCCTGAAGCCCCCCACCCCACGCTGAGATTAGGATCCCTGTTGTGCATCGCGGGGCTCTGGCCCTGCCCATGCGTGATCAGTGTGTCAGTCCTGTTGTTCTGGCACCGATCTGACACTGTGGCCCCTGATGTTCTGGCTTGCGCTTGAGCTAGTCCCTAAACACTTCCCCTGCCTCTTACCTCAGTTTTTCAACCCTGCTGCCAGATCCAGGCGCTGGAAACACAAGGTGAGCAATGCCACTCTGGTCTGCCCAACTTGCAGCTGGAACCCACTGAGATCGACAGTGCAACTCCTTAGTAGCTTTGGTTTGCACTTCTTGGTCGCTGCCCCTGCCATTTCTGCTACCTTTGCCACCTCCAAGTCCCATTAGACTGACAGGCCTCTGTGTCTTTGCTTGTGCAGCCAAGAAGCCCCTTGTCATTTGGAGGCAGAGTCGAAGCTGACCTTCCCCGTGAAGTGACCCTCGATCCCCACAGTGGAATTTAGTATCTCCTTACTCTCTGTTGTATAACAAGTATCTACACATTTACTCTTCACACTTACTGGCTTGGGCCAGTTATCACATTTAGAATCTCAGAGTCCTGGAAATGTAAAATTAAACAGATTTTGGAAGGCATCTTTTTCAACGAGGAACCTCTGAGCAAACCTAAGTACTGTCTCTTCTTCCTCTTCTCAACTGTAAGCTCTTTGAGGGAAGGGGCTTGATGGTGTGTGTGTGTGTGTGTGTGTGTGTGTGTGTGTGTCTGTTTTTTCTCCACAGTTCTTGGTACAGTGTTTTGCCTATAAGACTTGTTTAGAGATGTTTCTTAAGTTTCAGTGGAGGACGATACTGTGGGGACCTAGCTGTGCATTTGGCCCTCTGTGATTGTAACACCTGGACATCAACGTGGGTTTGCAAAGTTGTTGTCACTGCAACTAATCCTGGTCATCTGTCACTTGCACTGTGATTTATTTGCTCCGGTGTAAAATGGAGACTGTAGTTCAGACACTTCTCTCACTGGAGAGGTGGGCGGTAGGGGAGGCATGGAAGTGTGTTAAATTAACTTCTTTCATACCTTGAAACCTTTGGAGAAGAAGCAGGAGAGGAAACAAAGTAAAATCAAGGTGTTTCTTAAAGGGACCCTTTAAGAAACTCTGAACAGATGTATAAGGGAGTAGTTATTTGCACCGAAATCAAATAATTCACTGTAGGGTCCTTTGAAATAGGAATTCCCCACACGAATTTGAGTGAAGTTTCTAGATAATTAGGTCACCAACAGAGGGAGGTGAGGGCAGAGAAAAGGGTCTAAGTGAGCAGCCACAGACATTCAGTCAGAAAGAGCCCCAAGCGGGTCAGACATTGGTATGCAAATTGCTGGGGAGTCGGATTTGATCTCTTGCACAGAGTGGAATATTTTTCTGAAGGGGTGCAGTGCTGTAATGTTCTTTTTTCCGCCTTTCCGATGCATGCATGTCTTCACTTTTCACCCTCCCAAGAATGCTTTTCGGATCCCCCACGTTTACGTCCACCTCTGGGGCCACTGTCACCAGGGGCGCCCCTTGGAGGGAGCAGTGAGTCCTTGATGCCAGAGAGGCTGGAAGTAATGCTCTCCCCACCCCCAACCTCACCCCTTCTTTCCTCTTGGCTCAGAACTCCTCCTTGCTTCTGGAGGGACTTCCTAGGCCAGGGCTGTCCGGGTGCCACACGGGCCCCTCTCTGAGTGACAGCTGCTCAGCTTGCCCTGCGGTCACAGCTCTGTGTCCAGCGTTTGCCGCCCAGCCATCCCATCCTGCCAGATGCTGGCTGTTGGTCCAGCCACGCAGAGCAGGCAGAGTTGTGGGAACAGTTGTCGACCAGATTGCCCCGTTAGATCCGCTCAGCCCGGACGGCAGATGTGTTCGGGAGTGAACCCTTCTCTGAGACAGTGGCCTCTAAGACTCACAACCCAACAGGTTCTCAAGGAGAAAACTGCTGCCGTCTGGCTTTCTCATTTTGAAATAGTCCTTTAAGTGCATAAGTGAAAGATTTGTGGTTAAACTTTTAAAAATAAGCAAATAGGAGAAAAAATTTACTCTTAATACCACTGACCCGAGATAGGGTAACAGTGTGGGGCTGAGATCTCCCGGCGTGCGTTTGTGCAGCTGCAGTGGCTTCAGCGTGGGTTCCTCTTGCCTCAGTGGAAGGGGCTGCAGTGCGAATTCTCTTTCTATACGACCTGCTTTTTCACTTATGTGTTGTGAACGTCTGTCCACGCTGGTGCATCTCCTCGCACCTCATCATTTTTAACGAATTCATTATAGTCCACAAATGGGTGTGCCATGTGTTATTTTTGACTTTACTATAGAAAAATATTGCACATCTGTTAAGTATTTTTCTAAGGACGAATTCTTAGAAGTGAAATTATCAGGTCAAGGATGTGGAGACCTTTCTTCAAGATTTTTCCTATTCTCACTTCCAGCAGGAATGGAAAGAGATCTTATTTCTATACATCCTGACCAAGAGCTGCTGTTGGCATTAATTATTTTTCGAGATCTGACAGCCAAAATGGTTTTGTGGTGTTGTCGTATTTCGGATTTCTGGGATTATAAGCAAACATGCACATTTTTTT
>CM052448.1:29721205-29752836 GCA_028533085.1 Varecia variegata | reverse complement strand
CAATTTATATTTCTATATAATATACACCTATATTTATGCATTTATTCCATTTTGTTCTTCTAGATCATTATTGTAATGGGATTTTAGGAGAGAAAAGCATGTTCAGTTTTCCCACTTGAAATACACTTAACAGTATATTATAAAGATTTTCAGACATCATTAAAATTTTCATAAGCATCATTGATCCACAACATACTCTGGTATAAATGTACTTTGCTTATCGAATTCTGTATTTTTAGCCATTCTTGTTTTCATCTTCTTTTCTTTTCTTTTTTTAATTTTAAATACAACACAGTGAAATTTTTTAGTGCACAAATCTTTGACGACATCTCAGGATAGATTAAAAAAATAGATTTGTTGGGTCAAAGAGTGAGAAGTATTTTTTTGACTCCTGATGCATAATTGCCAGATCACTTTTTCTAAACTGCTGTTTCAGTGGCCACAAAGTGCCAGTCCCAACACAGCCTCTCCCGCATGTTAAAAACAAAAACAACACGAAACAAAGACCCTCCCACATTGAAAAAACAGATAACAGCATCTCTTTAAAAATCATATTTCTTTGGTTTCTTGTGAGATCAAGTTTTGTTTTCACATATTTTATTAGTTCTTTGTCTCCCAGTTTTGTGAATTATCCGTTCGCGTCCTCTTTGTACTCCCTGTTTGCCTATGACTTTCATTTATACTGTTTACAATGTTTAGAAGTTTATACTTTCATACTGGCAAGGCTATCAATCTTTTCCTTTGTAATTTCATTATATTGAAACTTTAAATGTCTCTTAACAATGAAAGGTGAGTTAAATATTTACATATTTTTCACTTCAGGTGTTTGATTATTTGATTTTTTTCTTGGTCTCTTCCATTTAAATAGCATCTTATTTTTGTTCATGTCTTACTGCATTAAGTAGAATTTCTAGTATAGTGTTATTTAATAGTGGAGATAATGGGCATCTTGCCTTTCCCTTGTTTTAATGGTAATATCTTGTTAGTGAGTTTCAAATTGGGGGTGTAAGATGTTCTTTTCTGGTGTAAGAAGGGAAGGAAGAAATTGCACTTTACCAATATGTGGAGAGGGACACAGACACCCTCAATTGCCCATATGCCTACTGGTCTGTTGTGATGAAGTGTTCGAGGAAGGTGACATCTCATATCCGAGGGTGTTGATAGTGGGACTTTTCCTCATGTGCTTGCTTCTAGTGACTTGTGACACAAGTACCTGATTAGAGGGATTTGCAGATTATATTCATTCATTCTAACTAGACTAACACTCAGAAAATGGGCAAGAGACTTAAAAAGATGCCTATCGAGAAACCCCAGTTTTTGCATTTTGCTGATCCAGCAGGCCCAAGGTGACCTCAAGACAATGGCCAAACTGGCATTTCCTTTGCTCCCTGAAGGAGCTCTTTTTCTATTGCTTTATGAGTTCAAACACTGATGAGCCCATCAGATTGGACAAAAGTTGGCCAAACAATTTTAAAACCTCAAAAAAACTATTTAAAATGTATATCTATATCACCTTCATGACTAATGAAATCTGGCCTACATCTTTGAAATGAAATGGAAAATGGCTACAGATGGCTGCTTTGTGCCCCAAGAAAGTGTGTGTCTTATTTTGGGGCAAAGTTTTTAAAAGAGTTGTCAAATACAAAGAAGAGACACACAGTTTCTATCATCAACAGGCAAATGATCCACATTTTCTGATCTTTTCTGAGATGGCAGGATGCTGTTGGCTGTACACACTTAAAGATGACATTTTAACAAAAATGGAGGAAATAACTGCTTTTCAAAGGAAACTCATGCTATGGAAAGAGCATTTTTGAATATGAATGTTTTTGGAAATGTTTCAACCATTATGTGATTTTGTTGCTAAGAAAAAAAAGATGTTGAGTGTGCTATCTACAAACTCAAATCTATGAAGTTCAAAAATCTGGAAACAGAATTTTGTCAACTGTTTAAGAAACTTCCAAATGAAGAGATCAAGTGTTTAGACCCATTTGGTAAAAATATGAAAATGAAACTGCTTTCAATCAGTTTGCAAAATCATCCGTTGACATTAGGGAAGATGAAACTTTACCAGCCAAATGTCAGCAAAAACCTTGGCATACTTGTCAGATAGAATTGAAGAATGAATATTGTGATTTTTGTAAATACTGCCAATGATATTTTTCTTCCATTTGGATCTGTGTCTCTTTCTGGGGTGTATTTTTGGTTATGGCAGACATTAAAATCAGGGCTGGAAATAAACTCAACCTAAAACCAGATCCTCAAATTGCTGTATAACAAAGTGTTAAGTCAAAATTTTCAACAAGCATGAATAATATTAAATCACATTGCTTTCAATTTTTATGTTTTGAGAGGAAAATCATTCATTTAACCAGTGTTTTAAAATTTATTAATCTAGAGTTGCATGCAGAATTCTCATATTTTAGAATGCTGCTTATTTGTGCTTTCTTTATTTGTTTTAATAAACTTATCAAAGATTTGTCTAATTTATTGCTTTGTTTCAGAAAACTAGCTCTTTCAATTTATCTGTTTTCTAATTCATCCCTTTCATGACTTCCTTATTTCCTGTTCTCTCAGTTTATTTTGTTATTTTCTAAGTAAGAAGTTAGTGTTGAAAATTCACTTAGTTTTAATTTTTTGTCTTTAAGATAATGAAAGTGTTTAAATAATTTAAATATTTTATCTGAATACTACTTTGCTACACTCCATCTAATATATTTTAGAAGTATTATTTCCATTTTTGTTATCTTAAAGATAGCTTGTAATTATAATTTTAATTTAAACTTTGACCTAGGAAATATTTAAGAAAGTATATTAAAAATCTCAATTTTGGCTTTTAAAATATTGATTTTTAAATTGTTTCTACTTATATTCAACTGACAGACCTGTTTTTTAAATATCTGTACTGAAGTTTGCTCTGTGGTCTTATATTTGATAATTTTTTATAAATGTTCCATTGGCATCTGAAAACTCATCGCTGGGGGACACACACACACACACACACACACTCTAAATTAGCATTCATAGAATAATATCTATGTTTTTCATATTTTCTGTTTTTATTTTTTGTGTAGGTAATTTATCGGAGGACTTAAGGGTATCTTTAAAGTCTTTGACTTTTTTCAAAATTAGTTTTTCTTTATATTTAAATTATTTTTACTTTATAATGCTATGATATGTGGCACATCGAGGTTTGTGACTTAGGCTATCATTTTGAATTTTGCCCTTCCTAAACATAAAATGACCTTCATTGTATTAATACTTGCAATGCCTTTTAGTTTTTTTTTTTTTCCTTTTCTTCAAAACAAAGTTGAGAATTGCTTTTTAGTTTGCATTGTTTGAAGTAAGTTGTTTTCTATTACCTTTGCCTAAAAATCCCTTCCAAACATTCGATTTGTAAACTTCTCTGCTCATTTTAATTTAAGTGACCCTTTCAGGGCAGCTACAGGTGGAGATTGTGTCATTATTGTGGCTACTTGTTGCTCTGAAGGAAACTGAGTCTCATTTTGTTCCTTTGTGGGTAACCTGTATTTGCTACCTGGATGCTCAGAGAATTTTTCCTCATCTTTGATGTTCAAAAATGCCACCAGGGTATCTAGTTCTGTCACTGTGGTCCTTAAGCTAATGTGGATTCTTTTCCTGCTATCAACATAGAAATGCTGGATAAGAAATAACAAACATCGAAACACGTAGCTCTGCCTGTCGTTTGCCTGCTTGCTTGCAGAGTTATCTGCCTTCTTCTGCCTGCTCCGCTCTGCATTGTCGGACTGATCCTTGCAAACTACATTTCCAGATTCCCTGGCCATAGGCTTCTGGCTGATTTGGCCAAAGGAAGGCACCAGCAGGAAATGAGGAGGAGGGAAGAAGAGAGAGGCTGGAGTCTTTTTCCCCATCTCTATCTGCTTTTGACAAATGTCTTCAGCAGTGGCAGCTCTCTCTCTCGAGTGGTTTCTGCTCTGGGTCTTGGCAGAGCAAAGCCCCTCCTTCCATGGTTCTAATTCCTGTTGGGCAACCCCTACCGCGGTTCTAGCTCCTTCTGGGCTCCCCACCTTGAAGGTGCTGATAATACCAACCTCTCCCTATGTCCTTCCCGACTGGGGTTGGGAATGAGCTTCTGCCATTACTCATTTCTGCTAACTGTTTGGCTTTTCCGCCCTTCCAAAAACTTAGTAGCTATTTTAAATTCTTCTGTTGAACTACCTGGTATGGGCTCTGTTTTCCTTTCCTTACTAGATGCTGGCTGAGAAAATGACTTAGTTTGGAAAGAAAGAAAGGAAAGGGGAACTCAGACCTCAGGGAGGTAAGTGTAGGAGCGGGTATGTCTGCAGAACAGGAGAGGCTCTCATGATTTGGGGTGTTACTATTCACTAGGTGGTGAAAGATGTGGTCTTGGACTCTCATGGGCAGGAAGCAGGAAGTGAGACCCTGGCTTTGCTGCCCCCTGTTATGGAATGAATGTTTGTGTCCACTCAAAATTCATATGTTGAAATTTTAACCCCCAATGTGATGGTATTAGGAGATGAGGCCTTTGGCAGGTATTAATAATTAGGTTGTGAGGGTGGAGCCCTCATGAATGGGATCAGTGACCTTGCAAGGGGATGAAGAGACCAAGCTCTCTCTGCTCTCAGAAGATGGCCATCTGTAAACGACGAAGAGGGTCTTCACCCAGAACCCAACCATGCTGACACCCTGATTTCTGCCTTCCAGCCTCCAGAACTGTGAGAGAGAAATGTTTGTTGTTTAAGCCACCAGTTTATGGTATTCTGTTATAGTGACTCAAGTTGACTAAAACGCTCTCCTATAAATGGGGACTGGACTCTGTCTCGCCATTGTACCAGCAAAGTAGCAGTGATGCTCATTTCTGCCAAGAGCAATGGCTGCAAAAGAAAAAGGCTCCAGTGACAAATCAAAATTCCAAGCATGTGTCCCAGGGGATGTGCAGTCCAAATTTACACTACCCATGTGGTGCAGGTTTCTAAGCTAAGGAGTTGTTGTAAACACTGGCCCTCGACTGGTGAGATACCTGTGGCACCTGTGCCTTGGGTGCACTTGGAACTCTGAAGGGAAAAGCAGCACCTGCTGAAAATGCTGCTTGGGTCCCTCCCAACAACAAGTGACAGACCACACTAGGAAACAATTTGCTACTAGGAAAGTCAGCGTAGTAGGAAAGGAGGATTACTGTCTTAAGAAATAGAGATCATGGAACAACATTCTGAAAGAAAATCTGAAATAAGTCAGTTAAAAATGATTAAAATGTGAAAGAAAGAATACAAATTATAATGAAAGATTCATACTCAGTGAAAAATAAGAAGTAGATTTATAAAAGGGCCAAATTTACTGCTAGAAATGGAAAACATAGTCATTTAAATGAAGAATTCAGTAGACAGATTCAACCATGAGTTAAGCAGAAACTGAAAAGAGAATTCATGAACTTGAAAATAATTTTGAAGAAATTAGTTATATGATACACAGATAAAAATATGAAAATTTTGAAAAAGAGTTTAAGGAACGTGGAAGATACAATGATACATGGTCAAGGTTTAGTTCAAGAACCAGTAGCCACTCTGGGTATATTCAGCAGGAAGGGATTTAATGCAGGGGCTTTGATGTTTACAAAATTGTTGAAGGGTCAAAGGAGTGGATTTTAGGTAGACCTTCAGAATTACTTCCAGAATAATTCAGAATAAAGCCTCCAGGAAAGTTACTACCACAGAGGCTACCAGTGGAGTTTTCTGTCCCTGCACCTTTATCTTGGTTCCCCAAAAGTTGGAGAATGGTCCCCTCGAGATTGAAAAGCCATCGCTTCTGTGGCTGCCATCACCATAGCTGCTTTGTCACAGCCGGGAGACTGGAGAGTGCACAAAGGTACATTGCTACAGGAAAATGTCGTGTTTCCATGACGTTTCTTTCCTGTAGAAATAGAAGGTGCAGGAAAATGGCCTTCATCCAGTGACGTGCTGGAGCCAGCTCATACTGGCTTGTCAGAGCCAACTTTTAAATTTCTAGGGGTTTTGTTAGCTGGTCGTTATACGCAGCCGTTCTTAAATGAAATTTAATGCTAACAATAAAATACATTAAAAAGCAAAAGTAATATTTAAAACTCACCACTCTCTAATCATTTTGGTACATTTTATTATCTGTGATTCTGTGGTGAATTGAATCTGTTGTGTCTGTGTGGTGGAAACAGCGTACGGTGGCCGGCTGGTCTCCTGCTGCACGTGTTTTCTAACTCCGTGTTTAGCGTCATCATGCTGGGAGCTTGGAATTGGCCATCGTGGGAATATTTACACTGTGAAAACAAGAAAGTCCTACAGATCAAGACTTGTTTTTTTGAGACTGAATGGTAAACATTTTCCAGTATACCATTGCTTTTTATCTCACTTCTATATTCTAAATTTTGTGCAAGTGTTTTTGAATGTTGGAGTTAATATTTATTCATAACCCTCGTGACAAGAGAGGGGTCCAACATACTCTAATAAGAGTTTCCAACAGAGAGAATAAGGAGATTTGGAGGGAGCCTATGTCTGAAAACATAGTGACTTAGAATTTTTTAGAATGAGCATTAGCAGGTGAACATGAACAGTAGACTTCTCATCAGCCACAAAATATTTTCAGAAAAATAATTTTTAATTTTCTAAGTTAAAAGTATAATTCAAATGAGGTTGAAATAAAGACTTTTTTTCAGATAAAAACTTAGAAAGCTTGCTATTTGCAGTTCCTTTATGAAAGAATTGCTAAATTCCCTCCATTAAAAAAGGAATTGAACCTGGAAGGAAAGAGTACCCTGCAAAAAGAAACAATGAGCAGAGGAATTGGTAAACTTCTGGAAAAGTCTAGGTAAACATTGGCCATAAGAAACAACAGGAACAACAACAATAATGATGACTTATATAAGGGGGCGGTAAAAATAAGATTGACCTGAAATATGGGACAAAAATAACATGGAAGAACAAATCAATGCAAGCGTGATAAACAATTCAGTAGATAAGGGTGAAAAGCACATTTATGGATGAGGAAATCAGAATGACCAAACGCTGTATAAGAAGACACTTACACTGGCAATCAGGGAAATCCAGTTAAGAACAAATGAACGGTCTGATAATGCCAAGTTTGGGCAAGGCTATGGGGGAAATATACATATTCTCAGGCTAATGGTGGATCTGTAAATTGTCACAGCCACTGTGATGGTTTTAAAAATTCTTTGAGGCCTGGCACGGTAGCTCACGCCTGTAATCCCAGCACTCTGGGAGGCCGAGGCGGGTGGATCGTTTGAGCTCAGGAGTTCGAGACCAGCCTGAGCAAGAGTGAGACCCCTGTCTCTACTAAAAATAGAAAGAAATTATATGGACAGCTAAAAATATATATAGAAAAAATTAGCTGGGCATGGTGGCGAATGCCTGTAGTCCCAGCTACTCTGGAGGCTGAGGCAGGAGGATCGCTTGAGCCCAGGAGTTTGAGGTTGCTGTGAGCTAGGCTGACACCATGGCACTCTAGCCTGGGCAGCAGAGGGAGACTCTGTCTCAAAAAAAAAAAAATTCTTTGATAGTTTCAAAAAGTGGAGCCTAATTCACTTCTCCCCAAGCATGGGCCATGTGCAGTGACTCACTTGTAATGAACACAGTGTGGCGGAAGTGATGGTGTGTGTTTCTGAAACCAGGTCCTAGGAGCTCCCTCCTTCTAGCTCTTGGATGGCTTGCCAGGGGAGCCAGCTGCCATGGCATACGAGCACCTGGGCAGCCTAGGGAGAGGCCCCCTAGAAAGCAGGACCTTTTGTGAACTGGGTCCTCCAGCCCCAGTCAATGTCTTGATGCAGCCACATGAGACCCTTGAGCCAGAACCACACAGCTAAGCAGCTCCTGATTCCTGACCCACAGAAGCTGTGAGATAGTAAATATTTGTTATTTTAAAGCCTCTAAGTTCAGAGGTAATTTGTTATGTAACAATAGATAAAATAGATAACTAAACCAATCACTTTGAAGGGCTATTTGGCTAAATCCAGTAAAAGTGAAGATTCACATACTCAAAAACCCAGTAATATTTTATCTAGGTATGTAGTTTAGAGAAATTTCTGAAAACAGATACAAAGGCATATATGAGGATATTCATTGCAGCATACTTTTCTGTCATTTGGGTAATGGGTAGATAAATTGAAATATATTTATACAATGGAAAACTTGTATTGAGTAGTTAAAAGTGAATTAACTTCCCAGCACTTTGGGAGGCCAAAGCAGGAGGATCGCTTGAGGACAGGAGTTTGAGACCAGCCTGGGCAACATAGTGAGACCCTGTCTCTACAAAAAATAATGAAAAAAATTAGCTGGGCATGGTTGCAAGTACCTGTAGTCCTAGCTACTTAGGAGGCTGAGGTGGAAGGATTGCTTGAGCCCTGGAGTTTGAGGTTGAGCTGTGGTTATGCCATTGCACTCCAGTAGTCTAGGTGACAGAGCAAGACCAGGCTGTAAAAAAAAAAAAAAAAAAAAATCAACTAGGTGTATGTATATGGATTTAGATGAATCCCAAAAGTACAATATAGAGTGAAACTTGCAAGTTGCAAAAGCATACATATGGTGTGATATCATTTATGTACATTTAAAGATAGACACAGCAATACTACAATATATTCTACTAATATACAGTTACATCAAAACAGATCTAAAAACATGGACCAGAGGATGCATTCCGCCTCCAGAATAGAGTTGTCACTGTGGAGGGAGGAAGGTGGAGGAATAGAGGAGGTGGGCAGAACTTCAGTATATTATTTCTTTTAAAAAAATCTAAGCAAATAATGCAGAATATTAGCATATGTTCTAATGGTGGTGGGAAAATGAATGCATCATATTATTTGCTAAAATTTCTGTTTGTTTGAAATATTCTTTATTGCCATTTATGCTGATTTTCATTTTGCTGCTGTTTTTGGATTTCTCCTTTGTTTGCAAAGCCCCTGCACCTTTTCCAAACCAGTTTGCCTCTCAGCCTATTGTCTTTTCTTTTTGTCTTGCTATCTCTTCACCTCACTCTGATATTTCTTTATGAATTTGCATTCTTATTTCATAGACACCTTGCCTATTTTTTTAGGACATAAAACAGAAACTTTGTAAAATTTTCCTTTCTTGTATTATTGCTGTCATTAGGTATTTGCTCTGTTCCTTCTTGAAAGTACTTCTTTGTCTAATGATGCAGAACTTTTACACGGATCCCCACATTAGTGTTTTCTGCTTACTCATTCTTGTCTGATTTGAGATCTGTCCAAACCCGGTGTTTGCCAATTGGCATCCCCTACAGGATTTTAACGAGGGAACAAAACTGTTTTATAAGTGCTTAGCCAAATGCCCAGTGTCTAGTTGGCATTCATGTAGGGCATCTTTGCGGGAGTGAGATGGGATCTTCTTGTCCCCACAACTTAGCTCTTGGACTCTGAGCAGGAGATAAACATTTCCGGGTTATCTGAGGCCTTCTGCAGTTCTTTCTTAATCAGAAGCAATGCATGAAAAATCATAGTCCCCATAGGTCATTACTTTTGGGGTCCCTTTCACCACCACCTGTGCCTGCAGCTGATCTCTTATCTGCATGTGCAGGGCCCATGCATAGGCCATTCATTCCTAGCCACCTTGCATACTGGGAGTTAGGATCCATGGGTGGCTGGAGGAAGGAAGTTGCTGCCTCACGGTGGTGGTAAGGATGGTGGGTTTGACCTTGGCCGCTTTATAAAAGCAATTCCCACTGAAGTTGGAAAGGGGAGTGCCTGCTGCTACAGTTGGTCATCGCTGAGTCCCTGAAGTAGAAGACAATTTGGGTAGATAAAAATCTTCTTATCCCTTTACTATCTGACTCTATTATTCTGTCTCTGACTTCAAGGCTACACCACCAACTATCTGTCATTCTAATCCTAATTGTGCTCATTTCATGGAACCTTCTTCCATACCCTGCCATTGGTGCTGCTGGAAATATCATTATTTTTTTGAGCCTTCATGGGTATTTTTTAGGGGAATTTGGAAAAGGCCTTATCAGGGCTTGCTAGGCTCTTTAACTTGTAGAATGCAAGATCAGTGTTGCCCCTTGTACGTCTGGTAATTGGAGGACAACCATCTCTGTCAAATTCTCAGTGGTTGCATGCACTCTCCAGCACTCTACAGAGAGCTCAAGAATCAATTGAGGTTTCTCAACTTCTTTCAAAAGTCCATCTAAGGCTTTTAAAAACTCTTAAGTTCTTTGAAAAAGTTTTAAGGACAAGTTAAAATGCATTTATTTATATGTTTTTCTTCCTCTCTCTCTGGTCCATTACCACAAATCTATGCAACTTAAGTAAAGTACTTTGGAGCCATGCTTCTCAAACTATTTGTGAGGAAGGACCTGTTTTGTTGTTTTTTTAAAGTTTCAGTCCTTTGTAGATTGATACTTTTGTAAAATACAGTAAGAAAGAATTACCAGGGAAAAGAAAATAAAAAAGCAAAAATATACAAAAATCAAGTCTACTAGTCATGTATGTAGACATTGGGGCAATGCTATAAATTGCTATAAAAATTTCAATGCTTTCTCTCAATTCCTGTACTTCCCTCACTGCAGACCAGCAACAAATAGTATGTGACTGGTAGTGGTCTGCAGGCCATACTGTGAGTAGTGCTGCTTTAGAGGCCTGCAGAACACACTTTGCTCTGAATGATAACGGGACCCTAGGGCAATGTGATTGGGTCTTGGGTACTGTAGAGAAACCAGAGAAATCATATATGTGTTTGTGTGTGTGTATATGTATATATATTCAGGTATATATACACACATACATATATATGTCTTCTTACATATATAAAGAGATTTATTAATATTATAAGGAATTGGCTCACACAGTCATAGAGTCTTGAGAAGTCCCATGATCGCTGTCAGCAAGCTGAAGCCCCAGGAGAGCCAGTGGCATAGTTCCAGGCGGGGTCCAAAGGCTGAGAACCAGGAGAGCCAGCTTTGTAAGCTCCAATCCAAGTCTGAGCCCAAAGGTCGGAGAAGACTGATGACCCAGCTCGAAGACAGTCAGGCAGAGAGAATGAATTCTCCCTCACTTGGCAGGTTTAGCCTATTCAGGCCTCCAGCGCGTTGGCTGTGGCCTGCCCACATTGAGGGGGCCATCTGCTGTACGCAGCCCACCAATTCAAGTTACCCTCACCAGAAACAGCCTCACAAACACAGCGGAATGATGTTTAACCAAATATCTGGGCAACCCATGGCCCAGGCAGGTTGACATGTAACACTGACCATTTGAGAGGGGCGTGATCTCAGGTCAACATGAGTGGGGCTCTTGGACTTATTACTGTGTCAAATAATGTACCAGTTCCTTGACCCTGTCAACAGGAGCCACCCCTTTTGTTTTTAACCTCTCAACACCTTTTCCTTTTCTTTTTTTTTTTTTGAGACAGACTCTCGCTCTGTTGCCTGAGCTAGAGTGCCGTGGCATCAGCCTAGCTCACAGCAACCTCAAACTCCTGGGCTCAAGCGATCCTACTGCCTCAGCCTCCTGAGTAGCTGGGACTATAGGCATGCGCCACCATGCCTGGCTAATTTTTTTCTATATATATTTTTAGTTGTCCAGCTAATTTCTTTCTATTTTTGGTAGGGATGGGGTCTCGCCCTTGCTCAGGCTGGTCTTGAACGCCTGAGCTCAAACGATCCTCCCGCCTCGGCCTCCCAGAGTGCTAGGATTACAGGTGTGAGCCACCGCGCCCGGCCAACACCTTTTCCTTGATGTGACCATGGAGCCACCTCCCTAGTGTCCAGGAAACAGACTCATCTTCAGGTCCGGTGGTTTCCATTTGAGCAGCCCCCTTCTCAGGGTCCAGCCAGTGCTTGCTGATGCCACTCAGCGCTGGAGCCCACCCATGCTTTGCTGCTCACACCTGATTAGCGCAGTGGTTCACACACCAGGCAGCTTCTCCCTGAAGCTCACCCCGCCAGGTCCCATGGAGCCTGCTTCATAACCCAGCAAGCTTTATTGTCAACCTAGTGTGCCCATGACTTCCTGTTGTCCCCCCATCCTGCTTTATATAATTCTTAGTGAATGATTACTGAGCGCATAGCTGGTGCTAAGTCCAGTGTTTTCCATACCTTATTCAAAATTTATGACAGTATTCTTCAGTATGTCTCAGAACCCCAGAGGCTGATTAATTTACTTGCATGGCTAATAAGGACAGAGGTGGGATTCAAATCTAATACTGTTTTTGACCAGAAAGTTCTGATTCTTAACTGTCAAACCATACTGCTCGTCTTAGTTCCTGCTTCTGGAACAAAATACTTTAGACTGGGTAATTTGTAAACAACAGAAATTCATTGTTTACAGTTCTAGAGGCTGTGAAGTCCGAGATCAAGGCGCCAGCAGATGCAGTGTCTGGTGACGGCTGCTCTCTGCTTCCAAGATGCCGTTTTGTTGCTGTGTCTTCATACGGTGGAAGGTGGAAAGGCACAGGGTCTTGCTGATTCCCTCCAGCCCTCTGTAAAGGCACTAATCTCATCTGTGAGGGAGGGGCTCTGACGACCTAATCGCCTTCTAAAGGCCTCACCTCTTAATACCATCACACTGAGTCTTAGTTTCTGACTTAGGAATTACAAGGGGACACATACATGCACTGCCTTATATAACATACAGAAAGATTGTTCACATGATAAAAGTCACTTACATATTATTTCCCAATGAGTAAAATTGCTGTTGAAAACATTTATTTATTTTTGTTTATTGCCCTCTATATAAGGATCCATCTTTAAGTTTTAGTTTCAGGACAAGGTTTGTCTTTGCTGATGAACTTGTATATTTCTCTTCCTTAGCTAAGGAGAGAATCTTAGAGCTTGGGTTTCCCCAGGCAGCTTGGAGTGAAATTTAGTCCTTAATTGCAGCAGCTGTTTTTAGCTTACTTGGGATAATGTTCTTCCCTTTCTTGAACACTACTTTATTTATCTATATGCATGGTTCAGTTGCACGTGTTTTATTCCCCACTAGACTTTGAGCTTTTTGGGTGCAGTGACTAAATGAACTGAATGTGTACCTAATTTTGTAAGCTTCTTTTTTGCAGAAGCAGACTATGTTGGTATATCAAGTGGGATTCAGTTGTGACCAGTTTTCTCTGCAAAGTAGTACACAACATTTACTCGGGGGCTGAACTGGGGCGTGGGTTGGATATGCTCGCTTGAGTATAACCTCCTTATTATGTCTGTAAAAATTTGTGTGGTGGGTCCAAAGCTACAGACAACCGGAAAAAAGGTAATAATGGAAATATATTTATAAAATTCTGAGAAACTAGAGCAGTGCATGGTGGAATGGGAAGGAAGGCTCTTAGCTCTTGTACTGACCTTAATGAGTCTTGCTCCAGGTAGCAAAATTATATAAGATCAGGGCAGGTGTCTTTCCATGTTTACAAATACATAAACAGTGGTCAACATAACAGCTGGGGAGGTTGATTGGGTGCTGGGGCCAGTGCTGAGGGCAAAGCTGGAACCGCACAGGTTGACCTCTCATCTCCTGGACCACAGGCGTCTTAGTCTGTTTTGTGCTGCTATGACAATACTCAGGACTGGGTAATTTATGAAGAAGAGAGATTTGTTTCTTGCAGTTCTGGAGGCTGGGAAGTCCAAAGTTGAGGGGCCCGCATCTGGCGAGGTCCTTCTTGCTGTGTCATCCCGTGGTGGAAGGCGGAAGGGGAAGAAAGCACGAGAGAGAGCGAGACAAAGAGAGAGGAAGAGAGAGAGGGAGGGGATGAATGGAAGGGGTCTGAACTCATCCTTTTATCAAAAACTTCCTGTAATAAGTAACCCACTCCCGTGCTCACAGCATTAATCCATTCATAAAGGCAGAGCCCTCCTGACCCAATCGTCTCTTAAAGGTTCCCCCTCTCGGCACTGTTGCATTGGGAATTAAGTTTGCAACACATGAACTTTGGGGGACACATTCATATCATAGCAGTGGGCATCAGTCCATGCTCAAATGACCGTGGCACAAGGCCCAAACAAATCAGGATTGGCTTTAAAAAAAGGGAGAGTAGGCCTGATTCATACATCTGATTATCCCTTCTAAACCTGTTTGGTCTGAAAACTAATTTGGAGAAAAGAGGAGGTGGTCATTGAAGTGCTCTTCCAAAGAGAGATTCTGTGTTCCGTTTGTATGCGAGGGTAGCTGAAGGCGCGCCCCTCACAACGGCAAGCGCAGGCGTCCTTGGCAATGAGCATCCTGCCACTTGCGATTGGCCTGGGGATGTACATTTTGTTGGCCGTGGAAAGAGTTGAGGGGGTTTGGAAGCTGACAGTTGGATCTCGCCTCAGCCATGTGTCTGTTTTACTTTTCGGGGCCCAGAGCATTTGTGAGAGTTGTCCCAGTAGTTATGATGAGCGAAAAGTACCTTTGAGAGAAATGGAGAAGTCAGGAAGTGTAGCCTGTTTTGTAGGAAGATAATTAATTCATTTTTAGATATTTGAGTTTGAAATGAGGGTTTGACATCCGGGTGGAAAATGTCTGGCGCTTAGCTGAGGCTGCTTAGTGGAAATAGCACATAGCCTGCTTGAGTTCTAGAACTTCTCCTTTCACTAGCTGGCTTTGTGCTCCTGGCCAAGCCCTTCAACTCTCAGGAGCCCACTGGGCCAGCACTGCCCAGTGCACCGCCCAGGAGCTCTGCTGTGAAGGGCTCTTTACTCCCTGCGACTGGCTCCCGATGCTTCCTGCCTGTGGGCCCTAATTCTGTTCAGAGGCTCCTCAGCCCTCCCAGCCATCTCTTCTAGATGCGGAAGCAGAACATGAAGTGTTCAGTGGCTCGTTCACAACAACAGAGCATTATTGGTCAAGTCGGGCCAAGCTTTTTCTGTTCCAGACAGGGCCATCTTTCTGACTGCCTCTCCTCCTGCTTGTCTTTGCTCGTTCTTGCATTCTCCTTACCATCTCTCTTCTGCTTCCCTTTTGCCTTCACCTGGAGCCTCTGTCCCGCCTTGCACCTGTGGGAACTTCTAAGTACCTGTGGCAACTGACTGGTGCAGAGCTTTGCCTGGAGGGTTTGGTAGTCTGGTCTAAGGAGATGCTTTAACTTCCTGTGAGAGTGTCAGAAGCAATTTCATTCCGGGACACCTTGAAGCATCACCTCCTTGACAGCAGGGCAGGCGTGACTGGTGTTTTGGAGCGTGTGTGCTCACGGGCCACGCATGCAAGCAGCGCCTGTGTCTCAGCCCGGCGTGGCGGCAGCTGCTGAGGGATGCAGACTGTTGCATGTCCACTTAGAGCCGGGGCATTTCCTGCCTTCCCTGAGAGCTGCACGTGGCCCTCCTGTTTTACCTGGGAGAGAGGAGACACGTGTGGATCTCTGCTGATCACAGCCAAGAGGCCCAGCCCCTGGGCAGCTGAGTCCCTTCTTACAAGCTGTGAGGGGGAATTTATCAGGCTGAGGAAAGGAGCAAAGGATATTCTCATTCGTATAAAGAGACAGTTTGATGATGACATGGTGTGCCACAATGTACAAGGACAACGTGGTTCATGTTCATAATCACAGGGGGAAAATGAAGTAAGATGTAAAGTGAAGGGGAGAACCTGAGATCCTTTGGGAATCAGGTGCCATTGTTATTTTAAATGGCATTGTTATTTTAAATGCTATTGTTATTTTAAAAATGACCCTGGCCATCAGAAAGTTGGGACAGGCCTTTGTGGAAAGAAAGGAGGAATGAATGACGGTATCTTTCTTTCCCCTCCCCCATCCTCTCGTGAGCAGGGAGAAGATGCCGTTCCACCATGTGACCGCTGGCTTGTTGTACAAGGGGAATTACCTCAACCGGTCACTCTCTGCCGGCAGCGACAGTGAGCAGCTGGCTAATATCTCCGTGGAGGAGCTTGACGGTAAGGAGCCGCCCTGGTGGGAGGTGAGCCCCACATTGCAGGCATTTGTGGCTATTGTGAAGCTGAGGCGAAAGCACTGGGCTCTGGTCACCACTTGGCAGTGGTGGCCAAGTCTCCCCACCGTGCAGTGGGAAAGAGTTCGGAGACAAAATTCTGCCCAAATGACTTCTTTTTGTGGGACAGACCTAGTGAGCCGTATAACTTATGGCAGATATTTTGGTTTCCTTGGATACTGATGGAGGATATAGTCTTCACCTCTCTTAAAATGTTATTGTCCAGTTTCTGGAGTCTTCCGCACAGGGGAATTGTCTTGTTTCTATGTCGCCATTTACAACAGCTGCAGGGGAGGTTTAAGCCCTGTTAATGGCTGTCTCTTGACTTGTGGCCATGGAGCTTTGAATCCTGCCCAGACCAGAGTCATCTGGAAGCTGTGTCCAGGTGGCCATGGGAAGCAATTATTTTAATTGCATCTGTTCCTTTGTCACACAGTACAGCCCTGGGTGTTCAGGGCAGGAGTGGGGAGGGGAATAAACCTGAGAATATGGTGACTAAATTCATCCTAGGATAGTGTCCCATGTATCCCTGTAACCAACCGTCTGATTTAAAAAAAAATTAAAAAGAAAAAGAACATTAGGTTTATTCAGCCTGATGTTTCACCCAGGCCCTGCATCTGCTGAGGCCAAATCAGAATCAGGTTTCCTTAGTGTTTTTAACAACTGTGTTGTTTGTAATAATCCCATCTTAAAACATGAAGTTTGAATTTACTTTCTAAAGTAGAGAAGTCAAAATTACCCCAGGTGGCCCACATGTTAGCATTTAGGTGCGATGGTCCGCACCAGTGTGCTTTGTATGTGCACATTGGCGAGTCTCATTTCTCACAAGAGGAAGGTGGGGACGTTTGGCTGTGGGACAGGGAAGCTAACCTTGCTTTACAGCGGATAGGAGGTGAGCGAGGTGGAGAGAGCAGGCTGTTGGATAACTTTTCCTTCTCTCATCCATTTTTATTTGTGTACTTATTTAAGTGCACGCTGTTTACATGAATGAGCAGTGAGGCAGCTGAGGATGTGGGCCTCGGTGGCCTGGGTCCATGGGAGATGTTAGAAGAACTAGGAGTGATGTGGACAGAGCTGGCTTCCTAGGGACAGCAGCTGCTCACTGTGGCCTGGACAGAGACTGGTGGCCTGAGAGGAGAGTGGGGACTCTCAGATCTCCTGGCCTTTAGTTGGCCAAAGGATGTGTGGAGTCAGGACACGGAAGCAGGAGATAGCGCCCTGACTTCCTCCAGAATGAGCCCACCCTGGGGACCACAAATCAGGGTGAGGCTGTGCTTGGGTGGTGTCTTAGCCTGTTCAGGTTGATACAACAAAACATCAGGGACTGAGTGGCTCATAAACGACAGAAATTTCTTTCCCACAGCTCTGGAGGCTGGGAAGTCCAAGATCAAGGTGACAGCAGATTTGACATCAGGTGAAGGTCGCTTCCTGATTCATAGATGGCACCTTCTCACTGTGTCTTCACGTGGGGGAAGGGGTGAATGAGCTCTGTTGGGCCTTGTTTTTAAGGGTGCTGTCTTAGTATGTTTTGTGTTGCTACAACAACATGCCACAGACTGAGCAATTTATAAAGAAAAGAAGTGTATTTGGTTCACGGTTCTGGAGGCTGAGAAGTCCGATAGCATGGCACTGGCATCTGGTGAGGTCCTTCATGCGGCGTCAGAAGCATGCGGCCGAAGGCAGAAGGGCAAGAGAGGGCAAAAGTGAGAGAGCAAGAGGGAGCCAAACTCACTTTTATGACAACCCACTGTCATAATAAGGAACCCCCTCCTGCGATAAATGACATTAATCCATTCATGAGAGCTCTGCCCTCCTAATCACCTCCCAAAAGGCCTGAGCTCCTAACATCATCACACTAGTGATTAGGTTTCCACATATGCATTTGAGGAGGACACAAACATTCAGACCCTAGCAGGTGTGTCTGGCAGGCAACGCAAGGCTTGGGCTTTCTCTGCCCCTGGGGGTCTGCTCTGAATGGAGATCAGGGCAGGTGGTGCATTGACATGGGGTGGCTTTTTGCTTGTATTTATTTGAGTAGGTCCCTCAGGCTCAGTCACCAGTTAGCAGGAGGGACTGGGAGTGCCCCTTGCGGGGCCCACGGAGTGGCCCTTGTCATGAGAGCTGGGCAATGCCATCTGTACATTTGGGCAACTCTTGAAGAGGTTGTGATTACTAACCAAATGAAGTTTGGAAATCATCCATATTTCCCCTTTCCTCCCAACTTTGCCATAAATAATCAGGAGATGATTTCTCCGAGACTCCTCAGAGCCACGACTTTTCTCTCTGTTAAACCTGGGCACTGCTAGGGCAACTGTTTGCGTGGCTTTTCAAGAGGATTTCCTGCTGGATTTCAGCCCTTCTCCCTCAACTTGGGCACCTTGCTGAAACGCCCACCACATTCTCTGACAAGCAGCAGAGCAGACGAGCTTGTTGTTTTAACCAGGCACGGGCAGCTCGTTCGGGGCTGAAATGCACGTTTTCAGTAGGGACATAAGCAGGGGGTGATTCTAAGAGCCCTGCAAGCCGGGGCTGGGCCACCTGAATGAGTGAAGTGGGGACTTTATGGCCTGAGACCGGCTGGTAAAGATGCTGTGTTTGTCCTTCAGGAGGATAATCGAGGCTCTCAGCCTGGAGCAGGGCCATTTATTTTCTGACGGAAGATTCATTCTACTTATTTATTTAGTTTTTGCCAAGGTGAACACTGAGTTATGACTGCTCCTGCTGTATTACAAGCATCTTTGGGGCTCTGGGCAGGGCGGTGCAGATGTGTTCTGAGTTTAGAGCAGGAAGGCAGGGGCTGAAAACCAACTGGCCTGAATCCGTTCAGAGGACTATGGATCAGTTCTTGGGGAAGCCAGAGTTTCCAAGGCACCGCTTGCCTGCTCTTCTCTTGGGCTGCCTCCTGTCACGCCGACCCTAAAGCTCTGCTTGGGGCCGCTCGGTTATCCTCAGCGGGTGGGCGGTGTCACACAGGGACGTGATGGACATTGCAGCGTCCTTCGTGCTCTGGCTGCCTTGGGTACAGGCATTAATGGGGCACCATCCTTACCTGCTCTCTACCTCCCTGCCCTGCTTCAGCAGCAGCCTCCTGCTGGTGGGAGGCCACAGGGGGAGGTTTCCCCGCCTGTTAGTGTTTATCGCCAGTGGTGGAAGGTTCCTTTCCTTCCGTGTAAGGGCCAAAGGCGGCCATTCTCCCAGTGGTTATCCTCTAAGAACAGGCGTGAAAAGAGCCACTCGCCACACAGGCCATTTGCAGCTGCAGTTCACTTCTGCAAAGTTTCTATTTCTTCCCTTTAAAAGAAGTTCAGGATGGAATCGTGCAAAGCTGCTTCAAGTTGGCCAGATGGAAGCTGATAATCATCCAACCAAACAAACTCAGCAAAGACGGATCGATGGAGACACTCATTCATTCATTCCTATTCATTCATTCATTACAAGGATATTTACACAAATGCTTTCCAGGTAGAAGAGGAAAATCAAATAAGCATGATATTCACTGTCTGTTTCCAAGGAGCTTACATCTGTCCAGGATGTTTATGTAAATACCAGATTTATTAGCAGTATCTTATGCTTTTAAAGTACACCATGTGGAATTTTATTAGACGTATGGATTATAATGTTTGAAAAATAGTTTTCTTGCTGTCATTTATTGAATATTCTTGTGATGCTATCTTAATCTTACATTAAATTTACTTCTATCTGAAGTTCATTTATTTTCATTAATCTATAGTGTTCCATTGTATGTAAATATACCTCCGTTTATTTACCCATTTTATTCTCAGTGGATATTTGGGTTGTGTCCAGTTTGGAGCTATTAGGGTGTCATATAATATCCCCCTGTGGTTGCAGCTGTGGTCTTGGGTAGCTCTCGTGGCTCTGTCTTCCTGCTTTACTGAGGCCACGTTTGTAAATTCTCTCCCAACCGTTTGTCTCGTTGAGAACAACTTGTATGCAGTTTATGAAAATCTCCTCTTGCCATGAATTATTTAAATATATTACAATAAAAGTCTTTTTCCCCAAGTCTTCCAGATGATGGTCCCTTTATCTTGTATGAGAGGATATTTTTTATATGGTTCATTTTGCTTTTTTCTATTCTGCTTTGTGACTCAACAATGTAAAGTGCTTTGTAGGCCCAGCATTTGTCAGTAAACCAGGTTTATAAAGAGTTTTTTCTCTTCTTCACTTTATCCCAGACCTGGGATAACATTCCCCTTTTCAGCCTTGGCCTGGAGGGAGGTAGACACGCATGTCACCTCCCGTTTCTAGAAGACATTGGTCTAGTCCGTGGCCCCTGGGCAGAGGTGGGATCTTGATTGTCCCTGCTGCTGGCTTTGTACCCCAGGCCACAGAATTATCTCCCTCTTATGTTTTTCCCACTTTCTCTCCTTCCTGTTCCCAAACTAGTATCCAGCATTCAGGAATCCCAGGAACATTCTGGTTCTCATCTCCTCCTCACAAATAACCCAGGATGGGACATACCGACCATGGCTATGGTTAATTTGTGTTTCCCAAATGAGCTTAGAAAAAGGGTGCTGCTAAGGTGAGTTTAGGTTGGGAATAGGTCACCAGGGAAGATAGTGGCTATGAAGTATAGAGACTGATGGTCTGAGTGTAGCCAGTGGACCCCTGGTGGGGAAACGGTGGTGGTGAGGCAGTCTTCCTTCCATACGCGCCACGTAGCTCCAGGGGTGGGGTGCAATTGTGTTTCTTCAATTTCATTGGTGTTGCAATTGGTGAAAATTCTCTGACGTATGTACATGTCTGAAAATTAATATTTCTAGTGACATACTCTTACACACATTTTGGGAGGTATTTTAATTTGAGTTTGGGGGAGATACATCAGGCTGCCACCCTTCGAACGTGGGGCTCCATTTTAGCATTGACCAACTTCATTCAGACTATTCCAGAGTCTCTGCCCTGCCACGCTCAGTTTTTCCTATGACCCCCTATTTGCCTGGATGAGTCTTAGTATTTACTCTGGACACTTGCAGCATCTGGTGCTGTTGTTCACACCCTTGTTTTTGAAGTTTGTCACTGCCTTGGCACCTGTGTCATTAGCTGGATCCCTTCCTACCCCTTCTCTACCTATTTGTCATCTCCACATCTGTTGTGCACGCCTCATCCTCTGCCTGCTCCGTACACACACGTATCTCGTGGGGTTATCTGTTGTCATCCCCATGGGCATCTATGTGCCAATGGCCTCAAGATATATATCTTCAGTCCTGCCTCCCTCTTGAATTGCAGACCTGGCACCCAGAGTCCTGTGTAGATGTCTACCAGTCCTTTAAACTCTAGATATCTGAAACTGAATAGATTTTCTTTATTCTCTAAAACTGCCCCCCTCTGGAATTTTTCTCAGGATCCTTGTTTTTCTTTTACTCCATACATATAATTGGCAGTCCTGTAGATCTTGACCTCTCCACTTATTTTGTAATGCTTCCTCCCTCTCTGACCGCACTGCTGTTGTCTTAGGCCAGGTCCCCACTTTCTAGACAGCTGCATCCCCTGTTGGTATCCTGGAGTCTCGTGCATGATACCACCCACATAGCACTTCAATACCATGTCACTGGAGGGATGCCACTCAAACGCACACTTCATTAGGTATTCCGTGCTTATAACTTTTTCTTTTCATTTATAGATACATATAAATATATTTTAAATATTTCCTTAATATTTTAAAAAGATTTTCAAATCAACAGAGGTTTTGAAAAATACAGTGATGACCAGTATATCCTTCATCTAGTTGTTAACATTTTCAGCATTTGCTTTCTCCCTCTGCCCCTTTCCTTCAACACACACACACACACACACGTGCAAATTTTTTCAGATGTAGAATTTTTATTTAGTTCTTTATTATAGTTTCCATTTCTCCGCTAGATACCCTATCTGATTACTCATTAAGACAATAGTTTTCTTTAATTCTTTGAACATAACTTTCCTGGATAGTAGCTCTTTGAAGTCTGTGTGCCAAGTCCAACATCTAGGCTCTAGGCCATCTTGGAGTTGGTGTCTATAGACTTTTTTTTTAGATTATGGTCAAAATTTCTAGTTTCTTTATATGCCTGTGAGTATTTGACAGTACAGTGAACACTGTGAATGCTATGTTATAGAGGCTCCCCGTTCTTTCTCTGGGTAGTGCTTATTTTTGTTCTAGTAGGTAGTTCAGCTACTGGATGGCACCTTAAATTTGTGTAGGTTTATTTTTATGCTCTGTTAGGACATAGCAGTGGAAATCCGAAGGGTGTAATCCTCACTCTCGAGATGTGGTCTTTCTAGTGTCTTAGCTGGATGCCTGGAATATTAATGAGGTTTTTCCAATATTTTATGCTTGAGTTCTAGTATCTGTTTTCTGTTCTCAACCTCATTGCAGCTGCTTCCTGGCAAGTCTTCTTCAATCTCAACTTCCACCTTGATATCCTAGCCTTAAACTGAATGTTCATGGGGAACCAACACAGGGGCTTCTGATGTTCCCTCCCTGGGTAGTTTTCTTCTCTCTCCTGCTCTAGTATACAGATTTTAGCCCCTTTGGCTGCCACCTGAATTATGGTTGGGAAACTGTCCCCAGGCTGAGAGCCAGGGTGGACATGGGGCTCACCAGGTGGACTTCCGTTCTCCTTGTGATTGTAATCTGGCGCTGCCTGTCGTCTACTGCCTGGAAACAGTTGCCTCATATACTTTGTTCTGTTTCGTGGTTGTACATGGTTGGAGGGTTATTCTTGTGCTAGTTACTTTGTCATAGCCAGAAGTCTATTACCATTAATTTTATATTGTATTTTTACCTGGATCAGTCAGAAGTAATTTTCAGTGGTTGTGGCACTTCACCCTTTAACACTTTGCTTCTGCTTATCATTCTTAAATGGCTCTCCACAGCCCACAGCAGAGTTAGCGATAGCTAAACTCTGAACAAAGCATAGGAAGTCCTGTGTGACCTGGAGTCTTCCTTTATTTGTCTGCTTCAACTCCCTGATTGCCTTCCAGATAGTTCCTGCCGCCTGATTCTCTCTCCTGCTTCTCTGCCTTTGTTTAAGCTGCTTCTACCAGGCATAGTCTTTGCCTACTTGAGAAAACATCTAATAATCTTTTAAATTTCAGCATTGTCACTGTGGTTGTCATCTTCATAATCATCACAGCTAAAGCTTACTGAGTGCTTACTATGTGCTAGGCGCTGTTCAGAGTGCTTCATGTGAATTAACTCACTTAATCTTATTAATCCTAGCATGCAGGGATTAATATGAACCAAATTTTTTGCAAATGTGAAAAAAATAAAAAAGTTAAATAGCCTTGTCCAAGGTCATATAACTGGCAGCTGTTGGACCTGGGATTCATGCAGCCACCTGGCTTCAGGGCCCATGCTGTTAGCTTTGATGTACTGAATCCTCCTCCCTGCGAGATCAGACCTTTTGTGTCTTCCCTGCACCCGTCACATCACTATCATGTATATCACTGCCACCGCTGTGACACATGGGTGAGAACTTGGCTGATTAATCGAACTTTCAGTGGGTGGAGAGATATTTTTACAGCTCCGTGTGAGCCCGGCATGCTCCTCACTGAGAGCAGAGGGGCACCGCCACCCAGGAGAGGCTGCCCGTGGGGTGAGTTCATGGCAGAAGGGGGCTGGCTCCTGTGCCGTGAGCTCGGAAGGGCCCTCCCCACCCCCCCATCTGGTCCACTGTGTATTTTCTTGTAATGAAGGTCTCTGTCTCTCTCCCCCTTTTTTTCTCTTCTACTTTTGCTGGTTGACTTAAGGATCCCAGAGGTAAACTCTACTTGCCTTTTTTGGAGACATTTCCCGCTACAGGTTTTTCAAGAGGGGGTTTTAAGGAGGCAGAAGCATTGCTGTCACAAGAAGAGAGGCTCACAACTATTATCTGATGGCTCAGAGTTCTGTCCTCTAGAGGCGGCAGAAAGCCGACACAATGAGCCACATCGTCCCAACCCGAGTGGGAGCCCAGATACACAGCTCTGTGCCTGAGCGGGCGCTAGCCTTACAACCTGCGCCTTTTATCTGCCTGGGCACCTTCCTCCTGGTGGCCCGACCTGCCTTTGAGCCCTGGGAGAGAAGCCTTTTGTGGAGAGTTGTGAAGCTTTGTGAGCAGGGCGGAAGATGGATTTCTCTGGTGGTAGCTGCCCCCAAGGGCCCACTCCTTACAGGGGCATTTGGCTACGTCTTCTAGTACTTTCCTGAACCTTGTTCTGAAAATGGCAGTTTTGATAGCTGTGGCCTAGAAGGAAACCTGAGTACCTATCTTCCCTGCCAGTTTCATTTTATTAATTTGTAATTTATATTCTACTTGCTTCCAAAAGTGATCGAGACATCCTAGGATAAAAGAAAAAACAAAACTGCAAAAGCTGTCAGAATAGGAATAGAAAATGGAAATGCACACACAAAGAGGAAGAAAAAAATATGACAGGCCCTTAAAGGAATATGTTATTGTGAATGAGCATTAAATTTAGCTCCAGGCTTCTAATTGGATGAGGCAAAAAGGTAAACACAAGTTACCTTATTCCAGTGACAGCCTTAACATGTGCTATTGGAAGAATAATTATCTCAACTGTGTTTTAAATAGAAACTCTTTGCCTCATAATCAAAATTGCTAATATACAAGTATTTTGTATTGTTATTTCATACACATTGGTGGCTTTCAAATTTATCTCACTATCTAATTTCTGAGGACTTTTTTTTAGGTATTTCTACTAGTAATACCAGTTTATGAGGGTAGCGATTCCCAGTGTGTTCATATCAGACTCTCTGGATACACAGAGATGAGGGTATGTTGTAGTATAGAAAGTCTCCCCGTCAGGTTATCTAAGTACTTGCTGTAGAACATGTTTCTCTGGCTCTCACATCTAAGAACTCTGCTTGAGATAGCAGGCAGAGGGTGATATCTTGTCATGAAAGTTCAAGAATGTACATCATAAAGCATGACCTTAACCTGAGATATTTGAGGAGCAGGAGTTACCAGCTGTTTATCATAAAATAACCTTGACATTGTTCCCATGGTGCCTTCCACTTTCAACAGAAAGGCATCCTAATAGATCTCTTAAGGTAATGAAGCCACATCGTGCTTCCCCAGGTAACTAAATGAGTTAACCTGTTGAGCAGGATTGTTCGGCATTATCCATCTGGATGCTGAAGAGAATTTGCCAGAACCCATCGCTATGATGTTGGCTTCATTGATACTGAGCTGTTGCTGCTTGTGTTAACCGGCCAGCAGCAGGTCCAGCTGTTTCCTGGGGCTGTTCGAGGATGTGATATTAGCAACATGTTCTAACAGGGATGACTTCCTGGTCTTCCCTCTTCACAGGGCCAGCCGGGGCATGTAAACATGGCTCCAGATCACTTAAGAGCAGGTGATGAGCTAGGACACACCCATTGAAAATGCAGATTTTCTCTATCAAGATGATCATTTCTACTTTCTCCAATTCTCAGGCAGGAAGGGCATTGACTTTACATCAAGACCTGTATTGCTACATTGCTGCGTAACAAATTACTCTAAAGCTTACTTGTTGAAAACAAGAAACGTCTAGTGTCTCACAGTCTGGATCAGGAATTCAGGATGGGTGTAGACGGCTGGTTCTGGTCATGTCTCGATGAGACATTTGTTGGGACTGCAGTCATCTGAAGGCTGGACTGGGGCTGGGGAATCTGCTCCGTGCTCGCTCACACGGCTGTTGGCCGGAGGCCTCTGTTCCTTGCCACGTGGGCCTCTGCCAGGGACTGCTGGAGTGACTTCTTGACGTGGGATTTGGCTGTCCCTCGAACAAATGATCATCGTGTGACCTTGTCCAGATGTCATACATCATCACTCCTGCCACCTCCATTCGTTAACAGTGAGTCACCAAGTACAGCCCACAACTAAGGTAAGTGGAATTAGGTCCCACCTTGAGGGGAGGAGTATCAAAAAATATTTTAAAACCACCAAAGACCCTACAAATTAGCTTGGAGATAGTTTCTAACTGTGAGTTAAAGGCTAATGGTAAGTCAAGAAACGTTACAGAAAGTCCTAAATTCATCCTTAGCATTTCTTTATTCAGTGGGAAGAGAGCACCAAGGGTGATGGGTGTGAAAATTGAAATTAAAGCCAGCATGATCTTCATGGAGTAGGGACTCTGGAGTCCCCAAGTCTGGGTTTCTGTCACTATTGCATCGCTTAGCAGCTGCAGCAGAGATGGTTAGCGCCTCCCTCAGTATCCTTTCTTCCTTGTAAGAGAATTTTTAGCTGGACTATATTTTTTGGTCTCCTTAAGAGCTAGGTGTGGCTGTGGTAGTAAGTTCTGGCCAATGAGATACAAGCAGAAGTGACGTTAGAAACCTGTGTGCACTTTGCTGCTTCCGTATCCGCTCTTCTTCCTCTTACTAGAGTGGGAATGTTGCCATCTGACACCCTGAAGGTGAGGCGTCTCAGCCCTGGGTGGCGAGTGGGGAGCTGCGAGGAGCCTGGGTAGCGGAACAGAGAGAAACCAACTTCTGTCCTGTGTTTTTGTCATTCACAGCTGAGCTTAAACTCACTGATGCGGCAGCCCTGCGACCTCAGACAAGTTGTCCAACCTCCAAACCTGCTTTCCAATTTTTTAATTAGTGTCTTGTATGTAACACTTCCTGTTAGAATATCCTGCGTATTATTTTTGAGGAGGAAGTGTCGTAGCAGATTAGGAACTCTAGATGGATCTGCAGTTTTAAGCATTGGAGGTTTGTCCACACACACACACACACACACACACACGGTCAAAAGACAAAATTACAGCAAATTTAATTTAAAGATCTTAATTGGCTTTTATTTGGCTTGGGATTCTTGAACCGGGCAACACCTCATTCTACAAAATAAAGTGAGTGTTCTGATGAGCTTAGCACAGGAGGTTGATTTTACCGACAGGAAAGGGCCGAGGAAGGCAGAAACAGCACAGAACAGCAGATTGGCGGTTTCAAAGTGACTTTCCTTGTAAAGGTTAAAGCAGAGGGACTTCCTTCCCATGCCAGCTAAAGCTGGCCTGCTTGGGCATTGGCTGCTGGCTCCTACTCCCCTGCTCTCTGGAAGGTTCCGTAAACAACTGGGTTGGGCCGGTGGCGCGGAGCTTCTGCACGAGCGATGCCACTCGGTCTGGTCTGTTGGGCCGAGCGCAGGGCCTCAGTCCAAACCAATGGCCTCCTGTAAATTTTAGCGAACAACATTCATACTATATTTCGAATTTATCTTTTGAAATCTGAAGGGAAGCAGTAGGGCCAGCAGGGAAGGCTGGGCCTGGAGGCCTCCGGGAGGACATTAACTTTGGAGGAATTTGTCTCAGCCTCGAGGGCAGGGCTAAGCGCAGCGTGTTTGTCCCTGGGAATAGATGTGGTGACAGTGCAGGCACACAGTGACTGCTCAGAAGTCCTTGTTGAGTGAATGAGCACCAGGTCCCCTGATGAGAGAAGTTTGTCAGAAAGTGAGCGGAGTGTCCCCAGTGGTTCATTCTCCAGTGAGAGTAGCTTGGGAGGATGATACAGGTGACAGCAAAGCCTGGGTGAGTCTGCTTGGCGTTTGGAGTCAGACGAGCTATGGCAGGTCCCCGTGAGTTTGGGTTTTCTCACCGGTACAATGCGGATAATGGGATGTACCTCACAGGGGTGACGTGAGGTCATGTGTGCACAGTGAGTTACTCCTGTGCATCGGGCATTTAGTAAGTGCCCAGTAAATGGCAGCAGTGGTAATAGTAATTGTTATAGCTTTGATGATGCTTATTATTATGACAGAACACAGCCAGACAAAGGATTAGCTCCCCTGCACTGGGCCGCTCTTTAGAGGACAAAGCAGAGCACTAGACAAGGTCCTATGCAATTGTCCTGCCCAGTCCAGGATGTGACTGCCCCGAGCTGGAGAGGCCTGTCAATGTATGGAAGGATCGGGACACCCCATCATGCGTCTTTGTGTCTTAGCTCTAAGCCCACAGGGGACCTGTCCTACTCCCCCCGTGTCAACCTCAGCACTGTATCTTTCAGACCCTGTGCTCGCTGGTTTGGAGGTAAGAGTCTACATTGCCAAAGAGAGCAGAGGAAGGGGAGCCAGTGACACCAGTGTCCGAACCTTGGGTTGTCCTGAGAGATAGAACCAGGGTCCTCTAAGACCTGGGGTTTGACGTGGGAAACATCTGCAGATGGCTGAAGATTCAGGCCTTCCAAGTCCGCAGTGTGATGTTTCCAAGGATCAGGAGAAAAGTCTTTTAAAATAAATGAACATATCCCACAATACTTACCCCATGGGTTGGAGCAGAGGTGGGGTGGGACGTGGGGAGGCTGAAATTAAGGCTGGTTGGCCAGAACTCACTACCCTTTGGAAGGGGCCATTGGCAGCTCTTTCAGTGGAACACACCAGAAAGAGGATTTCCGTTCCTTCCTCTCTGAAGTACGAGGTTGCATCTGAATAGTGAAGATTTCTGGAAATCGAAGAGCCCAACCATCAGTTTTGCTGGAGATGTACATTAGTGTCCCTGTTTTCAGTTGTGTTCCTTTTCCCAGATTATTCTCACTCCCCTCAAGTTTCCCCTAACCTCATCGGGTTAAAATTCAAGGCCATTTTTGTTTAGTGTACTTCCAAACTCCAAACATCAACTTCTATATTAATGATTTGTTTGTTACACTGAAGTTTTATGGTGATAGTGGGAAAAGTGGAGTGGTTTTTTATCATTCTGTAAAGCTGCTAAAATGGATGGTCCCAGGACCAAAGGCAGCGCTGGCCTCGGGCGTGTGCCACCATTCGCACGCTCAGGTGTAGGGATGGTTCCTAGGCTGGTGCCAGTTGGCGTGTGCTTTGCTGCAGTTACTCTGCTGGTATCCAGGGAAATGAGCCTCAGGGTATGTGGCATACCTCAACCCTCTGGGTGGCAATTTAACATCTCTGAGCCTAGGAGCATTGCGGGGAGGATAGGTCATAAAATTCTTGGTCTGGTGCCCCTGGGCAATTTGTAGGAGACTTTAGAGAGCTTAGCTTCTCTGCCATCTGGTGCTCAGGTAGGGGGAGGTGGGAAGAGGGGAGTCATGGAGACAGACCCGAGCACTCAGTGTTTCCTGCACCGACATGGCGCCCCTCAGATGGCCGTGTGCAATTTCTTAGCCAGCACCGACTGGGGCCATAAAAAATGTCTGAGAGTTTCAGGTGCATGATTGATCATGGTTTTATGCTACTCTCTTTAACAGCCCTTCAGAGGTGCCATCTATTTCTGGGAAAAGTGCCCTGAGCTGACTGCTGTATTCTCTTGCCAGATTTTGGGGACCCTGAATATGCAGATTAAGAAAAGTGTTGTTCCAAATTTTGGATCCTCGGTGACTGCAGTTGGTCGGCCTCACGGATAGGCTGCAGAATGTCCTGAGTCTGAGACTTTAACCTGGGGTCTGTGTATCTTATGGAGTGTCTGAGTGTTTTGTGTGTTTATGAGTAGGGATTTTTCTTTTTCTGGGAAGAAGATGCATAACTTCTGTCATATTCTTAAAGAGGTTCAACATTACATCAGCTGCTAATCTGCACCTCGTGAACTGGACTTGTTTTATCCCTGTAACTACACACAGGTGTTTGCTTCGTTTTGTTTTTAGTGGGAGACTGGACAAGCTGTATTGAGGCTTGCCAGTGAGGTCCTATTTGTATTTTCAAAGGTTGGGCTGGTTGCAGTGTGGAGAGTGGGTTTTAGGGGAGCAGGCTGTGAGGCTGGGGCAACAACTGGGACCCCACTGCACCGTCTGGGAGAGTTGGTGAGGGAGGAACAGTGAGGTGGAGAGAGGTGGGCGTGGGAATTTAAAACTACACACCCTTGGCTGTGTTTGCGTTATCCCGTTTGATGTTTGCAATAATGTTACTGAAAACTCGGCACTTGTCCACGAGAATCAGAAGAACAAGGACAAGTGGTTTGGGGAGGAGGAAAGAGAAGTTTTATTACTTTGCTTGCAAAGGAGGAAAAATGGTAGATCTTCTTGTCTCAAAATCCAAATTTCCTGAACATTCACAGAAATATAGACCTTTTAAAGGATGGGTTCTCAGCTTCAGGCAATTACCGTTCAACTACAGTTGATGATTCTGATCATCCCATCTCTGCTGAAGACAATTTTGTGACCTCCGCCCAGGACCTCCCTTTACCAGGAGTGGGCTAAGCCATCTCCTGTCACACAAATGAACACAGGCTCACCCTGCCCCTCCCAGCCGTTCCCCACTCTCAGTATTTCCCTTCATACCCACGGGAGGAGGGGTGACTACTCTGGTACAGTAAGGCTGTGAGGCATTTTTGTCCCCATTATACAGATTTGTCCCCATAATGCCAAAGTGGATTAAGTCACTTGCCCAGGTCACACAATGTGTAATTGGATGGGCTGGGATTCATACTCAGCTTTATCTGACTCCAAAGCCCATGTCCCTAATTAACCACCACTTTGTGCTGTCTCCACCATAGCATGTCTTGATGAGGTGTGGATGTGGGGGCAGGTGGGGAGGTAGGCACACAGCTGCCTAACTAGGTATTAATCACTAGGTGCAGAGGGGACTAGTCACCGAGACCACGGATGCAGGCAGGAGCCTGGACAGGTAGGAAGCTGACTGCCTGGACATGTCCAGTGGGCCCTGGAATGTTGAATTCTGGGGTTCAAAATATTTCACCTACAGATGTAGATTTTGGAGTCTTCGTTTTATTGAAGTGATGGATAAAGGGAAGAGGACCAAAGACTGGACCCCAAGGCCCAGCAGCCATTCAGTTTTGGCCACTGGTGACTGGGGAACTGGGAGTCACCACTTCTCTAGCTAAGTGTCTTCTTTCATGTCCTTTGACTGTGCTTTGTATACTAAGCTTGGTCCCCAGTTATCCTTAATATCCTCAAAGCCAAAATTCTCTCTCAGAAGGAAGAACTCTTTGAGTTAAAAAAATTCACCTACTTGTCAATTAATTTGGTTCATTGATTGACAGTGCCCTCGGGTTATATTGATGGACAGTGTCCTTCTCTTCCAAACTGCTTGTCTGAGTGAGAAACTTCCCTAATCCTATAGGATGTCTCAGATTTTAGAAGGAGCCCTCTCTGGCTCCTGGCCATGTGAATCCCTTTTTCAGGATATCATAAAGATATGCTGTAGTTTTCTTTGCTTAATAGACCTACAAAGAGACTGTGTTAAATCAAAGGTCACCTGCCTATAATTAGGACTACCCCCTGGATAAAGAGCTTGACTTCTTGCCTGCAAGGTGGCGAATTTCAGGGATTGTGGAGTCACATTGAACTTGGTTCAAATCCCAGATCTGTTGTTTATCATCTCTGTGCCCTTGGGCAAGTTTTAAGCATTTGCACATCTCAGAGTCCTCATCTGTAAAATGGGACACTATTAGCACCCACCTCCTGTGAAAAGCAGGTAGCATGATGCCTGGCACACGGCAAGGCGCTCTGTGACAGCCAGGTGTTAGTACTGTTGCTTGGCACGCCGGGGAAGGAGGAAGGGTGTAGGAGATTCTGAATTTCTTTTATCTTTTTCCAGTCTGCCCAATTAAAAAGGAGTCGACTGAACAAAACTGGAAAGTGTGAAGGATATTTTAAGGTGAAAGAGCAAAACTAAGTCCTATATGTAAATGTGGAATTTGGTCATCTCTTTTAGGATTTTGTGTGTGTGTGTGTGTGTGTGTGTGTACGTGTATGTGTGTTTGTGTAGGGAGCACAGGTGTTGAGAGCCTCCTTCCTGAGCCTTCTCCATAGAATGTCTGGAACTTCTCAGACCACAGAGGCCCTTATACTCTTTTTT
>CM052448.1:29700145-29721105 GCA_028533085.1 Varecia variegata | reverse complement strand
AAAATTATTTTAGAGACAGAGTCTTTCTCTGTTGCCTGGACTACAGTGCAGTGGTGTCATCATAGCTCACTGCAAACTCAAACTCCTGAGCTCGATAGATCCTCCTGTCTCAGCCTCCTGAGTAGCTGGGACCACAGGCACACACACCACACCCCATTAATTCTTTTATTTGTTGTAGAGCTGAGGTCTCTCTATGTTGCTCAGGCTGCTCTTGAACTCCTGGCCTCAAGTGATCCTCCTACCTCATCCTCCCAAAGTGCTGGGATTACAGGCATGAGCCACGGTGCCCAGCCCTCTTACATCTTGACATGCCATGGTCATATGAACTTACAATTCAACAAAATTTTGCTGATGTTACTGGACTGGGCATGTAGCAATGTCAAGGGTGAGGGATCCATATTTACTGAGTATTTCTTTTGTGCCAAGTGCATCCACTAGGCTGTTTCACTGTTATTCATCACCATCGTCATTACTATTAATTGTTACCCCAGAGAGTTGCTCTTCATCCTCATCCCACTCTCCTTCCCTCCTTCCCTCTCTTTTAGCCTCAGGAACACGCTGGGCCTGCCGCAGGAGAGAGGCTGCATGTGTAGGGGTGCTGGGAACCAGGGTTGGAAGGGCCTGGGTCACACCAGCTTCTGTGTGCGGTCAGGGCCAGGTTTGCTAGTGACTAAGGCGAGAATTCTTCAAGACGGAGTGTCCTGAAGTACAGAGGTGATAAAGCCTGCACCTAATAGGATACTAATCATGTCCTCACAAGCTGTGAAAGCTTGAAATGTACCCATCTCTTCAGTACATCCCTCCTTAAGGAATATTTATTGAGGTGAGATAAAACATCAGGGTAAGTGCTAATGGCTTCGGGTTGACTTGTGCCACATGTCACAGCTGAGAGCTTGTAAACAGACTGTCCCCTCAGCGAGAAACCTGTAGCGGGGAGGTGCTCTCCTCTGAGCCTCTGATAACAGTTTTTGATTATAATATGTTTTCTGGTTCCAAAGCATTGCCCACTCACAGCAAAACACATTTGTCTTCGTAGAGGCGCCGACTTGGTGTGTGTGCTCGAGATGGTTACAAGTCACTTGGGAGGCTGGTGAGTGGGGACGGCTGATGATAGATCTGGGCAGGGGACTCATACATCACGTTGTCCCTTCACGGCCTTAACGAATTACCAGGCAGAGACAAATCAGCTACACTCTCACAATCGTGCTCTTTGTATCCTTCCCAAATTTGACCCAGTCCCAAGCAAATTCAAAGCAACAAAATCAGAGTATCTGTAGAGAAGGCAGCTATAAAATTAGCCATGGCCAGGCTGAGGAAATCTAGTCGGAAAAACCTCATTGCAACACTCTGCCATGCCCTGGGCAAGAATGACAGCACGTCACTGGGAAAGCTTCCTGCGTATTCTGTGCACAGAGTGGTTGGTCTAGTTTGCTGGTGGGCAGTGCTGTCCAGTGGTCAGAGCCATGAAGAGGCGCAGACACAGAGCCTTGGTTTGTCTCTCAGTAAAATGGGGATTGATAGTAAGGTACCAATTGCATAGAGGTAATAAATAAATGAGAAATAAATAACTGAATTTGTTAAATTCTACTAACAAGCTTAGAAAGCTGCATTCATTCTACAAGTTTTCATTGCATCCCTGCAATATCCAGGCCCCGCCCCTAGATGCTGAGAGTCAGAACAATCATCAGACATGGATCCTACCCCTGAGGACTGGCCCGAGAGACTAATTCCAGTTAGGACAGGGTGGGTGGAATGTGAGTCTCAGAATAGGGGAGCTCTGGCCCTCATCCCTCGTCTGAACCTCAGTTTACCAACTTATAAAAATGAGACAATAGTAAGCAAATAATAATAAGTAAATCTTCAAAGAGTTTTTTTAGTATCAAAGTCATAACATCATTCATTCATTTTTTCATTCATTCCACAAATATCGACTGTGTGCCTCTAGTGTTTCAGGATGCAGCAACCAACAAAGCAGAATACCCAGCCCTCAAGGGGTTTTGCCCTCGTGGTAGGAGCAATAGTATATAGTGGTGAGAATTATAGAAAATAAACAGGAAGCGTGCAGGGGTGGGGTGGAGGCTATTGGAATAATCCAGATGAGAGAGAGTGGGGATTGGGGCCAGGGTGGACGTGGAGGTGGGAAGGAGTGGTCAGATTCTGGGTCTATTCTGCAAGTGGATTTATAAGGATTTGCTGGTGGGGTGGGTGTGGAGTATGACAGCAAGAGAAGAGTCAGGGATGGCTTCAAGCTTTTTGGCCTGATCAACTAGAAAAACGGAGAGGAGATTACTCTGGAGAGGAGAAAGCCCAGGAGCTCAGTATTGGACGTGCTAACTCTGAGATGCTTCTTAGATATCCAGGTGGAGATGCTGAATGGGCCGTTGGGTAATCGTGTTCAGGATAGGATTGGGGCTTGCATGCATTAATAGCCTGTGTGCTGTGTGGCAAAGGTGGGTGCTGAATGATCTTAATTATTGATCAATTGATCAATTAATTATGAATATTTCTTAATTGTATTTTTAAAATTAAACTTCTTATTGTGAGATACGTGTAGATTCATACGTAATTGGAAGACAGAATGCAGGAAGGTCTCCCATCCCCTGTCCCCAGTTTCCCCTAATGGTGACATCTTGCAAACCTGTAGTACCATATCACAACCAGGGTATCGATGTCCATACCGTCAGTATACAGAACATTTCCATCACCACAATTAGTCCGTGTTAATTTAATCCATTAAGTGCCATAAACGTTGCATAGAATAAGCTCTGGAAGTTCAGGGGAAGGAGAGAGAATGTCCTGGTAGTTGGTCAGAGGGTTCCGGCAGAGGGAGGCACTTGAGATGGGCCTGGAAGGACGGGGAAAGACTGGGCTCTACGGCAGAAGGGCAGACTGGAAAAATCCTGGCATGTGGAAGTTGGGTGTGTGGGGGGCCTTGGAGGCAGTTGGGCATTGAGCAGAGTGGAGGTGAGAGGTGGGCACATCAGAAAGCAGCACTGAAAGGTTGGCTAGGTCCTCGGGCCCAGGGCACCAGGCCAAGAGGTGGCACTGTAGTGGGGAGGCAGGCAGGGACCTTGGAGGGTTTCTGAGCTTAGAAGTCGCAGCCCAAGCTCTAGCTTGTGTCTTTAGAGGGCCGGAGCAGGGGGAGCACTGGGTGACCAGAGGGAGCCTGCCCAGCAGCCGAGGCTAAAGGGAAGCCAGGCCTTTGACGTGAGAGTTGCGGAAGGGGGTCGCTCCCGGGATGGGTCCCTGGGATGTGTCGAGTGGTTAAGAGTGTAGGCTCCGGAGCCTCACTGTACACGTGCCATTCAGTTATCACGGCTGCTCTGCCAGATCTTTGCTGTCATTATTCTCACTTCCAGATGAGGACACTAAGGCACAGAGAGATTGAGTTGCTTTCTCAAAGTCACACAGCTAGCGAGGCAAAGCCAGGTGGCAAACCCAGGCTCTCTGACTTCTGAGCCCCTGGTTTTAACCACTCACGGTTCAGCCTCTCCTAATCATCTTATTCAGAAGTTAGGCTTATTTCTTAACAAATGAGGAGCCAGTGGGTAGAGAAGAAGAACATTTAGTGCATTCGCATCGAATTTTTCGGTTAAGTTTGGAGAGGGATTGTCTGAGAAAGAGTGATGTGGGGTTGGGTCAAGGCGGGCAGGAAAGATTTGGAATGAAGACTGTGGGGGAATTGCGGAATTGTGAAAGTCTTTGAATTAAAAGAGAGGTCGTAGCAGGGTCAGCAAGGCTCACTGAAAGTTTATCTTGCTGTTGAAGGTCCGGTGGGTGGGTCTCGGGGGGAGCAGGGCCCTCTGGGCTCGTTCCGCCTCAGCCGGTCCGTGTGTGACCGTGGGCAAGTCTCTGGCTTCCTTGAGCCCTGAGTTCTTGACCCCACAAAGGAGGTGCTCACCTGGCCTCTCGGCAGTGGCGCGGTGATGGTTTCGTGAGCCGTGCATGGGCAGGTGCCTGATGCGTTGCACAGGAGCGTGACACCTCTGCTGCTGATGCCGGAGTGGAGAGGTTGGTGAGTGTGTTGGATTTTCAGCAGCAGCGACACTGGGCCAGGCAGGGGGCCTGCGCCAGGCCTCACTCAGGGCAGGTAATGAATCTGCATGTCTGTGTCTAATCAGGTCACTTGGAACTACATGATTTCTAGTGGCTTTTTAGCACAACCCTTGTGGTTTTTCAATATTTCTTTAATGAAGGGATCTGTGATCCACCACTGCTCATGTGATTTTTTTTTTATTATTTTGCCTAGCTTTCCTTTTATCTTCTTGATTAAAAATTTTTTTTTACCCTTCTCTTATATGTTGGAACACCCTAAAACTTAAATCGTCTTTTGAAAATGTTTCCCATAGCAACAAAACATAATCTATTGTCGACTATCCTGATTCTCAAAATGTGATTGAGATTATATTTTTGAAAAAAAAAATTCAGGTTGAAATTGAATGGATGTTGTGGCAGGCTGAATAATGTCTCCCTAAAGATGTCTGTGTCCTAATTCCCAGAACCTGTGAGTATGTTACTTTATATGGCAAAAGGTGCATTGCAGATGTGATCGCGTTGAGGATTTTGAGACAGGGAGGTTATCATGGAGAACAGTGTAATCCTAAGGGTCCTTGTAAGAGAAGGGTGGGAGGGTCAGGGTCAGAAAGCCCTGCAAAGAGGGAAGGAGGCTGGGAGAGAGAGGCTGGAAGATGCTACACTGTTGGCTCAGAAGATGGAGAAAGGCACCTCCAGCCAAGGGATGCAGGTGGTCTCTAGAAGGTAGAAAAGGCAAAGAAATAGATTCTACATTAGAGCTTCCAAAAGGAATACAGGCCTCCCAACACCCTGGCTTTCGGACTTCTGACCTGCAGAACTATAAGAGAGGCCATGATGTCTGTGATAAGTTGGTGCAGCAGCCGTAGGAAACTATTACAGATGTTTACGGGGGACTAAGTTGCCACATCTGTAAAGGGGGCATGCCAATCATAAATTACCTTTAATACGAAAATGGTCTGTCGAAACCCCTGCCAGCTCCAGGACTCATGAATCACGCTCGTAAGTTCCTACAACACCATGTAGCCTCAGCCCTGACTACCTGGGCTGCGGGGCGCTGTGGGGAGACGGCCACAGGGCGTGCCCCAGGCTGTCTGTGATTTTGCAGAAGTGTTTTCTGTAGGAATGGGGACCACTGGCCTAGCAGTGGGGAGGGGGCATCAGACCGTCCTGGGCAGAGCAAGGGGGTGGCCAAAGGACCACATTCTCATTCTGCGTCTTTTTCACCTGCCCACTTTGGGGCATTTAGTATTATCCTACTTTTGTCATCACTCTCCCTCCAAAACATTCTCTCCAAAGAGAATCTGCTGATGGTCATTTATACCTCGTTTGAATTTTGGTCATGGAATTACAGGTTCCCTGAAAGTTGGCCTGGCAAGTGACACTGTGAGCAGGGCAGGTCTCCATGAGTGCACCATTAACCGAGGGGCGTCACCAGCTGCCATTTGTCCCTTACACCGCAGAGCCCAAGTCTTCTGACGTGGAGTCAGGCCAGAGCTGTCTCCAGGAGACCTCACCCCGCCCAGCGCTGTCAGCATGTTAAGGCCAGTCCCTAATTTTGAAATGAGAGCTTTTATTCTCTGCCAAAGAAAGAAACTTCAGGTCTGTCCGAGAAAGGGAGAGGGCCGTTTTTGAGGTCGGGGTTCCACAGTTGAGAGACCCCATTGCGGAAGGAGTTACTGACTTCCTTCTAAGACCCAGACAGGAATCGGACCGGGAAGATGTCACCCCAACAGGAGGCTATCTGGGAATTACTTTGTCAGATAACAGGGCGCTGTGGAGCAGGAGAAGGGAGAAGGGACCCCATGGGGAGGAAAGGGGGAAGGGCAGTCCGGGTATATCCTAGGTCTGAGTTTCATTTCAGGGCGACCCTTGCTCAAGAGGTGTGGGGACCCTTCCTCAAGAGGTGTGGGGAGGCATCACAGCGTCCGCTGTGCGGCAGTCCGTGAGACTTGGTGGGCAACTACAGTTCTTTGCAGTTTGCTGCTGGTGGACCAGAAAGAAAACCTAGAAATAGTGACTGAAGTTCAGCCCTGTCAGGCCAGTCCCCAGCAGATATCTGTACTAGTTTGCTGTGGCTGCTGCAGCAGTCTAGAAACTGCGACTAGCAGAACACTCGGCACAGCCCCTGTTGGAAGAAGAACCGGTCTTGCGAGGTTTGCTAAGGCACCGGCATAGCAAAGACCACACTCCGGAGTCACACACCCCCGGGTGACAATCCCAGCTTTGCCTCTAGCTAACTGCATGGTGTCTGGCAAGTTACTTCCATCTCTGATCTTGGTTTACTCAACTTAAAACTGGGTCATGTCACGGTACGCCACATGGGGTTGTAGGTGGAGCCTGGCACATAGCTGGTGTCTAGCAGTCGGTGGATAAGATGATGACTGTCCTTACCAGGGTTGGGCTGGGCTGCCCACAGAGAATGCGTGACAACGTGAACAAGTGGGAGCGAGTCGGGAAAACCATCCCCCCATCGGGAGGGAATTGTTCTGTCTGCCTTACGGCATTGGAGCACTTTCCTCCGAGAGAACTCACCAGAGGTGGTGTTTGGGGATGGGGAAGGGGTGAGGACACCGATGAATGTCACGTTTTGTTTTCCTCGTGTGAGGAATAGCAGGTTGGAGACGTGTCGTTTCCATCTCTCCACTCCACGGCCAGGGGAGCTGGAATGAAATGCAGTCAGAGGGCAGCAGCGTCTTAGTATTTGGTATAATTTAATCAATTGGAATTTGGTTTTTCTCTGTCTTCAAAGTTCAGTGCTAGGTTACATACTTACTGCTAGACATGGAGTTGAGAAAGGGAATGATCATTCTTTCAATTGATGGTACAATAAATCCACATTTTTCTATCTCTGAGCTACTTATGAATATGTTTTCTTTGTCTGCAAAGCCCTTTCTGTTCATTCTTTAGCTGCCGAGATCCTATCCAACCCCTCTTTTAATTGCCACACCTTCTGTGGAAACTTCTAAAATCTGCCCCCCAGCTAGACCAGATTTATTCTCTCTGCTCAAACTTGGCTTATTCTACATTTATATCACAATAATAAATTGTAGGACTTTTCCTTCTTTTGTATATTTTAGTTCCTCTACTGGATTTTATCCTGGAGGGCAGGGACATATTTATTTTTGAATCCTTTGTAGCATTTACAACAGAGCCTTGCACGTTGTAGGGACTTAACACATATTCGTGGAGTTGTTGAATAGCTTTGAATTGAAATAATTGAAACCAAATACTGAGAATTTGGAAATAATCTGAGTTTAAAGGATATTTATCTATCATTTTATTAGAATCCAGTAAAGATTTACTGAACATCTACTACATTCTAGGCACTGGGAATGCAGTGATGAAAAAGTCAAGGTCTCCACGGCTGAAATCAGAGATTTCTTCAAAAAACGTTAACTTTCGGTTCCTTCTGAAGTTCCATGCAGGTTCAGCCTATCTCTCGCACCTTCCATGTCTGTGGTCTCTAGCAAGATTTAACCTTCAGAACGGCCTTGTTCGGTTCAACAAGGGGAGAATTCAGGACCCAGACTCTTCTGTAGCTCCTGACAAGACCACTGTGTGGTACATGGAGGTAGAACAGTGGGCATTCATGGTGACCTTGGGCCAGCAAATCAAGGTTAAAGAGAGGGAATGGAAGTATGTAATATGTTCCAGAAATATTTCCATTCTAACCTGTTAAGTGGAAATTGTTTCTGGACTTGAGTTAGGTGGAATGAGTTCTTTCCCATGGGCCAGTCAGGACTCACAGCTCTGTGGCCCACTCTGCGTCCACAGATGGGATCTCGTGAGCTCAGTCTGTCAGTCTGTCAGTTCAGAAAGGCCCTGGGCTCTGTCCACGGTCACTTCCCCAGCCAGGAGAAGCGCAGTCCTGACGGCGAGTTCTGGGGGCGCGTGGGGAAGGCTAGGTGCTGTGGGCCTTCTCCCTTCCCACGGCTGCTCCTGCTCCTCCGGGTCTCCAACGCTGCGTCCCGATGCGGCTGAGGTCCGCTGGATCAGTACCAAGTACGGGAGGAACAGTGATTTGAAAAACAAGTGGACGTTAGTCAGCTGGGAGTAGGGTAAAAAATCAAGTTTATTTCCTGTCTTAGTCATTTTGGGCTTCTATAAAAAATACCATCAACTGGGTGGCTCAAATAACAGAAGCTTATTCCCCACAGTTCCGAAGGCTGTGAAGTCCAAGCTCAGGGAGCAGCCAGTTCGGTGCTTGTCAAGGGCTGCTGCCTTCTTGCTGCGTCCTCACGTGGGAGAGAGCTCTGGTCCTTCCCTGTTGTTATAAGGGCACTAATCCCATCATGAGGGCCGCTCCCGCGAGATCTCATCCAAACCCAATATCCCCCAAAGGCCTCACTTCTAAAAATCATCACACTGGGGATCAGGGCTTCAACAGGCACGTTTTGGAGGCACACGGACATTCAGTCTGTAGCACTTCCCTTTCTCTGCATTACTGATTAGGTTCAAACAGTCGAGTGAAATTGGATTTTGGGTATATCTGTGTCTGTATCTATAATATAAAATGCCTTTGCTAATGTTAGTATCATTTTTCTAGCAATAATTGAGAACCAGTTAATTTATGTATTTTGAACATATTTAGCCAATGCTTTTAGAAGTCACTGAAGGTATGATCATTTAATTTCTTTGGATATTTAATGAATAAGTGAAACCTTACAATTCCAGATCTTCCACTAGGGTGGATTTTATTTTCTCAACAGTGTATAAAAATTATGAGTTGTCTCCTCTTACTCCCAAAGGTTAAAAATACATTTAAGGTTTTAAACCTAAACGTGGAGTTACCATATGATCCAGCAATTTCACTCCTATATATACTCCAAAGAATTGCAAGCAGGGACTCAAACAGATATTTGTATGTCCATGTTCATAACAGTATTGGTTGCGATAGCCAAAGGTGGAAACAATGTGGTATATACACAGAATGGGATATTATTCAGCCTCAAAAGGAAGGAAATTCTGCCATATGCAGCAGTATGGATGACCCTTGAAGGGATTATGCTGAGTGTACAAGCCAGACATGAAGGGACAAATACTGTGTGATTTCACTTACATAGAGTAGTCAGATCCATAGGAGTATAATAGGTGGTGGCCAGGTGCTTGGGAGAGGGGAATGGTTATCTAATGGGTACAGAGTTTCAGTTTGGGATAACAGAAGACTTTTGGAGATGGGTGGGGGTGATGGCTGCACAGCAATGAATGAGAGCATAGGTAAGGCCATTGAACTGTCACTTAAAATGGTTAAAATATAAAAAAAAGATTTTAAATACATAATCTTTCACTACAGTGACCTGTACTGTTCAGGTAGCACAGTCTGTCTTTGTGTGGAGACCGAGGGAGGCAGGGCTGAGTGACAGTCTCTGTCGTTTTAGACGGGAAAGTGTGTATCAGATGTATTTGAACCTTCCTTATTTAAGTAAATGTGTGGATGGAAAATGGAATGTGTTCTTTCTTGACTTTTTAAAATCATTAAAACAGAACAAAACAAAAACACCAGAAAGCCACGGTGCACAAGTGTAAGAAGTGTTGCCACCATTTCCGCTAGTCCCATGCCGGGCGTACGTTTGGTGCCCGGTGAATGCCTGTTGCACGGTGAGCACTTCCATTATGCAAGGTGCACTCCAACGTGAGTGATTTTCAGGCAAACCTACTTGCACTAAAGTATTTAAATTTAGCACGTATTGACTAAGAATCTACTATGTGCCAGAGAGTGTAGTAAACACTAGGCCAGCACTGAAGGGGTTGAAATAGTTTAATTTCACTCCAGTCCACAGGGAGAGGCAAATGTAGAAACTGATGACAATACATGGTATTATTCATAGATTATGAAGTGTGATCGGTGCAGCAGAAGTGTGTATGTACAAGGCCCGAGGAGAAGTACTGCTTTCAGACGGGGCTGGGAGCTCTCAGGGAAGGTTCCAGAATGACAGAGCTGGGTTTTAAAGAACCAGGTATTTGTCCAGTGTACATGGTGTGGGACAGGGCACTCCAGGCAGAGGGAACAACAGGGAGGCACGATGCACTCGGATTACACAGGTTACTCAGAGTCACAGTTCAGACCAGTGGGAGTGACGGGCCCTACACATTAGTCACTCTTCCTCCAAGAAAGCTGCCCATGCTTGATGAATGGCTGGATGTCTTTTTTGCCAGCCCTTGAGACATCTTCAGGAATAAACTCACCAGTGACAAATCTCCCTCTTCTGAGGGCCAGTGTAGTTTAGCAACAGCTAATGGCCGTTTAGAGTCAAATCATGTGGACCCGTTGATTGATCAAGCTGGCGACACTGCTTGTGTAATTACCCAGAAACGAGCTGATCTGTATTCCTTAGATGCTGGCTTTGGAGGACATTCAGAAGAAGGGTCCCCAAGTGTTTTGAGCAATGATAGCAGTAAATCCCGAGAATATTCCCGAAGTGAGCGCCACACTCTTGGAGTGTCTGTTAAACACATCAGTCTCATGTCATTACAGTTAGAACTTGAGGGGAGGATCCTTTCCAAGATTATTTAGTTATTTATGCCACAAAATGAGCTGGTTATAAGAGAGTGTCACTCCTATTTAAACGTGAAGCTTGGTTTCAGTGTGGTGGTTAGAAACTGTCCCCCTTGGCTTGAGTTTGCATTTCTCTCCCTCTCCTGGTCTGCAGTGCACAAGAGCAGCCTAACTTCACAAGGAGAGGCGCGTTGAGGGCTGCCACGTGGGCTTTAGCGAAGGTGACGGAGAGATTCTAAGCTGTGCACAGGCTCCTCCCAACCCTGCCGTGCTGGGGGCGCATGGGCTGCGCATTACGAGTCATTAGAAAAGCCACGGTTTTGGTTTTACTGTCACATCCTATGTCAGCCTATTGAGTTAACTGACCTACAAGCCCACTTACCTTGGAGATTTAGAAAGTTAACACCTTAGAAAAATGAGTCTCAGAGAATTTAGAAAGATTTTGCCATCTTCATGTAAAGTAGAGCAGTACATTAAAACTCTTACTATATGTTGATACTACTACGTCAGGCATGCAGAGTACAAGAGAAACAAACAAGATACATCCCCCCATGTGGACGAGGTTTAGAAGCTAAGACAGCAGAACATCATGGAATGTTTGAATGGGAAGCACCAGGAAGTGTGTTAGGGATCATGGAGTGTAACACCTTACAGGACAGGTGAGGAAGTCTGCACTCGTCCTCTGCTCAGTGTTAGGGGCAGTCTGCTTCCCTGGCCTGTCCTCTCCCTGTCTCTCTTATCTGAAATAAGGCTCCCCAACTTCAGCTTCTGTCCGGGAGGGTGGGATTCAGTGCAGCAGATGTTTGCAAGATGTTCATGAGACTGCACTCTAGTGATGCCTGCAAAGCACTTGGTTTCTTCTTGCCCGCACAGGAGAATTCCCCAGTGAGGTCTAACTTCATCTTCCCGCTGCAGCCCCCTTCCACACACCAACTAAATTGTGCCATTACTGGGAGGTGCCTTAGGACATAAACCTGCCCCTCAGGCAAAGCCCATGAACATTGCTGATGAAATAATACTAGCTAACCTTTATTGAGCCTTTGCCATGTGACAGATACTCACAAGTACCTGCACTATATCATTTAAGCTGAAAACAAATGACACCCCCATTTTGTCCTTCCAACAGTTAGCACAGTTAGCTTTGGGACATTTGGTTCAATAATCCACTTGTAGGGATGATTTGATTTTGGGCTGAGGCTGGCATTTTCCACTATTATGCAAGAAGAAAACAAATCCACGACTCTGGCATATCAATGCATGCTGATGAATGACGGGACTTGGGTTGCTCCTTGTGTCTTTGCTCCTATCCTTACAGGCAGGTTTTTCTTACTGCCTTCCTGGTTTATTCAAAATATTTGAGCTTCCATATTGTGCATCTTCAGTAGAACTTCCTTGGTGACAGACCACCCCATTTTGTTGGTTTCTTCTCTAGTTGATTTGGATGGTGGGTGGGCTGACTGGGTAACTCTGAACGCTGTGTGAGTATTTTGACTGTGGGCATGTTGTAGGTTCTCTTTTGGCCCTATAAGGCAATTGATTTTTCCTAAGCGCTTAATAATAATGCCTAATCTTAGTCCTTACGTATGTGAGAGGCACTGTGTGCATAATAACCTCAAGGTTGGAATGGTCACTAGCTAAGATTAGGTGATTTTTCTGAGGATTTGCAGCTTGTAAGGGATGGGGCCAGGATGAGAAATCAGGTCCTCTGGACCCCAGAGCTGGGGCTTGATCAGGACACTGTCCTACCTGGGAGCTTGTTATTTACCTTGCAGGTGGTGCACGAGCAGGTGTGAGAGTATGGGGCCAGGGTGGGAGAGCATCAAAGGGAGAATTTGTTGTAACTTGGCCTTCCAAGATTACATGCCCAAGCTGGGGAGACGAGGCAGAGATGTGACTGACAGATTTAATAACATCCTAAGACAACAGAAGGAGAGCTATATGTCATGGAGTCCAAGGTTAGTGGGGAGCTTGAGAGCTTTCCCCACGTTCAGAAATGTGCCAGGTCCCCTGAGTGGGGTTCTAAGCACTTTGCAGTCTAGCCAGGGGGGGCTGCTGTAACCTCCTTTTCCGCTTCACAGCAGAGTGTGGGGCTCTTCCTGCAGGGGCTGTGGAGGGCTTCATTTGCAAGCCTGTCTGTGCTGGACCTAATGATTTTTACACTGTGGACCTATTTCTTTAGGGTTGCCTTCAACGTAGATTTCTATGGAGCAAATTCTTTTAAAAATGCACCAAGGATGATGCTAACACAGTATTTAAAGGAATTGTATAAGGCATGGACACATTGTAATTCATTTGTTTTATACATTTTTATCTGTTGTGTTTCTTTCAAGCAAGTTTTTAAAAATTTGAATAGCCTTAGGGGGTACACGTGCTTTTTGTTACATGGATGGATTGTATAATGCTGTAGTCAGGGCTCTCAGTGTACCTGTCACCAGAATGGTGCACGTTGTACCTGATAGGTAGATTTTTATCCATCATCTGCCTCCCACCTCCTCCCGTCTTAGTTTTCAATGTCCATTATACCACTTTAGGACCATATATACCCCCCTTGTTTAGCTCCCACTTTATAAGTGAGAACATGTTGTATTTGTTTTTCCATTCCTGAAATACTTCACTTAGCATGTAATGGTCTCCAGTTCCATACAAGTTGCTGCAAAAGACATCATTTTGTTCCTTTTTATGGCTGAGTAGTACTCCATGGTGTGTGTGTGTGTGTGTGTGTGTATACATACTGCATTTTCTTTAAAGCAAGTTTTAACCATTATGTTGGGAAATTACAGCAATAGCAACCTGAAGCTATTGCTATGGCTTCCTTTCCACCCATCCGTGAGTACTTCCTGGGCGTCTACTGAGGTCCCAGCTCTGGGGTGTGAGCAAGATTAAATTAGAGATGGTCTCCGTCCTCAAGAGAAGTTGGGAAGATAAGAAGAGCAGACTTTAAATAACAAAGGAAACACATTCAGGAGGTGTCTCCACTGGCGTCCTGTGTGTTGGGATTCCGGAGATACATGCTGGCTGGAGGAGTCTAGGTGGAGTCTGACCGTGGCTGGGTTTTCAGGGAACTTTCTAGTTTTCTTGACTTCCAAAGCAGAGCTCGCAGCTTGTCTCCATCTGTGTAGGGCTCTAACCCTCCTTTACCTTGTTACTGTGAGCAGATGGCATCTCTCGTGGCCGTAGAAGGTCGAGGCTGTCCGAGGAAACTCTTCAGCCTCAGTTTCCCCCTGTAAATGTGGGTGTCCCTGTTCATTGCAATGTTCCCTCTCTCTGTCTGTCTCTGGAAGGAAGCGTCTCTTCTCTTTGCGAACTCTGCCTCCTGCTGTCCCCTCACACCCTTCACTGTCCATCCCCTCGAAGTCACGGTGGCTTCCTTGAGACCCTCCTTTGGCTTTTATTGCGTCCTTGGGCTTCCTGCTTCTCTTCCTTCCAGCCCCTCAATGAGTCCCTTGCTCAAACCATCTCCGTGCCTTTCTCGAGCCCCTCAATGAGTCCCTTGCTCAAACCATCTCCTCTGTGCCTTTCTCGACAGTCATTTCTTCCTGGACCCTGGTCACTTTGGCTTTGACCTCTGCACTCAGAGGTCCCACAGTGGGGTCTTCAGCCCTGACTGCAATCCTTAGCTTTTGGCCCCGAATTTAAACACCTTGCTGGAGGTGATCCGTGTTCTCCTCTGCTCTCAGCGTCCCGGCCCCTCCTGCTGGGCCAGCGTCTTCTGACTCCCGCAGATGGTGTCACAGTGCTCCCGAAGAGCCAGCCTTTATTGTCCACTTTGACTTTGCTTCTTTGGCCCCAACCTGCAGGGGATTTCCATGTCACGTGGATTTATCCACCCAGTGTCCCAACATTCATCTCCTCTGCACACCTGTCCCCACCAGCCTGGCTCTGCATCCACGCACCGCCTCGTGTGCTGAAAGCAGTGTCCTTCCTGGTCACTCTGCTGTCTCCCTCCTGCTACCCCAGTGCTTCTTACGCACAGCTGGGAAATTACAAAAATGTAGCTCCAGTTTATCACTCTTTTCCTTAAAATCCACTTTTACCTTGACAGCCAAGGCTTTTCACATGCTGCAGTTGCCTCCCTTTATCCATGGGTATCTGTTCCCAGGCTCCCCGTGGGTGCCTGAAACATTGGAGAGTGCCTGATCCCATACGTACCATGCCTTTCCCTATGTGCATATCCCTATGATAAAGTTTAATTTACAAATTAGGCACAGTAAGAGATTAGCAACAGTAACTAAGAATAAAGTGGCAGGATACTGCAACAGTAAATCTGATAGCAGAGCTGGCTACAAAATGACCAACAGGCGGGCAGCGTGGGCAGTGTGGAGATGCTGGACAAAGGGACGATTCATGGCCCAAGGGGACACAGAAGGACAGTGTGAGATTTCATCACGCTACTCAGAACGGCACACAATTTAAAACTTATGAGTTGTTTATTTCTGGAATTTTCCATTTAATATTTTTGGACTTCAGTCACCTGAGGTGACTGAAACTGCAGAAAGTGAAACCGTGGATAAGGGGGCCACTGTACCTATATCAGTTTCCTATGGCCGCTGTAACCAATTACCACAAACTTGGTGGCTTAACATAAAGCAAATGTATTATCTTACAGTTCTGGAGGTCAGAAGTTTGAGGCGAGTCCTGCTGTGCTGAAATCAGAGTCTCAGCACCGGGGATGCTGGGGAGAATCTGTTTCCTTGCCTGTCCCGGCTTCCATGGAAGGAGGTGCGTGGCCCCCTCCTCCGTCTTCAAAGCCAGCAACGTAGCATCTTCAGATCTCTCCTCTGACTCCCCTTCCTCCCTCTGCTGTCTTTTAAGAACCATTGTGGTTACACTGGGCCCACCCAGAGAGTACAGGATGATCCCCCCTCTCAAGATCCCTTTTTAATCACAGCTGCAAAGTCCCTTTGCCACGCAAGGTGACATATTCACAGGCTCTGAGATTAGGACATGGTCATCTCTGGAGAGGTATTTTTCTGCCTACCACAGCACCCAACCTTTATTCCATGTTAGTTTTTCCTTTTCCCCAATTGCATCTTTAGTGCTGGACTAATGATAATAATAAACAATAAAAATGGCGACCAACACCTGTGGGGTGCTTGCTACATCCCAGACACTGTGCTAGCACCTTCTTTCCATGCTTAACTTTATTTCAACATCTCTATTGTATAACATCAGTTATTGTTGTCCCAGTTTACAGATGAGGAAACTGAGGCCCAGAGAGGTAATTTGCATAAAGCCATGCACTGATGGATGCTGGGGTTTTTAAAAAATAACTTGATTGTGGTGTAGTTTATATACCATAAAATTCACCTGTGCTAAGTGTACAGTTCAATGATGTTTCATAAATTTGCAGAGTTGTGGACACGTCACCACAATCTAGTTTTAGAGCACACCTATCCCCCTGACAAAAGATCAGTACAGAGGATATCTATCTATTCCCCAGTGGGGAAGCCAGACATTGGAACTAACTGTCATAGAATGTGCTAAGCGCAGGAATAGCGTCATGAGCATTACAGGCTCGCAGAGGGCAGGACGCTGGGTGAAGGGAAGATTAAGGTAAGCCTTCTAGTCCCTGGAGACACTACTTTGCCTCCTTGACCAATCTAATTAGATGAGAAAAATAGACACTGGGGTCACAGGCATCTCACGATACGAGACCAACCTGATTAAGTGGCTGTGTTGACGGAGGTTCCACGACAAAGGCAGGCAAAGATGCGTTAATGGGCATTTGCTGCAGGGCTGGCTCGGTGCTCCAAAACCTGCTCCGCACTGCCCCGCTTTGCTGTGAGCCTGAAATCTCACGTTGAGGAGCTCAGCAGAAATGAGAGCCGGGGTCGTGGGGAGAGCACACGGGTCCTGGGACAGAGCGCTTGCCAGGTGGCGGGAGACCGTTGGCCTGGCACCTACCATGTCCCCCACGGTAAGCTCTCCCAGGGTTCTGGTGATCCAGACTTCCAGGCCTCTTTCTCGTCTCGACGGGGCAGGAGGATGTGGTTGGTGATGGGAGCTTTCATCCTGACCGTGTGAGACTTGAAAGCACTTGGAGGATGAAAGCTGACCTTCAGTACTGTGTCTAAGGGAAAGTCCTAATGACGTAGCGTGTTGAAGCCAGGGCGTCTCCTGTAGTTCGCTCCCTTCTCAGCCCTTCCTTGCAGTTTTATAGGTGAGGAAACTGAGGCCCAGAGAGGGGAAGGAAAAGGCCCCACACACGTGCTAGGCTCTGTTCTGGGTGCATAGGGCATCGTGTCATTATGTCACCCCTGCAAGGTAGGGGGTATTATCCTTATTTTGCAGATGGGGAAGTCGTGGCTCAGAGAAGAATCCCAGCTACATGAACAGTTTACCGTGGCTATTTCTTCCTCTGTACCCTTTTGCCTTGCAGAAAGTGTGCACAGTTTAAATTGTAAGCCTTAGACATGGTGGGTGCTTGCTAAGAGTTCAGAGACAGCCGAGTTTGATTTTCCTGCAAAGAGCACAGGAAGTGGGGAACACACAAGATGGTGTGACATTTTATGCCCTTTCAGTGTAAATTCTACAAAATCATCAAGGTAGCACTGAGGGCTTCGCTCTAAAATAGAATACACGCGGAATTATCTGCCTTCAGAGACCGAGCTTTGTGTGATCTTCCTGTCGAGCCGCTTGTCTTTGGCACAGAGAACTGAAAATGACCTCTTTCGCTGATCGGCTGCTCCTGTTGAAGACTGATCAACCTGGGCTAAAGTCCCTGCTCACTTCTTTGTCAAGGGCCTTTTTGGGGTGTCATTTCCCCACCCCATCCTGGGACTGGTAATTGGCACTTAAGGTTCAAGGCCGCTGGAGGAAGACCAGAGGCAGCGTGCTGCAGAATTGGGGACGCAGGGGCACATCCCTGCCCGAGGTTTGCCCTGCTGTCTTGGGCGGGAGCCGCGGTGCCGGGTGAAGGGACCTTCCCGTGATGAGAAGGAGACATCGAAGTCTGAGCTTGGCTGCTCTTGGTAATGATTTCCTTCCGTGGGGCCTGCGAGAGACCGACTTCAGGGAAGGCCACGGGAACATCTGCTCTTTTTAAGTAGCAGAACTGGGTCTTCCTTCAGTTCACTGGGTTTTAATTCTAAGCATGAGTAGCAGCATTTGGAGAAGCCACTTATCTCCTTTTTCCCCCTGTAATGTCCATCAGAAAACCAGTCACCTTCCCTGCTGCTTAGAGGCCGAAGGAGCACTGTTTCTTCCTGCTGCTCGTGCCTTGTTTTCAGTACGTAGACGATATCTCCTTTTCATTTTACGTCTTCCAGTGATTTGGAAGTCATTCCTTCAGATTTTAATTCCCCTGGGGTGCACCCAGCTCCAGCCTCGATTTCACGTTAAGCTCGGCTCTGCTGTCCGGAGAAGGGGAGCCCACTTCTGTTCTCTGCGTGACCACAGCCCACCAAATAAATGGCAGCAAGGAAAGCCCACCGTCCCCCTGTCTCTGTCCCAGTGCCGACTAGCTCGCCCTGTCCCTTCCTGCCTGTGCTTTCTGGCCAGGGGGTCTCCGATTGGTTGTGTCAAGCAAGATCTTGAAGGGGAGGTGAGGAATCGGCACTAGCTCCTCCGAACTAGGCTCCCCTGTGGCAGAGCAGAAGTTCTTGAGGGAGGGGCACCCCGCAATTACCTGGGAAGTGTTTCCTAATCCGTGAACCCGGCTGCGTGCCCGAGGTTCTGATGCAGGGTCTCACAAAAACTGGCATAACGCCCATACACAGACAGACAACCAGCCCCACAAAACACGGCCTTGACCGATTCCGTGTTGCAGCTTGATAATGCACCATTGTTCTTCAGACAGGCCTGCGTGGCATTTTGGTGGGCATGGTGCCAACGTTTCTCCCTGTGACAGGCGTGGGGGGCGAGGGGATGAGTGGGACATTCGGGAGTGTGTGGTGGGGACAAGCTTAACCGGGCTGTGTGTGCTGTGGCCGGCACAAACGTGCCGTGCTTTGCGACTTGCGGCCATCTGACTTGCAGAGAGGAGAAGTTCCCGTCTGTTAGGAGCCGTGGTCTGTGTGTGTCTCCGTTGGCACCTGGTGGGAAGTCGAGAGATGCTGTCTCAGGCAGCAGCCAGATTCCCTTCTAATCTGGAGCCAACATCCTGGCTCTCCTCTGCTGTTAGGAAGGAGGTGCAGGGTAGGCACAGGGATGACGAGGACCCGGGACAGCGCCTGCCCTCGGGGGTCTTACCGTCCAGCAGAGGAGACACAGGAAGGCTGAGAAGGCTCGAGGTGCGAGTCCTCATGTTGGGGCAGGTCCGGAGGGAGCCTGGCCCATTGTGTCCCTCAGTCTTGCTTACATAAAACCACATCTGAAGGAAGCATGAAATCACTATTTTATTCTCACACTTGATAATAATTAATCTCTCCAATGGAACTGTTCCTTTTATTTTTTTTTAATCAGACAACAAGAAGTTTATTACCCAAGTGTTTCCTGTTTTGCTGAAGCTGTCAGGAATTGCATTGCTAAATCCAATCCCCAATTATAATAATTAAATCCCTCCCTGGTGTCTGGTGACAGTTATTTTTCTGCCCCTTTTATCCCTTTCCCCTGGTTCCATTCTTATGTTTAATTGTTCTCCTTTTTTTTTTTTTTTTGTGGGTTTAGTTTTGCAGGGGAAAATCAAGTCTTTTTAGGCTTTGGGAAGAATGTAAGTATAGAAATCCTAAATAAATAAGATTTATTGGCTTTCTTAATATCCTACATCCTCATGTTCCTTCCCCCATTCATTTCCCCTTGCATGTTTTGCTCCAGGTTACGTGATTCATATTACATTCAGAAAATAAACTCCTCATCCCTGTTATAAAATCAACTCCTCATCACTGTAGCATGAGCAGCAGGCAGGAAGCTGATGCAGGTCAGTTTCTGCCCAGTGGGGCAGGCCGAGGTTAATGGCAGGTCTGAGTGGGGAGAGCTCACCCGGAAAACACTGGCTAATGGAGAAATGCCTTCGCCCTCATTCATTTAGTCTTCCCCTGTTGTCAGCCACTTGGCTTTATTTTCAGTTTTCCCTGATCATAAGAAATGCCGTGGTCAACGATGGAAGAGAAATCTTTGCCTGTATTTGTGATTATTTTTTAAACCTGAGACTTGTCCAGGTGAAAACACTGGGTCAATGCATAGGAACGTTTTTCAGGGCTCTGTTATAAATTGCCTAATTGCTCCCCTGATGGGTTGTCTCAATTTTCACTCCCACCAACCAAGTGTGAAACAATCTGCATTTCACCGCACTCACACCAACATTGTGTGTACAGTTTTAGAAATCGTTGTCAATTTAGCAGTTTCGAATAATACTGGATTTTTGTTGTACTTTCATTAATAGCGAGGATGAATTTCATTTTTTTCTGTGAGGGGTAGTCAGTGTATTTTGCTGCATTCTTTGATGTCATCTATGCTGTTCTGGGTTGGAAGGTAGCTCTTGCCGGTTCCAAGATTTTGTTTCTCATGCCACGCCTGTTGACAGTTCAGCCATGGGAATTTCTCCCATTCACCTAGGACATTCTCTTGTATGTAGTTTCCTATTCTGTTGCCTGTGTGTGTGTGTGTGTGTGTGTGTGTGTGTGTGCCTTCATGGATTATCATGGAATGTTGGGTCAGGGTATACTACATGTTGCCCCTCTGATTTCCATACTGACTCAGAAGGTCTGTTGACTCTTAAATGAAGGGTATTTGACTAATTACAGGTGGCTGTGTGGCTGTTGCTAGAGAGGAATTTTTCATGTTCTCTGCTCATGGTCAGATCTTAGAATGATGAAAGGAAATTAAGAAACAATTATTTAATGAATGCATATTCCAAAAAAGTACATGTCGTTGGTGTTCGGTGTCAGGAGTGGGGAAATGCAGGCAGGATGCAGGTGTGTGCTACCCGTGGCAGCTGCGGCTCCCTGCACCTCGCTAATCTTGGGACTGCACAACCGGCCTCTCTGTCCCCCACCTCGAACCCCACGACTTTCCACCTGTGGGCTAGATTGCATTAGGTGAATTTAGTCAAGTGCTGTTGAATGAATGATGAGGCCGATTCTCCTACAGAGGAAAATCAGAGGGTGGACACAGTGCCTCACCGGTTATTGTTTCATAGGGCTGCATCCAATAGTGTCTTTACGGACTTAATGACCACGTTGTCCCTGCTCTTCCCAGATGTTCTCCTTGAGTGGTTATTGGTTTTCTCTTCTCTGAAGGACAATTATGTTTATCTGGATATTGTACACTAAAGCAAAATGAAAATGATATTTAGTCTTTTGAAACTTCTTCACCAAGCTCGCTGTTGTCCACACAGGGGAGAGATTCCCAACCCATCCCCCACCCCACGCAACAGAAAAACTGACAATTCACAATAACAACAAGCCGCTGTGCTGGACACTTCACCGTTGCTCTAGGACACTCTGGTTTGGAGCCTGGAGGTGCCTCTGAAATCTCTCCTTCTTCCCCC